>RJWM01000200.1:0-262491 GCA_004363535.1 Dasyprocta punctata | reverse complement strand
TTCAGGACTGAAGTATTTTGGGCCAACTTCCCTTCAAAATTCTTAACAGGGATCGAGCCTATTGATTACCTGTGAGAATAATGGCACACATCTTGTTTAGATGTTGTTTTTTAAGCCAAAAGCGTTCCCCTTTTACCTATTGCTCTTTGTACTGTGACCACCACCCTGCGTCTTAACCTTAATGGCTTCTCTTTTGAGGGAATCAGAACAGTAGGCTCCAGTGGCGGGACCACCTCTTAATTTCCTCTTTGCCAGCAGGTGTTGCCTCTTCTCCCTGGCGGGGAACTATTAATGGAAGGTATTTGGGAAAGGCATATAGCTTTGTGGCTACCTCTTTTATCAGTTTTATTTTGGGGTTATTGAGGAGCCTGGCTTTTTCAATTTAAGACTTCAAATTGTGGGACTCCCACTTCACTGAAATTGCAAGCTGTCAGCAGACAGCTTTCCCTTAATAAACTGGTATTTCCTTCCTCTCTCCTTGTGTTCTTAATAGCTCTAGACTAATTTCATCTATCTCCTTCAAACATTGCTGAAAGTGGCAGAAGGACCTTAGACACACC
Organism: Dasyprocta punctata; assembly: GCA_004363535.1. Taxonomy (NCBI): domain Eukaryota; kingdom Metazoa; phylum Chordata; class Mammalia; order Rodentia; family Dasyproctidae; genus Dasyprocta; species Dasyprocta punctata. The sequence continues at coordinate 261,931 of RJWM01000200.1, read as the reverse complement.
TGCTGTACTGGACGCAACTTACATTTTTGTATTTCAGATGTTTGTCTCCTTTCCTAACTCCCAGAGTTTTAGTTGCTCGCCCCACTCTGGTCACCTCTGTGGGCAACCAGACACATGCTGAGTCTCTGGCTCTTCCTGACACCTTACACCTTGACTGGTTGAAATGCCACACTGCAGGGTGTGGGATATGGCTTCCAGTGCCTCTGCTAAAGGGGCTACAAGATACATCCAAGAAAAATGGAGGAGTTAACTTTCCATCGAGCGAATTTTGTCCACTGGAAAATGGGAGGCAGAGAGGAGAAAGGCACATAAATTTGTTTTCGTTCCTCTTTCCTCCAACACCACTGAGCCACAGTTTCATCATACAGCTAACTGGGGAGGAAGTCCCTATGGCTTAGCAGATATAACTGCCTGAGTACCAGCTGTGCATCTGTGACTGTTTACACTGCAGTCATTACCATGGTAATTGAGTACTTTGTGTTACTTCCCAAGTTTCTCTTTTGCTGTTCTTTTTCTTTAGTTTGAACTGGGATTCTACCTCTAGAAGAAAGTAGCATTACCTACTCCCTGGAGGACAGAGTAGCATTTATTCTCTGGGGAAACTGAGATCACATCCGACACTGTAACTTTTTCCTACCATTTCCTATGAAACTAAATAATTGATATGCAATGCCTTTCTACAGGATAGGAAGCATCGTTGGCTATCTAACTGGCAAAATATGTTTCCATCTCCCAAAGTCCCAGAAAGCCTCTCTTCAACCATAGGGCTGGGTGCATAATTTGCACAACCCCCTTGTTCAAAAATCAGGAAGATAATGTTCAAAATACTAAAATATAAGAATTTTGTCATTCTTCTACAGTCTTTATCTTGACTCATGCAATTCGGGTGTTTTTTTTTCTTTTTTTTTTTTTTTCCGCGGCACCGGGGATTGAACTCACAACCTCGCGCCTGCCAGGGCAGACGCTTAAGGCACTGAGCCAAACTCCCGGCCCTGGTTTTTTGAGGCAGGGTCGCACTATGTAGCTCAGGTCGGTCTTGTGCTCGCGTTGTAGCCCAAGCCGGCCTCGAACTCACAACGCTCCACCTACCTCAGCCTCCCGAGTGCTGGGATTAAAGGCGTGCGCCACCACGCCCGGCGCAATTCGGGTTTTAAGGACCAATATAAAAATACTTAACTTGTTTTGTGGAATAAGTGAAATCCTATAGTTCCAATGTCATTGCTTGTATGTATTTCACTTGTCCTTTTTACCAGAACAGTGGGAATGTAGAGTAGCAGTTGTTTAACTGTTTTTATGTTATTTCTACATCTACTAATACTCTTTACCTTTGCCTTACTGATAAGTGAGGAAGCACTGAAAGGAAAAAGTGCCATGGACTGTCCATATTTTGTTTTTGTTCTATGAGTCAGCTATTTCAGGCTGCCATACAAAATACCACAGCTGGGATGGCTTCAACAAAAGAATTCATTTTCTCACAGCTATGGAGGCTGGAAGTGTGAGATAAGGGTGCTAGCATGAGTACTCTGGAGAGAGATCTCTTCTGGGCTCCAAAATGGTCACCTTCTCACTGTGTCCTTAATGGAGAGGAAAAAAAAATCATTCCTTCTTACAATACCACAGTCTTATGCTTACCCCTACTCCTTGTGACCTTAGTTAACCTTAATTACCTCTAAACACCCTGTCTCAAGACACATCCACACCAAGCATTGTGACTTCTGTGTAGGAATTGTAAGGGGGCCCATTTCAGCCCACCATTTTCAGAACAACTGGTTAGCTTTTATAGGAAAGTAAGATGACTAAGAAAGAATCTGGTAGATTTCCTTGGTCATTCATTTTTTTTTTTTTCACTAAACAACACTGCCTCCTTTTAACATTTGAAGCAAATTCTGGTTCAAGGAGAAAGAATGTCTTTCTTTTTCTGAGTTTTCAGTGCCTCTCCACTGCTCCCTGCTTCTTCAGTCTCAGACATAATGCATCTACCTTGTGCATCTTGTGTACCTCCATGAACTCCCACACACTGTGGGCCCATGGACTCCTGTGTTCATGGTGTATCAAGACACTGAATGCAAAAGGTGGTCGGGTGGGGGGAGAGAACAACAGATGTGTATTGTGTCTGTCTCCTCTGTTCATATACATGTTTCCTTGTCTCCTTGGACTTCGCCCACAAAACTTAAGTTCAAATACCGAATTATTTAAAATTTCAAAACAAGGATATCAGATGATTAAGCCGAACATAAGCCAGTCTTGACCAGCCAAATTCCACAATGCCAACTTTTTATGTTCTGTGCCATGCTGCATCAAGTTCTTGGTTCCAGTTGTGTTTGTCCACATGTAATAGAAAACACTAAACTTTGGTTAATCCCTGGACTTTCTCCTATGCACCAGAAAGTCCAGAATGGGCCATTCGGTCACAAAGTTATCATGAAACCAGTTTATTTCTATCACTGTATATCACTGTTTCAAGAATGTGTTTTTCCTCCTTCTGATAATATGATAAATCCTGTCCTTCTAAGAAACAGAACTATATGTTAGGTGTGAAGAATGAGAAGGAAAGAAGGCAAATGGCCAAGTAAATCAGCTATCTAGTCTGACTCCTAAAAGAGCTTTAGTTTTGTTGTTCTTAGTCTTATTTTCAAAGCTTATTTCTCATTGGCCATGATTCTATTATTTGGCCATACTTTGCTGCAAAGGAAGCTGGGAGATTTGGGAATTTTAACCAAACTCTCTAAACAAAATCACAGTTCTATGTGCAAGGGAGAAGAGCAGAATGGAACAGGAGACAAGCAGCACCTGTCTGTGAAACCAACCCACAATCTAGTAGGATGTAACAGCTCTTTTATGATGCTCATGCAATCTGTGGGTCAGAGATTCAGATAGGGCCCATTGGGTCTAACCTGCTGAGGATTCAACTAGAAACAGTCAGATATCTGGGAGTGAGCCTAACAAATAGTAGCTAGAATTCCCTGGAGCTGTTGCTGGAATAGAATGACTCAAAGCTGAACTCATCTGGGACTGTCAAATGGACAGACTGTGGTCTCTCTGTGAGGCTTGGGCTTCTCTCAGCATGAGAGCTATGTTTGAAGAATCAGCATTCTGGGCCCTTGATTGGAAGCCATCTGGTCTTTTCTGACCTGACCTGTAGGTTCATGTGTGTTATCAGTTATCAGTAAGTCATTAGGGCCAGACCGGATCCAAGAGAAAGGGAACTCTGCCTTTTGATGAGCAGGTGACAAGGGCAAGCTCACATTGCAGCAGAGCATGTGGAAAGGGAGATATTGTTGCAGCCACCTGGAACAGTTGGCTGTGAGGTTCAAGGGTCAATGTGGTTATAAAAGTATTTTATTTTCTGTGATTTCATGTGATCCTGAGCAGAGCTAGAATTTTGTTTTTCTACTGAATTGTTCACCTAATCAGAAAAAAAAAAACAAAACAAAACACCCAGTGGCTAACAACTCCCTAGATTATTTTTCTGTTCATTTTTGTATGCTTTAAAAATTTACATTCAGTAATAGTCATTGTTTTTGATGTATAAAGTTCTGTGGAATTTAACACTTGAGTAGATTTTTCCCATTACCACAAACAGGTTTTGGAACAATTCCAACCCTCCCAGCCCCATGCAAATTCTCTTGTGCTTCACCTTGTACTTAGATTCTGTTCTATTTCTAACTCTTGGCAACCTCTCATCCAGGTAGAAATCACTTTGTTTGGCAATGTTCAACATGAGCCATGCATGCTCCAGGAAATGCACAAGATCATCTAAAGGAAGAAAACAGGAAATAACAGGATTTTGTTTCTCCATTTATTTTATCTCATCTATTTGCATTTTAATTTTTGTTTGTTGTAAAGAATGCAAATAGGACACAGAACAATGGTAACACCAGCAAACAATTCCAGTTTTGGAACTGGCACCATGCGTGGGCCACTACTAGACTGGGAGCAGCTAGACCCAAGCCTCTCCCTGTGAATCAGTGTCATTCATGGACTGGAGGGAGAGAGAACAGTGGCCACACCAGCAAACAAGCCCAGTCTGGGAACCAGCTCCATGCGCAGGCCACCACTGGGACTGAGAACAGTCGGACTCCATCCCCTTCCAGCGTGTGGGCTGGCAAACAGGAAGTACCACCCCCTGCCCTCCCTCCCAAAAGTGACCAGCTCAATAGATATGATCACACAGGCCGTGATCATATCTATTGAGGTGAAATGCAATTGAATTCCTGTTGGAGACCACTGTGAAGGGACTTTGAGCAGGGTTTGAAATTAACTAATTGGCTTTCTGTTTATCTGTGAGCCTGTCCAAGGCCTAGGCCCCTTGCCTGGCGATGGGAGCTGATTTATAGTAAGTGAACCTCTACAAATCACTGGTCCTGGCAGAGGCCTGTAGTGGCCAATGAGGCCAGAGATACCTCAAAAGGCAAGATAAGGTCACCACTGAAGACGCCTGGCTCAGACTCAAGTAAATAGATAGAGACTGCAGCTGCAAACATCACATATCTGCAGCGTCTCTTTCCCTCCATAAATGCCATCATGGAGATAAGACAGTTCTCCTTAATTGGCACAATTTACTACTTGGAGAAGTCTTTCAAGTGACTCCCAAGGTCCTGCTCATTTCCCGTGCTTTCCTCAGTATGCCCTCTCTTTGTCTACTTTGATAATAAATACGGGCAAGGAGAGAGGTCTTTGTCTTAGCCCTCACGACAGCTGCAGAGTCAAGAGCTCTGCAGGGGCTTTGATCCTCCTGGAGCCCTAAAATCATACCACTTGTCTCATTTGTTTAAGCCTTCGCCGTGCACTCGTTCGGGAGATTGGGGATCTAGGCTGGGTCCCTGATAGATTCCCATGGTGTTTTTGTGTTTCACTAACATTGCAGGTCTGAGGTCAGTGGTCTGACCATAGGTTCAGAGGATATCAGTACGCAGTGTGGCATCTAGGGGGGATCTTCTTCTGAGGGTTGTAGCCATTGTTGATTATGCATGGTCTTGTTTTGAGGTCACATGTCATTTCCATTGTCTTGTTGGGTTGGGTTTTATTCTCTTTTGTTTTGTTTGATTATGTTAAATCCAATGACAGGAGAAGATATTTCAAGGATAGCAAGATGTATTATGGTAGCAATTTTGGATTTGCTATTGGCTTGTTTTGAAATCCTTTATTGCATTCATTGTTTTGTTTTTATTTTTTCTATTCTATTCTGTTCTGTTTGATTCTTACTATGTCCAAAGCTATCTGCAGCTATTTTGAAGACATCAAAGGGCATTATGGTAATTATTGTTGATTTCATAATGTTTTGGAGTCCTGTGTCTCTTACACTAGCTTGTTTTGATTTGTTTTATTCTGTTTCATCCTTTTTAAAATAAAATTTAAAAAAATAGTAAAGTGCACAAATACATTAGCAATGTAGCACACATGGCTTATAAAAAAATAAACATATTTATTTAAATACTGATTACTGATGAAAATAAATGATCCAAAAAAGTTTTTAGACTACAGACCTGGATTAGCACCAAAAGCAATTTCCTCTAGGGTAAAGGTGGCATGGTTGCTTACACCTTAAGCCAAATGGATAGTAAATGAAAGATAAAGAGGTAACAACAACAGCAAAAACATAGATATCTGGGTAGAAATTCTGATTCCCCAAAGGAGGTTGTAAAAGATTCTGCAATTACTTTTTCAATTTTTGCCTACCCAGGTAGATTATATGCTCCATGGAAACAGGGGCCATTTCTGTCATTCATTCAAGTTAATGGCTGGCAGAGTGGTAGAATTGGAGGACACAGGATTGCACCAGACAATCAATGTCTTTGCTTCCCTGAAGCACACTTTCTGCAGCAGGAAATAAACACTAAACAATTAAGAAAATTTCATATAGTGCTAAATCCTATGTAGAAATGAAAGTGGGTCATGGGATAGAGGGGTACACTATTAGATTAGCCATCATGGAAGGCATCTTGATTGCACAGAAACCTGAGTGATAATGCAGAAACAGACACATGACTGTCAGATCTGTTTAGGAATTTGCTAGCAGATGGAAATAATGCACGGAGTTTTGTTTGTTTTATTTATGTTCTTTGTAAATATATGTAAAGCTTGGAGTGTCTGCAGATCTTACAGAAAGCCTCTAGCTTAGCAATGTAGAGGTCGTAGAGGAAAAGGAAAAGCAGCACAATGTGTATCTGCAGAAATGACCAGAAGCCATATTGTTAATTCTCAGGGGCCCCAAGTACAGAAGGAAAGTATTTGGCATCTGTGAATGGAAAGGGGAGAGGAGGGAGGACTGGGTTAGAAGCGCCTCAGACATCAATGCAACACTTAGAAAATCCCATCAAGCCCAGGAAGAGCTATAGGCAGGGATTGTGGGTCAGAGGAATTCTGTGTTGAGCAAAAATTGGTAGGTTCTCTGGAACCCCCACTGTGCTGTGGGTGGGAGGTTTGTTCCAGGCCCTGTAGCAGATCATAAAGGCAGTGTGGCTAGGTGCTGTCAGTTAAATGCACTTCTCATAGTAATTTCTCTCTCTCTCTCTCTCTGCATCTCTGTCTCTGTCTCTCTCTCTTTCTTTCTCTCTCTCTCTGTTGAACTCAGAACCATGTGCTCTCTAGGCAAGTACTCTACCACTGAACTACATCCTCAGCCCAGTGGTTCTTCTTGAAAGGAGACCTAAGTGCTGCATTTCTGTGAGCCTCGCCCTTGCCAGCCTGTGTGGGTCATTTTATGGAGAATGTCAGCCTGAGTTCTTTTTCTTCCTTCAAAATGTTTTTATGAGCTCTTTAAAAAGGAATAGTGGGACAATTTTCCCCCTATTGATGGTCACCTCAAGGAAAATCATTAATTATCAGGACAAAATTTATATTCACTGTTTTACAGCACTGGAGATCAAACCAAGAGTGCTGTACTGCTGAAGTTTTATTTTGTTTTGAGACAGGGTTTTACTAGGTAGCTCAAGCAACCTTTGAACTTGTGATCCTCCTGCCTCAGTCTCTTGAATTGCTGAGATTATAGATGTTCTTCACTGTGCCCTGTTGACCACTAACTTTTTCATTAATTTATTAATTAATTAGGAGTGTGTGTGTGTGTGGTGTGTATGTGTGTTGGAATTGCCTAGGCTAGAAATTTGATTACAGACTTAATTTTGACAATGAACTTAAATCAGAAAATGTGGACTATGATTGATGGGTGTGAGTTGGAAACTTTTGTATGGGAGTTTAGTGCCACAGCTGGTAGAGGGTCACGGACACATATGCTGTGGATAGTAGATGGATGAAAGCTGTGGTCACTTGGAAGTATCGCAACAGCACTAACAGAAGAATCAGCTTTAAGTGTTTAGTATACAAGCAAATGGGAAGAAGACTAGGGTTCAAGTTAATGCAACCAGACTGAGAGTGTGAGGTTGTAAACCAAGCTGCTTTATGGAGCAGGAAGAAGCCATAACCTTCAACTCTATCCAAAAACCATGACCCTTTCTGAAGTCTAGTCAATGAGCTACTCTCAAAGTCTGAGTAAACACTCCTTGTGCAAAAGAACCTTAGAGTTGCTGCCTACTCAAGATACACTTTTAGTTCTTGATTACTCTTGGTTTGACTTTCTTCTTTTCTTTCTCCTAAAATCGATGGCCAAGTTATTACTTATTCTTTTCTCTTTCTCCGGATGACATTAGTGATTCTCTGAAGCAACACAAGCTTGACCCAGTGGTGACTAGAAGTCTCCAACCAGATTTCTGACCTTGCTTGGGAAATGTATGGATTTTTTTTCAAGTAATGTGCAATAAGTCACCAGGGTAGCACTGGAAAAAGGAAGGAGAAGGGTAGAAAATAAATTGAGTTTGAACACGACCAAACAAATGCCATGTTAACTAAGGCATTCAATATAAAGAAGAAGTTGTTTGATTCATTGGTAATTAAACTTTAAAGAGAGTCTTGTCTGATCCCAAGTAAACAAACATAATGATCTTTTATCCACAGCAAATGCATGTGATTTCTCCCTGAGACTTTCCGTTTGAAGCTGTCATTAAGTTAGGTTAGAAAAGCGTGAGAACAATGTAGGAAAAAGGAAATTAGTGTTTTCAGTAATGAGGAGTTTGAGTTAGACTGGGATGCTGTTAAAGATAAGAAATAACAGAATTTGGGCTCTACAATATTGAATGGCATCTACTCTGACTCCCATTTAACAGATGGAGAAACAGAGACTCAGATAATTGAGAAGTTAAAAGAAAATGATGTCAGAGGGCTGGGATTGAGCTCAGCAGCATAAGTGCCTTCCTGGCAAGCACAAAGTTGTGAGTTTGATCCCTGGTACAAAAAAAAAAAAAAAGAAAAGAAAAAATGATGTCAGAACTGGGTTCAAGTACTAGCTGTAACAGTAACGATCTCTGTGACTTAGATAAGTAGTTCTAAGCCTTTCCTGTCACCTGGCCTTTGGAGGCTTTGTAGACATGCTTAGGGGTCAAAGATGACTTTCAGGAGCCTATGCAAAAGTTCTTTCTTTTTTAATTGGTACACTTTTGCCACACACAATGATTTCATTTATTGTGGAGCAGCAGTATGTGTATATATTACACCTTGACTCTTTTTTTTTCTGTCTCCTCCTTTTCTCCTACTTCCCTGTGGTAAATGGATACTCCTTAAGATCGTAAGTGAGGCACACCAGCTTAAATATTGCATCCTTTCTTTTATATGGTATCTTAGTTACTTTTCTCTAGTTGCTAAGACAAAATACCTGACACCCAAAATTAAGGAAGGCAAGATTTATTTGGTTCACATTTTGTGGAGGTTTCAGTTCATAATCAGCTGGCCCCAGGGTAGGGCGTTATGGCATAGGGGCAACAGCTCAAGGCAGCAGAAGACAGTAGAAGCAACAAGAGCCAAAAAAAAAAAAAAAAAGATGAGAACAAGCCTCTTTTTCTCCCTTATACTGTATGCATGCTACCTGCCCTCTGGTGTCTGTAGTGCTCACGCCAGCTCTGTGCCCTTCTCTTTGCACAGGCTCAAGATGTTTACAAAGTGAGGGCCCTGACCCCTTGCTGAGTCACTGAGTGCCAAACCTCTCCAGCTGACACAATGGACAATATCCTAGAGTGGTAAGGGCATGTCCTCTATACTCTAGAATGTAGAACTGCTGAGTTACTTAGTGAAGTTTCTAGATTTCTGAAATTAACACAATGTATCAATCATCACATACGGGAAACTAAAAATATATATATGTATACAGAAAAACAAATAGTAATTAGAGAGATCTTATACACATTTGCTGATATTTGTTGGCATTTCAAATGCAAGTATACATGCAGGATAAACCTCCCTTGCATGTCACCATGTATATGGCAGTCCAGATTCTGCTCCCCAAGCAGCTTCATCTCCTAACACACAATCCTAATTAGAGCCAAGAAGAGAAAAAGTGCATATCAAACGTTCATTCCTGTTTTGGAAGTGTTTCTCTGGATGCTCTCATTTGGTGATTCTTGGATGTTGAGACACATGTGTCAATTAACATTTGAGAGCTTCCATCTGGACTGTTGGCTTTAATATTTATGTTCTTCTCCCACATCTAGCACCAACAGAGAGCCCTATGTAACAAGCATAGGGATTAAAAATTATGTTAGACTACCTAACTAACATTATAAAGGATAGAAGCTTAGCATAAAAGAACTAAAATGTATTGGAGTTCACATGAGAAACAAAGAAAGAAAAGTACTGGATTAGTGCTGGGTGACCACAGAACTCGGCTCTGTGGGGCAGACAATGACTATCAGTCACCCCATTATATTATGGACTTCAGAGTTTTAAAACTCTTTTATATACATCACATTTTATAGCTTACATTTTCATTTCCCAGATGGTTACAGTATCCATCTTGACTATTAAGACTGATCAGAGGGTCAAATTATGTTAGCTTTATAAAGTTTGAATGTGCTATTAAAATATTAAGTGGTTTATCAGGATAACAGTCTTTGATCTATTACTAGGGATTCCTGACAGCTAATATAGATCTTTTTTTTCCTAATAGCTGTGGGGAGATAGGAATAATGGTAGCTGGCAGAGGAGATTACTAATTTTTGAAAACAAAAGGAAGTCAGCACTGGCACCATAGTATCATTCCTGGAAAATAATTTTAAAATTTAGTGTATGGTAATATCAACATCATAAAAAATATACAAGTCATAGTTTAGGGTTAGAAAACATATGAGTCCATAATCTGAAGGGAAAGGACACTTAAGCTGAGCTGTTCCTTTTGAATGGAGAGGTTCGACAAGCCAAGACAAAGAGCTGATTTACTCTTTCTCCCAGGGGAGGGTGAGGGAGAGGTGACTGTTTAGTCACTTAAAAATTGGGGATATTAAAACATGAATTATCATAAATAAAGCTCAAAGATTTCCTGAGACCTGGAAATAGCATCGACCTTCAGGAGAAAAGAAGAGTTTTAGGAAATTAGTCTCTTTACTAATTCTCTCCCCCTAAGTAATGTTTCTCTAACCGTCATTCAGGTAGTATCATGTTTCTTTTTTCTGCTTCAAACTCTAATTCTCTAAAGAGGACCCTGGAAATTCATTTGCTATTCTGCGAGATGTAACCCAGGACATTTTCATCATCCTTATTGCTATCACTGAAGATAAACGAATCTATCCACTTCACTATTTCCTGCTGGCTGCATGATAACTCAAGCTCTTTCTTAGTCATTTACTTTAAGCAACAATATAATGACATTTCTGGGAATTACATAGAGCCAGTCACTCCAAAGCCAGCATCTCTTGGCTCAGTTTTAAAATCTATTCACAAAAGTTGAGAGAACTTCTGAAAGGTAAGGAGTCTTACCTCTACACAAGTGTCTATAATGTTCACTGTGTAGTGAGTACCAAATGGTTTTTAGGGCATGGCATGTAATTTGGGAATGGTATTCCAGCCTATAAACCTTCATTAAAACTTCCTTAATTACTAGACAATGTCCTGGGGCATGCTAACAATGAATTGGCCCCACGTTTTCTTATTTGGGAAATACTGAGGGAGCACAGTTCCTATACATAATGAACTCAAACCTATCTCCAGAAGTTCATTTGGCAGAACCACATTTATTGTGTCCTGCACCATCTCACTACATGGTTAACGAACCCAGAGACCTGCCATGAGTAATTGAGTCCACAGAGTATGGTGTGGTGAATGCTACTAGAGATGTATATGTAGCAGAGAATACCCGCCTCCCCCACATTGCCCAGGTAACTCCCAGTTTACTTTAGTTCCTGTTACAGTTCCTGTTACTTCTATGATACGTGGCTGCTCACTGTGATACACACTGTAAGAACCAATCCCCAGTTGACAAGCCATGCTGCTTCTGTACTTCCCTTTGCAACCCCACAAAAATCTACCCCCCTGAACTTTCATGGCTCAACTTTTCTGGGAATAATCCCATTCAGGACCACCTTGGTAATAAGGCTGATTCTTGCCTCTGAATCTCTGTGCTGCTGGGTTATTGGTCATGGCTTTGCTGTTACATATATACAAAGGCTAGAGGAAGCACAGAAGAAATAATTTGGTAATAGAACAAATAATACTTACTCTTATCCATTAAGAGAAGACATTTTCCCAGGTAAATGTATTTAGGGAGTAAACAACCTGTATAAAAATTCAAGTGTGAGAGAATATTATTATGACCAGGTAGCCAACAGGATAGTGTGAAGGGCTGATCCTAGGTATGTAAGCTACAGCAGTTGGTGAAGGTGATATTGTTTTTGTAGCATGCTATCTCTGTTTTATTCAGACTATTCATATCTTCTTACTTGATGGGAAATTGAGGAATTGTTACCTTCAGGCTCAAACTCCTGTTCTGGTATTGTCACTGAAGGCAAACGTGGTTGTATGAGTGCGTTTGAAATTCCAGATGGAACCCAGTTTCCCTGCTCTCTTGTCTCATTCTGTAGGAATCCTTTTCTCCCATACAAGTCACAAGTTAAAGTTGTTTTCATGTACTCATGGGCACTGCTTGAGTCAGGAATCACATTTCTAACTTATTCTCTGAATTGAAGTATTGCAGCAGAAGAAAAAATGATAGTAAACATTCCAAATTTTTCATGTACAGCCTTTTCTATTTACTGATTATATGTTGCAATAAAAGTTGCTTAAATATTGATAAAAAAAGGAATTTGAAGAAGCGGGTTGAAAACATAGAAGTGTCCTTCAAGGGAAAGTGCTATTCCCCTAAAAATGTGCCCAAGTCCTACCCCAGTGTTCACTTGCACTTTGGGCAAGTGTCGTTGAATTCCGATGTGGCTGCAGAATTTTCAGTTAGATATGTATTTGGTTTTGTGTGCAAGTTTGTTTAATCTTTGGTAAACATGTCAGTCATTCGAGAGATTGCTACTCAAATTTGATGGTGTTTTCTTCTCACATTGTGAATGAAAGGAAGCACATTCAAGCCATGCGTAATGTTTGTGCACTCACATGAGTTTATTATACTTATGTGATGCTTTGCTGTAGCATGAAAGTGGAGAAGATGAAAGCTTAACTTACAGCTCTGTGTGGCCCGCCTTCTGTTGCAGGGCTGAGGCTGACTTCTGTGGAACCTATGCATCGCAGGCCTTCACTGGACTTACAGAATATGCTGCAATATAGCATATGCACAATACTTATTATTGATATACTGATATCTCACTTTATCAAATTGTATACTGTATTGTATAATACTATTACATAAAAATTTCTCCTTCCTTTTTCTCAATTTGTTAGTGTTATTGTTGATCCAAGAATTGACAGAACTTAGGGTTATGGACCTCCTTGATCAAATCTAATTTTTATTTTAATTTTATAATGGCTTAGAAATGAAAGTCTCACTTCCCCTTCATATGCCATACCTCACTTTACAATAATATTTGGGCAGGTGTTCTGTCTGTGTCCACACATGCCAGGCTATGAAGTTTATGTTCTACCAATTTTTGAACACATCATGAGTAAATAGCTTGAGTAAGGAAAAATTTTTCTTATGTGAAAAATGTGTAATAAAAACTGGTTTAAGGAGGAGCCCTTAGTCTCTTTTTTTTTGTTTCTATTTTTATTTTTTCTTTTAAACAGAACAAAAGTAAGAAATTAATGTAAAACAATTTCACAACTAGCCAATAGAAGAGTAACAATAATCAGCACACTGCGTATTGTTACTTTCACAGCAGTTGTTTAGGGGATAAGATATAGACATGAAACATTGTTCAGAAATTTATTAGCACAAAACTATTGCATGGGAGGAATTGTCCAGAAATTTATTAGCACAAAACTCTTGCATGGGAGGAATAGTTCAAAGCTGCAGACACATGGTGACTTCTGGCAACCCTAGAGGCTTCCAAAGGGAGATACAGCAGTGCAATAGAGGAGGAGTGGATATCATGGGCTGCCCTGGCTGATGAGTGGACTGGATTTGGCCTTCCTACAGGAGAGAGTGATTGGCAGGGAGCCATCTTGGAGAGGGGCCAACTGAGCTCAGAAATCAGAACAACTTCTGGCTCCATGTAGCTGCTCCCAGCTCAGTTCAAGTCTGCAGAAGGTGCACCAACTGTGATAGGCTGAATGGGTCTGGTTCCAGCCCCACAGCCAGAAAGTTACCTGAACTTCATGGTAAAAAAGGGTGCAGGCTCACACTTTCACTACTCCACCATAAAGCTACTGCTGGCTTGCTGGGATAAATCAACATGGATCTGGGCTCTGTCATCACATGTTGTCTACCAGTGACAGCAGAGAAAAAGCTTGAAGTGGGACATTTTATTTTCCTCTTTCTCTCTTTTCTTGTTTTTCTTTTCCTCATAAGAATTCAGGGACTCAGGGATAATCATGAGTTTAAACTAGTTTTCTCTCTCTGTCTCTTTCACTCTGTCTCTCTCTCTCTCCTCTACACTTTTTTCTATCTCTTCCCCTCTCTTCTCTTCTCCTGTTTTTCCTCTTCCTCCTCCTTCTCCATTTCTTCTTCTCTTCCTCCTTCTCATTGCCTTCTCTCTCTTCTCTCTGTCTCTGTCTGTCTCTGTCTCTGTCTCTCTCTCTCTTACTCCATCTTCTTCACTATGCTGACTGCACTATAGTGATAATGATCTCTTACAGAATCAAATTGGGGAAGATGGTAAGAATATTTCCTTCCCATTATCAAGCTTGGACTGAAAATTGGGAACCAACACAGTTGCACAACTACATTTGCCTATCATCAGTTGATCTCTGGCTTTTTTCTTCCCAACATTACTTTGTCTAGAAAAGTTGCAATTGTCCCTTTTCTCATCCTCCCTGGACCTTCTTTCATGAAGCACTATATAGTAGTTTGCCAAGCCTGGCTTTCAATTCTATTATTTTGTTAAAGACACTAAGCACTGACCTCTCCTGTGATGACAGAAGGAATCTCATATGTGGCCCACTCTTGAAGGTTGAAGGTTTAACTATTTCAAGGAAGAAACTTGAAATTTAATGATTTATGTTTGTAAAAGATTACTTTCTTAAATATGATTTTTTAAAAAAATTAAAATGGGATTCAATTATACATTGTTTCTGACATCCTCATGTGAATGTATAAACATGGACAATCTCCTGTGTCAGAACATAGACATCTACTTCATTTTTTTTGTTACTGTTGTGAACTATCTTATGTAATGAATGCACCATAAACTGTTGACTCACTTCCCCCTAGTAATAATAATTTAGTTTGGAATTTGGATTTTAAAGAGAACATGTATGGTAGAAAGAAATAGTGATACCTATTAAAGATCAATATCAAAGAGGGAAACAAATTTTGAGGATAACATTGGCAAAACTGGAAAGAAATGTAGCTCAGCACAGTTTGCTACAGAAAAAGGAGGGCTTCATTTATCCATATTTAATGTGAGAAGAACAAAGAAAGGACGGGCTCCCTCCTTGGGAGGATGGCACACTATAGGCTGCAGAAAAGAAAAATGATTCAATGTCTGTTTTACTTTCATAGTCTATATCAATGAAATGAACTTTAAGTTGGAAAGAACAAAAAAGCTTGGTTACCAACCTAAATTTTAATAGATATAAACACTTAGAAAAGTTCCTAAAGCAAAGTGTTCAATAAATATGTTAAAATTATATTATTGCATGAAATTGATGGAGAAGAAAAAATGTGCTAGAAGATTGAAGAATCACCAATTTCTAAAAGTGGAATAAGATGAATTCTGATAAGGATACATCAGTTAAGATGATATCACTCCCTAGTCAAATTGAGGAACAAAATATTTAGGGATGATTGTGAGCACTCTGGAAAGAAAAAATCAATTAGAAACAATGGATTTCAAATAGGGAAGCTGGTTTCTTTGTTTGGATTTTGTCAATGCATTGTTTGGTAAGAGAAATTCACTAGGTGAAAAATATCTGAATTTTAGTATGATCTTGGACAAATTGCTCATAAGCTATGCTTTCTCATGCATTTTGCACACACTGAATTCTCCGTGGAATGCTCTTCCCCTCCACATTTTGCTGATGATTGCCCGATTATCTGAAGCAGAATAATTCTTTTGAAATATTAACCAATATTTCCTTTTTTTAAAAAAAAAATCTCTGACCTTGGCTCTCCTTGAGTCAGATAGGCTGTCTGGAAAAAATAATTTAGATAAGTGATGAGACAACAAAAAAGCAACAGAAAATATGCTTTGTTGCTGGCTTTGGATTTAAAGAATCTGAAGTCTCCAAAGAAACAAAGATTTTTGGCTAACAAAAATCTTAGAAGAAAAATGCAAATATGATACTTTCCCCCATGTGGACTTAAGCAATGAATATACAGAGGCTAGGGATTGGAGGTTAAAGACAGCAAGCCCCGTGCAATAACTCTGGTGAGGAATTGCTAGTTAGCAGATTCATTGTCCTTCCTGATCCTATTTGCATGACAATATGCTTCACTGTGAGCACAGAATGAGAGATACACGTCTGATGCTTCTCTGTACCATATGTGCTCCAACTGACGATGACATCTTTGCCTTCCTATACAAACCTTGCTCTCAAAACTCTGGTGAAAGACTATAGATATTTTAGAGACTGAGCTCCCCAAATGAGGCAGGGAATAGTGGTACACAGATGTTTCACCAACATTCTGGGTAAAATATGGCATTTCTTGAGCTAGAGTTGGACACCAAGGCCACCAGCATCGTAGCATGCATTACAGGGAAATTCTCCTCTTCTACTTCACAATCATTTACCTATAAGACCATGAGGCTCTTGAGGATGAGAACAAATTCCAGTGTGTTTATATTTAGTACTGAAAGTAGAAACTAGTAAGTGTTAAATAAGTTGGATTAAAAATCGAGAAGTGTGTGCAGTTACCTGGGTTCATAACTAATTAAATATATACTGAGAGAATATTTGTAAAAAATTCATGCCTGCTTTCAACTGTCTAAGTGGTAATTCTAAGCTCTGATCACTACCTTCCTGTCCTTATTAATGATTTGAATGAGGACATAACTCATTTATTATATTTGGGAGTGATAAGAAGCCAGAGGGTAAAGTCAATACCCTGGGTGAGGGTTACAACCTAAGAAGAGAGAAA
Source organism: Dasyprocta punctata (assembly GCA_004363535.1). NCBI lineage: Eukaryota > Metazoa > Chordata > Mammalia > Rodentia > Dasyproctidae > Dasyprocta > Dasyprocta punctata. The sequence continues at coordinate 245,433 of RJWM01000200.1, read as the reverse complement.
CAAGTGGAAATGATGAGCTAAATACAGTGTAATTTAATTTGGAGTAAGTATAAAATACTAAATTGGGTTTCAAAAAAATCAACTGCATTATGGACTAAGGAGAGATATTGCTTTAAAATAAAGTAGTTAAGGATCTTACCCGAGCTTTATTCAATAAGCTTACTACGAACCAAAGTATAATGCAACTTTCACTCAACTTTGCATATTATTTATAGAAATTTTAAAAAAGTAACATGGGAAGGCAAGGGCCCTACTGCACGTTTTACCGGTAGAATATTGGCTAGCTCCACACATAATATAAAAGGATAATGCCAGAGAATTTGGAAGAAAGTGTTTATGGAAACTATATTTAAAAATGAGAATTGAGGAGAGATTGGGACTAGATCACAGGACCGATGTCCTCACAAGGAAGTTACATTTGGATTTTTGAATGCCTATTATGTTAACGGATATTTCATGTTTTTTAGTCCAAGAGATGAATTATAAAGATAAGAAATTTGTAACAACCAGGCACTTTCATCAGAAAAGTGACAACTTTGGGCCAGATCTTGCCCTATTTCATTGGAAGGATTTAAACCAAGAATTGGGCTATCATTATAAGGGATACCTTATTTGCATAGATGATGGTATTCAGATGAGTCCTAAAGTGGCCCATAATGAAAGACAAGGTGAGCTTTCCATGTTAGTTGGAGAGAATTGTGGGGTGTGGATAGACGCAAAGGACCTTCTGACCAAATATCAGAAACAATGGAGACAATTGCTGAGCTCAGAAAGGAGCTGAGGATTTTCCTTGTCCATTACTCTGTATGCAGGACACATAGAATGGAAAGATCTGCGCGGTTGGACAGCAATTCATCTAAAAGAGAAGGAAATAACTCTGGTGAATGTGAACTGTGAGGAAGAATGATGATGCTACTCTATGTTCCATGACTTTGTACCTGAAGAAATAACAGGACTTGATCAATGAAGATGTTTGGAGCAGGAAATCTGGATGATGAAGAGGTAAGTGTGGGTTGAATCTGAGAGAATGATGATGTTTTAGCCCCATGGTCCATGGCTCTGAGCCCAGCTGGTGAGTCTGGGTCAATTGATGGCTTCTGACACTCTGGCAGTTGCGGTAATTCTGATCTAGTGCCACGGCCAAGCAGCTCTCGATACTGCAGACAGCTTCATTGCTGTGGGCTCATCCTTCATTTAGCAACAGACCATCTTCCATCAGCCAAAGATGAATGAGAAAACCACCCAGACTTTACGTGTTTTCAATATTATCCTCTCCTTTCTCTCTATGCCAGCTTTGGTTTACGTATTCTCCTGCCAACCTTCTGAACTATGGGGCAGAAGACTCCTGGCATCACTCACCCTTTGAGTGATATGCAAAAAATGGACAAGAGGATGTCCTCCATGGACTGAAGGGTGGGAATTTCTGCAGTTATCAAAGAATGACAGGGTGCGTCCTGGCTTGTCCAGGATTGGGCAGAGGTTCATTTCTGTTTTAATTCATCGAGAGCAACTCCAATCCCCTTTTTGTGCAATGAGTGAACAGAACTTCTTCCAAGAATTAAAATGGGCAGCTAGCAAAGCTAATTTCCTGACAAGAGAAGGGGAAATGTATCCTGAAACTAGAGGTCACGTGAAATGGTGTACAGTTGTGCAGCACTAAATTAAATTTGGTGTTTAATATCTTCAAACCACAGAGCCCAGTCTCTGAATGTCTCTGAAGTTACAAAATTCACTGATGGTTTTCTTCTTAGTGAATTTAAAGGGAAAAGACAATAAGCAAATGCATCAAATGGAAATACGTTTTCTGATGTCCCCTTTTCTGAAGATGCCAGACTGTGTGACAGCTCCCTGTGCTCCTAGTGTACTGGCTAAGAGCTCCTCCTATGTGGGAGTCTCAGCAAAATCACTGAGCCTCCAAGATGTGTCCTCTGTCTCTTCACCACTTGACTTGGATACAATGCTACCATGTGGGACATGGGACCTGACCTTCCAAGTAACTGCAAGCGGGAAAGCTCTTTCTGAAGATCAGAGCTGATATGTGTTTGAGAAGATAGAGATGCTTACCCTAATTGAATGTCAAACAATATTTGTATTGGGGCAACATGATATGGCATGGCATATAGAGGTGCAATTTTAAGTGCTTTTTAAAATAATTTCTTTTTTTTCAGAACTGGGGATCAAACTCAGGACCTTGTGCTTGCCGGGCAGGCATTTACATCACTAGGCTATAACCCTGGTCCAGAGGTACAATTTTAATGTGATGATAAAAAAAAAACCTGGAATTCTTTAAAAGAGGCATTATTTGGCAAAGCACTTGCTGAACTAAAACATCATCTGGCCCATTTGAGGCAGTAGGGATGGATGGGTATTTACAAACCCAGGACTGGTACTTGATTTTGCTAAGGGATCTGGAAGTAGGAGGCTGATAGTGTCGTGCAGACTCACTCAGGGTGAGGTGTGTTTGGGGAGAATATGAAACAACCTTCACCACAGTTTATTCATTTTCATCTCAGGGTTCAGGCTAGAAGTTCCCGGGACTACCTTAGTGGGTCATATGTAAGAGAAAGGGCCAGAACTGAAGGCTGTCCAGGTGTCCAGTAGGTTTAACAAAGAAACACTTGACCCGTACAAGAGGGAGGGACTTGCGCAGCAAGCAAGCCTTGAGAGAGGAATATGTGCTGGACTGAACAGGTCTTTGGTGAGAACCAGAAAGATTAGTACTATTTTACTGATGTAAAAACTAACATAGTAAAGAAGGCTGTGGACAGCAGATGAAACCTACATGAACCAGACTAAAACCAGGGACTCACCCTCACAAGTGACCCACCACTGAGCGAGAGCCTGAATTTCAGTTTTCCTCCCCGACTTTCTACCTGGAAAGAGTAGTGGCCACTCCCAGGCTTTCTTCACCTGGGAAAGACAGAACAACAGTTCTGTTTCACACTGCAAAAGAGGATGGGGAGGACTTTGAGTATTTCAGGTTGAAGTTGAATCAGACTAAGTTTTAATTATTTAAAATAATCAGAAATTGACAAGATTTCCCAAAACTGTTGATAAGGAATGGAAAAACGAATTTAACATAGCAGAGTAGAAAACCAGTGACAGAAAGATGTATAACCATTTCCACCAGTGATGTTAAGAGCAGGTCTGGAAGGCGAGCATTTTGTTCCGGAATTGCATTGGCCAGAATCCAGTTTAAACATCTCAGTCTATAAAGTTTAGGACCTTTATCCTGTATGTCCAGAAAAAAATGATACAAATACGTAGCACTGTCTATCTTATATGTAAGCATTTTGAAATCTAGTCCATCGCTTAATTTAGGAATCTAGTGGGTTTGTAGTAATTGTAACATTAAATGTTAAAAACCTGTGAGTGACATAGAGTATTCAGGAGTTCTCACAGTGTTTACTAAAGCAGACCAACAATGATTGTTTTATAGGTTTTGACGCTGAGACAGAGTGATCTGATTTGTCCAGAATTAGAATCTCTATCGAATGATGACAACTGTATGATGTGGGTTCTATGACTGCTGTTTTCTCAAGGAAATAAAAGAGCTAACAATTTAATGCCACAGTGGATAGGTTTATTGATAGTACCTGTCTTACTTGAGCATTCCCACTGTTTCTGTTACAACTGCATCTTCTGGTCATCTTGACTTCCTGCAATCCAAAGCCTTTCCTCTTCTCTTTGTTCAGGATGGATTTTCTGAGCCTCATTCAGACAATTCTATGAGACCCCCTCTTGGATTTCCACATGACATATACTCACTGTGCCAAGGATCATGCTGCCAAACAGCATTGTTTATTGTTCCATCTGGCTATTATCATTACATTTTCATAAGATCCTAGTGTGTTTGTGCTCTTTTTTGGTAGAAGATTCCTGTTTTAATGGTTCGATGATGTGCTGAACTACATTTAGTGTATTGGATAATTTCCTTAATTGGACTATGATGTTTGCGAAGACTGAGCATTTACAAGCTCATGCAATTTTGATTTTTTGACTCATGAAGTTGGAACAGATGGGCTTGAGGTTCAGTAATTCAGGGAGTGGTGATCAGTTTGCTATCTATGTTCATTTATTAATGGGACTATAGCTAGTCAGTCTTTCCCTGAAATCTGCTTCTAGTCCATCGAAACAGTTGTTTGGTTTTAGTACTCTAGCATTTTAATTCTCAGATTATCCATTTTAAGTTTCTGGGAAGCTCAGTAAGAATGCATTCTTTTAAAATAATCTATTTAGTTCTGTTACATAAGCACAACAATATCATAAATGGATGTTTAAGACTTTGAAATCTGATCTCATTTTTAATATGTTTTTTAAAAAAAGAACCACAGCTAATTAGTTTCTTGGCAAGTTTTGTTGTTTCAGTCAGGTAGAGACCCCAGAAATAGCTTAAATGAGCTCAAGGTTCTGGATTCAATCCTCAACACTGAAAAAAAAAAAAGACAGCAGAAAGAAAGAAAGAAAGAAAGAAAGAAAGAAAGAAAGAAAGAAAGAAAGAACGCGCTTAAATGGTAGTGAGGTGAGGGTGGGAATGGATACACAGGCAACATTTGGGTATAATTACCATTACTTATCATGGGGAATCAGCAAAAGTTATCTGATCTTTCTCTTGATCTTCCTAAAAGAGTGATTACTGGCAAGGTCCCTTATAAAATCGGGTACTAAGCAAGTATGCATCAATGTTACGCCGTCTTTATGCCAGTCTCTATAATCAAACATGATAAATTTCTGAACTTTTGAAGCACTTTCAACCAGTCTGAGATAGATAATGTATTCATAAAAGCTTCCTTCTTTCCTTTCTGCTTCCCTCCCTCACTCCTTTCCTTCCTCTCTCCTTCCCTTCCTTCTTCCTTTTCTTCTTTCCTTTGTTTCTTTGCAGAATGATAAGCCTTCTGATATAATATGTAAAACATACAGTGATAACACAAGCTTGGGGCTAAATGGGTCTGAAGTCAGTTTATTTTACAAAAATTTAGCTGATATGTAATCATTTCATCTTCTCAGTAAGTTTTTGCGTTGCCCTCCTCTAATATGTATTTAGCATGTGTTATTTATACCATAGTTTATTTTAAAAAATAGCAATGCTGAGAGTAGGAACACAGCCATTGTGATCTTCTTACCATTACCAAGCACCATAGGAAAAGAGCTTGGTGAAGACTTCTGGCCCTGTGACCTCTGAGGAGCCGCCACTGCTTTCAGGTATGATTATGGGGAAATCAAATCCAGGGAGACGGAATTCTAGGGAAGATGCTAGTAAACCTAGTAGCAAATGGCTTACTAAGAGGTGAGGAGACAAGGTGTTTGGAGGTCAATACCTTTGATGAGTAATCTTAATCAACTTGATTGGTTTGAGAGATGCCAGGAGAATAATAGAGCACATTTTGGGGTATAGCGAGGTGTGGATAATGGAAGTATAACCCGGGTGTCTTTATCTGTTCCCTGGCAATTTTTCAGTACTCTTCCTCTGTGTTCTGTTTCCCAGCAGCCATCAGGTAAGCAGCTTTCCTCCTTCTTGTCCTTCTGCCAGGATACTTCTGCATTTAAGCCAGCCAACCATGGACTGAAATCTCTGAAACTGTGAGCCAAAATTAAACTCTTCTCCTCTGAGTTGTGAGTATCAGGTATTCTGTCCCAGAAACAGAGGAACTGAGTTAACTTAATACGTGTCTTGGGAAAAATATAAAGATTAGAGAGATGGGAAACTTAGATTCTAGACTTGCCTTTTCTTTTGTGATCTTAGGCAATTTGTTTAATTTTTCCGGACCTTCATTTCCTCCAGGTGATTTCTCCAGTTTCTTCTGGCTTTGATATTCTCTGATTTAGTCTGAAATTCACTCAAGAAGCATTGACTTAATATCTATTGCATTTCAGACAGTGGATTCTCTTAATGGGGTTTGCTTCAATATTGTATCAGAGAAACCAGTCAGTTTCTTTTCTTGATTCTTAAAAGGGTTTCTCTATGAGATTATAGGGCTCTATCTTAGGACCTAGGTCAAAAATACCATTAGCATTTGGGAAGCAGAACATGGCTTTATCTTTTCTTAATGCTCCTTTTTTCCCCCTCCTGATCTGGATACTAACCATATGCATAGCACAGAGGCTGACCTAACTAGAGAACAACATTTTCTTTTACTGAGGGTTGCTGCATATAGATCTCTAGATGTCCAGGAAATAGAAAATAGAGCTCCCTTCAGGGTAACTGTCCACTTTGCAGGTTGTTTACCAGAATTTGCAAGTAGATCAGTCCTTGCAAAGGATGGGATGCTTTGATTTTTAATTTTTTTGTAATTAGGATACATTTTTTTAATTAAGAGCTGATAGAAACCAAGATTTTTCCACCCATAAATTTAGCATCTCATGACATAGAGAGAATTACAATGGTAGCAAGAAAGAGGTCTGTGTAAACAAAACAAAGACATAAAATGTAACGAGGGAAAAGCAGCCAGCTTGCTGCAACTGTAAAGTAAAGAAAACTTCAAGAAGGCCTGATTTACAAGAGATAATTATTACTGTGTGATTTAGAAGACTGGGGCAAAGATAGGAAGTTACTGAAATGGCTGTTTTTGCAAACTGATTTGAAGAATGTTTCTCTTCTCTGCCATTATAAAAATAACAATTCTTGATGAATGTGTTCCTTTTCACTTAAGAATTTTCAGGAACTTGAAAAATACTATTTGAAGAAAACTATGATGCACAAGAAACATGTTCAGATCACTATTCTAAATGCAAAGGCAAAGACCAGGGGCAGTAAAGGGATTTATCAAACATTGTCTAATGGATTAGAAGTAGAGAACAGGTCTGATTGCCATCTTCTGATTTTCCAAATTCAGAAACTGTTGGCTCCCACAATTGAATTTTAAATTCTAATTAGGCAAACTTAATCTTCACCTTAACTTTTAATCTGACAGTATTCAACTATAATTCATTTATTTACTCTTCCATCAAACATTTCCTGAGCACCTGCTATGTGTCAGATATAGGTAAATGCATTAAGAATACAAAGATGAGTAAGACATGTTCCCTACCATTAAAAAATTCATATTTTAAAGGAGTAAGTGAACTTTACATTACATTATGAACATTATAAACTAAGGCATGCATTTTATTAGTAAAGTGTAGTTGATGTACAAAGTGCTGTGATGTTCCTGAAATTTTCACACTTTTTATCGGATTATAAATGTTATTGTTTTTCAATTTCAATTTCCAATTGTTCACAGCAACTGTACAGAAAGACAATTTTTTATATATTGATCTGTATCTTGCAACCCTGATAAACTCAATGAGTAGATCTAAGAACTTTTAGAGTAGTAATTGCACTATTTTCTAATGCAGATGATTGTGCTGTCAGTGGGTACGATAGTTCCTCCTTATCTGTGGCTTTCTGTGGTTTCAGTTAGTACTAGTGGTCAACTGTGATCTCAAAATGTTTGTGGAAACTTCCAGAGATAAGCAACTAAGAAGTGTAAAATTGTCTGCCATGTGGTGGAGTGTGATGAATTCTTACAGAATCCCCCTCTGTCCCACATGGCATATGGGACATCCCTTTGTCCTGTATATAGGCTATCTGCCCAGTAGTCACTTAGATAATTGTCCTCTCCATTATCAGGCTGCTTGTCATAGTGTTGCAGTGATTATGTTCAGGTAATCCTTATTTTATTTAATAATGGCCTGAAAGCTTAAGAGTAGTAATGCTGTCAATTGGAAGTGCCAGTGACAAGCTATAAGGGCTTACTTTAAGTGAAAAGCTAAAAATAATCTCAATTTAAGAAAAGAAAAAAATAGTATGTCGTAATTTTTAGAAGGCCAATAGTAGCCTAATATCATGTTATATTGCCTACATTATTGACCTCATTTCATCACACAGGTGTTTTGTCATCTCATATCACAAAAGAAAGAAGGTTTAGTAAAACACAATAAACTATTTTGAGAGACCACATCACATAACTTTTTAAAGCAATTTTTTGGTTTCATTAATTGTTGATAATTTCATATTGTATCTGACTTTTAAATTAGACTTTATTATAGATACGTGTGTAGGAAGAAAATACATGCAGGGTTTGTCTTGTTGCTATCTGTTTTCGAGAATCTGCTGGCAGTCTTGGAACATGTCCTGTAACAGTGATGGTGGTAAACTATACAAACAATTCTACTTTTTGTTTTTCAAAACTGAATGCTAAACATTTATTTTTTCTATCTTAATATAATGGTTAGTAACTGTGGTTCAGTTAATAAAAAAGATGAGAGCAGACATACATATTTTTTGATCCTTAATCGCAGCACAAAAACCAGCCAATCTTTTACCACAAAGTATGAGGTTAGTTCTGGGTTTTCCCCACATTGTGTGATCAAAAAATTCACAGAATGCATACATTTAAAAGAGCCTTATTACTGTAAAGACTCATTGCCAAGAATGATAGGATCTGTGTGTTTGAAGCCAAGGGGAATATTTTAGAGTGATTAATAGCGATGTTTTTTACTGTAATAAACTTTTAAAAAATTTAAACATTCGTCATGTTTTATATAATAACCTATAAATTCTATTTATCAGACTAAGGAAATTCTTTCTGTTTGCTGAGATTTTTTTCAAGAATGGATGTTGGATTTTGTCCAATGCTATTTCTATGTGTGCAGAGAGCATCATAGAGTTTTATGCCTTAGTTTGTTCATGTGTTAAATTATAATGATGAGTTTCAAATGTTAAATAAAACATTATGATTATATTCCTGGAATAAAACTCATTTAATTATAGCATAATATTTCTTTTATGTAGTGTTGGATGTGATTGGCTAAATTCTTGTTTAGAAATTTTGCATCTGTGTTCACAGTAAATGCTGGCCTTAAAAATATTTTTCCTTGAAATATTTTTTAGTCAGGTTTGTTTATGAGATTAGTGTTGCACGTATGCCATTCTATTCAGTATTCTGGAAGAGTCTGTGTAATGTGTGCTTTGTTTTAGATATGTGGTGGACTTTCATCAATGAAGGCATGTGTTAGATTTTTTAAGATTTTTTTTTGTGTAGGTCTTACACTATAGATAAAGTTTATGTGATTTATGTATTTACATTTAGTTGTGTTTGTAGACAGTTTCACAACCCAGGAGCTGTTGTTTTACCCGGGCAGAATGGGGTAGTATTCAGTAGCTGTCTTTTGTTTGCCATAATTCCCATCACTCTTAAACATTAAATTGCCCCAGTTTGTTATAGATTCTCAAAGGTAAGATGAATCCCAAAAGAATCTGTTTCAATTTCCTAATTTAGTAGATGGTGAAAACTGGAGTCCAAATTATAAAAGCCACACAGCAAGCTATGATAGACCTGGAATTATGGTGTTGATTTCTTGCTACTTATCTCAGTGCTACCACTTTCCCTCATCAGACTTCCTCACTCCTGTGTATCATCTGTGCTCCAGTATTGACCTAGAGGTTGCTCCGGGTAGAGGATGCTCCAGCATAAGATTGGATGTGCACACTTCAATCTGTTCTTCATGCGTATTATATTCAAGAACATGTTTGGTATTATGTTCCACAGTAAACACTTCCAAAACCTCAATGCTCTGTCCTTTTTGGCTCTTTTCTTAAAATTCTCCATCCAGCAAAACAAGAAGAGGGTGAATTAAAACACTTTGGCTTATTTTTCCTTTTGTTTCTTAATAAATCCCCCATATTCTCATCTTTGCTGTCATAATAAAAAAGTTTACCCTTCTTGGGTATAGTAGCATAAAAATAGAAACTTGTCCTATCCCATATCATGCCTTTGAATATTTGACAAATGGATCAGAATAACTTTAACATAACATATGGTTTTCTATTTACAAGCTTCTTTTCCTGTGGTCAAATTTCCTTAGCATGTGTCTGAAGAGGTTGGGAAAAGGCGTCATCAGAGAGAAGGTTTATTCAATTAGAAATCTAGTTTGGGTACCAGGGTGCTGCCTATCATTATCAGCTCGTTCATTACACAGTGTACTGGGAATAGCATCTAGGCTTTCTTAGTGCATATTCATACTCTGCCTGTATCTACTGCATTTCTTTTAAGGCAGATCTTCGTGAAAAACTACAAAAATATCATTAGAAAACCTGGAATTCATTCATAATGGTGGACTTTGTAAAACAGGCTAAAAGTTAATACTCATATGTGGCCTTTTACAAAGCTATACTGACTACCACTGCTTCTGCATTAGATGGGCCTTCCTTGTGGATGGTGAGGTGGCATTTTGGGCCATATTAGGAAATGGCCTCCACCCATACCATCTCCACTTTTTGACTCTCACTCTTCCTCATGATAATGTCATTGTTTTTCTTTAGGTGACTAATAGAAATCTGTATTTTGCCTCCCAATGTATCTTCCATGCTCAGTCTTCATGAACATGCACTTTTACTTGAGCTGGAGTTTAGTAGTGTCATGTGCTTTGCCTCTGTGTGTCTTTTTAAAATGTTAATCACTAACTTAGGGATCTGTGGTGTTTGAAAAATGCAGCAGCTAAGATGTCTCTATTGTGCTTTAGAATATCTTCTTTATTTCTAGAAAGAGTGTCTTATATGATAAGGACAAGACCTAAATAGTGGTCCCATCCCAGATCACTGAGAAAACATCTCCTTGAAGGCAGGGTTTGAGAGGCCTAAATCTAGAATTATAAAAACATGGTAATATTTATAGGCACAAAGAATCTTTGAATATCTTCCTTCCGTGTTTTGATGATAGCTGTATTTCCTACTTTCTTTGATTTAAAGAACTATTCTGTGTGCCTCTTTTACTTCTTTCTAGTCTTCCTGCTTAGGTATTCATTTGGACTTATGTTTACATAGAGAGGTATTCTTGGATCACACCTCCACTGCCCTACCAGTGGTTTCCAATTGCTGATCTGGCAGTCAGCGTTTTCTGTACTACCTAAAAATCCTTTGAGAAAACTTACTTTTAAAAGTCCCTGTTTCTTTAGAGCTTCTGATAAATTATGCTTGGCCTGGGTGTTTCTTAGGAGCTAATTTGGAGGCACTTACGTGAAGTTGGGTTGAGAAACACCAATCTAAGTAGTAGGTGTCCCATTTAGAGTTGACAGCATTTTAGATTTTGACACTAATGATAGGCAATTATAGTACTATTGAAAGATTTTTTTATACATCAGGCATTCTTGTATGTATCTTTGTGGAGCATATATGACACTGTTATGAAGATTGTTTTCATCTTATCAGGTAAATACAATTATCATTGCTGTAAAGGGAAACCGAGGCCTTGCTCAAAATCACAGAGGTAATGATTTGTACAAGTAGGATCAAGGCCTGAGGATCCAAGCTTGTGGATAAAACTATGCAATGCTAAATATTGTGCTACCCTAAAGTAGGAGGTCAGCACTAGCTCTAACCCTGTCTTTACCAAAGTAAGTTTGAATAAAACATTCAAATATGCAGAATTTTTTTCTTTTTTAAAATGGAAGGGTTAGACTAGACAATTTTCAAGTTCTAAAATAATACTTTTCTTCTATGAAAATGCAATTATCTTTAAAGAAAAGTAACAATGAACTAATCTCTAGCATATGAAACATTTATATATAATTTAGAGCATTATTCATGGGAATATAAAAACATAAGTACAATTTGGCACCTTTCACACCAGTCTTCTATTTTATCAACGTTTAATATATACATTTTCTACTATAAGCATTGAGCTATAATTCTTTCTTCAGCTGTAGTGTGGGTATCTGGCCCTTGAGTTTATCTACTGTACAACCATTCCTAGAATTAGACTTTGCTTTGCACGCATGTGTGTGATTTCTAGTTGTCATAATAAAGAAACTCTCCTAGACAATGTTATGTTTTAAAAATATAACTCTCAGAAGGAGTCTCAAATGACTTTGACTCTCTTTGTGTTTTACTACCATCAATCTTTTGTGCATTTGAAAAGAAAGTGGAATCATAAGGGTCTTAGTTACATATTTCCCAGAGTGGCTATTTTTGCCCTTTTGTTTTAATTAGCAGAACCTAGAGTATTTTTTAATATCTAACTTGCTGCTTCTTTCTTACCAATAGAAGGTAAGGTTGACAAAATCAGGGTACTTTTACCCCTTCTTTATCGACTTATGCGGGCTCTGCTGAAATCTAGTTCCTGTGTTTTAAAGATAAATTTCCCTTTTTCTAGGGTTTTTATTTTAAATCATTACTCAAGAAAACAGTAGTTTATAGGCATTGTCTCACACAATTTTATGTTGAAATGCAAAATATGAATTAATCAATAATACAGAATGTTATCTGTGCAGTAGTATAAGCATACTCATGCATATACGGTGGACATAGACCCATACATAAGATATAAACTATGCATGTAATTTCCTGATAATATTAACTGCCAATGATTCTTTTCATTAGGTTAGTTCACAACCAATTGTTCAGAAATACTGTGACCATCCACAAATATTTCTTTTTCTTTTCTCTGTTTTAGGATACAAATGTCCTCCACGGCTCCAGACTTTATTAAATGTTATGTTACAAGACATATTTATCTGAAATAGGTTTTGAGGGTTGGTTTCCTAGTAGCATGAAAAGAAAGTACAGAGAATAAAGTAAGTTGAGGTAACATGTAACATTCTGTTATTACTTTGACTAATTGTCTTTAAAGAGCAACCCTCAATGTACAAAAGTCCTAACTACTCAAGAGCCTGATTATTTTGAGGACAGTAGTGTTTACTAATTATCCTGTTAAAATGCTTAGTTATGGGCTTTGAAACTACGTACACAACCATTATTAAGCTAAAGGATCGCCAGGATCACCGAGGTTTATATAGAGAAACCATCTGAGATCTTTTATAATGATAAATTTCTTCTTCAACTCACAGTCTGAGAAGATCCTTCATCTGGTTTTATTTGTGAGCATTATTTAATGCAATACTATTTTCTGAGCAATTAAATAGAGGACTCAAAGAGACACTATTAGCCCTGAGACAAGAGTGTTATCCTGGGATAATAGTGATAATATCCTGTGATGTTAGTGTTGTGGTGTTAGGGTATTGCTGTGTACTTCATTCTTTTAGGGCATCGAACACATCAATTTTGTAATTGTCTTATACTGAGCACCATCAGTAACTGAAAAAGGAAACCAATCCTTATTCCTATTGTTATGGTTTATTTTTATTGTTTCAACTTGAGAAGTCTAGAAGGTTAATTAAGTAACTCAGTAGCTCTACATCCTGCAGTGTAGAGCACAAGCAGTTACCTGTTCACTGTGTCAATTTGAGAAGGTCAGAAGATTAACTGAGAGACTCAGCAGGAAGCTCGGGTTGTTATTTTGTAAATACCCTCATCCTGTGCAAAGGAAGGCAAGGAGATTTGTGAATGCTACACCCACCCTGGGGTGAGGGGTGTGTGTGTGTGTGTGTGCCCTGTGTACAGTATAAGGGAGAAAAAGAGGCTTGCTCTTGTCCCTTTTACTCTGGCTGCTTTTGCTCGGCCGCTGCCTTGAAGTGTTGCCCCAGTGCCATGCCACCCTGCCATGGGGCCAGCTCATTATGGACTGAAACCTCCAAAAACTGTAAGCTAAATAAACCCTTTCTTCCTTCATTTTGGGTGTCAGGTGTTTTGTCTCAGCCACGAATGAAAAGTAACTGAGACACCTATGGAGCTTCTGGTTTATATGTGTTGAGGTCTTGTGCCTTGAGGTTTCTCACAGAGTTCTTTTGTTGATGCTGTTTTATGAACACAGGGACTTCACATACAGTCAAATCCCTGGCCTTTTATATGTTATTGTTTCAAGATAGGGTCTCATTAAGTTGATAAATTGCTCATGCTGTGCTTGAACTTGTGATCCTCCTATCTCAGCTTCCCACCATACTGGAAATACAGACTTGTGCTACCATGCCTGGCCAGAGTCCTTATTTCAAATGTCCTGTGTCATATTTCTCATGAATAACTTTTAGAAAAAAATCTACTTTCTGTGTTTAAACTACTTCTCTGAGATTTTCTCAGGGATATAATTGATATAAGCTTAAAAGTCCTTTGGGCAATGCATTGCAGTTTAGGGTGCAAAAATTATGATCAAAGGCAAAGTAACTATGAAGGAAAGTATAAAGTTGTAAATACCTTAAAAAGAGACACAATTCAAATGCTATCACTGGCTAGAAATAACATATTTGGCAGGAATCAGGGAGGACCTCTGAGAATCAATATCATTTGAGGTAGAATTGAAGTAGTTTGATAGTAATAGTGGCTCTGAACACCAGAGTTGTACCTTGCTGTTTACATACATTATCTTCATTTTTGGTTTTAGGCAATCCCTACTGTATCCCAGAAGGGGAAGTAGGTGGAGGGAGAAAGGTTAATCTCTCTCAGCATTTCTTTGTATCTTTATCATGGCTATGTTGGGATCCAGTAGTTTGTGTGGGAACTAACACACATAGTTCATAGGAAAGATCTAATTAAGTATGAAGGAGCAAATATGTGCATGGCATATTTTTACCTTATGTACCTATCTTTTTAAATGGACAAATAAAAACAGTGCATTTATCACATATAACTTATTTTTAGAAATATGTATATATCATAGAATGGCTAATTTAATGTAGCTGACTTATGCATTGCTTCACATACTTTTTATTTTTGTGTGAAAAGAGAACACTTAAAATTAACTTTCTTAGCAATTACATTGGTATTAACTACAGTCACTATGTTTTACAGATTTCTTGAGCTTGTTCCTGAAATTTTATATGTTTTGACCTACATCTTTCCAAATGGTCATATATATTATCATAACTTGTTATTAAAATCATTTTTCCTATGATTCCTATTTAGTAAGTGAGAAAAAGATTCAGTGAAAAAATAAGTTATACATTTGTCTGGGGACAGGACTAACATTTGAATTAAAGTATGTTCTGCTATGAACTGGATGTGATGCCTACAGGCTCACGATTTAAATGTATGGTCCTCAGCTCATGGCTTTACAGGGAAGTGATGGAACTTTAAAAGCGGTCAGGCCTTGGGAGAAGATTTCTGGTAATTGGGAGGTGTGCCGTTAAAAGGAGGTACTAGGACTCTAGCCTTTTCCTTTTCTTCTTTTGGGTTCTGGTCATGAGGTAATGGCTTCCACTGCCACACAATCCCTCCATGATATGTTGCTTTGCCCCAGGCTCAAATGCAGCAAGTCACTGGCCATGGACTGGAACTTTTAAAGCTGTGCACTAAAATAAATCTTTCATATTTTTAAATTTGTTGTCTCAGGTGTTTTGTTTATAGTAATAGGAAACTGAGTAACACTGTATAGGTCTGAATCCTGTGTTTAAATTCACTACGTTGCCTTGATGGAAAAGTATGTGTAGAGATAAGAAAGGCAGTAAAGGTGTTTGGAACAGTTGGGGCAACATAGCAAACACACAGAGACTGAAAAGCATGGGATACAGTTAACAGAGTTGATTTTATTGGAGTTAATGGTCTCTGGGAGAGCAGAAACAAAATCAAATTTGGAAACAGTACTTAGGGCCAGATGGCACAAAGCCCTGAATAAGCAGGTGTGATGTATGCTTAATTGTCAACCTGATTGCCTTGGGAGGTGCCTAGAGAATTAATAGAGCACATTTCAGGGGGCGTCTGGGTGTCATGAAGGTATGACCTTGAAGTCTATGTCTAACCCCTGGCCTTTTCCTCTTTAGTTCTGTTCCCCTACTCTGATTTCCAATCAAAATGAAATAGCAGCCTTGTTCTACCATGCCCTTCCACCATAATGTTCCTACCTTGAAGCTAACAGACCACAGATTGAGTTCTTTGAAATCATGTACACATAATTGTCTCCTCCTTAAATTGTGGGCATCAGTAATTTGTCCCAGCAGTGGGAAAGTTAATATTGTATAGATAAATTGGTACTAGAAAAGTGGGGTCATTGCTGCGACTATACTTGACAATGTGGTTCACAAGCCATTGAAACTGATTTCAGTGAGAATTTGCAAAGGATTAAAGATAGGGGCTAGAAAAAGTCAACATGCATAATGGGTGAGAAAACAACTTTATGGGTGATTCTGGCCATAGCGTAGTAGTCCAGAATGTTGATTGGAACATGGACAGTAAAACTGTGCTCATACGGTTTCACATAGGAATGAAGACTTTATTTGAAATTGGACTAGGGATGTTGTCTTTTGGTAAAAGCATTGACTATATGTTGCCCATGTCTTAAGACTTTTTGTGAGGCTGAGTTTACATGTGGCAGATTAATTGATCTGGTGGATGAAATTTTAGGACAGTGCAATAGTCAGGCTGTTGCATGAGTATTGCTGGCTGCTGTTAGCCAGATTTATGGTAATAATTAGTGGCAAATTAAGAGCAGAAGTATCTCAAAATCTTAAGTTTTGGGCTTAACGAAACTACATGTAAAGTTTGGGGAAAAGGGATTATGGTTGCTGAAGTGATTAGTGTCATTAAAAAGAAATCAAGTACTTTATTTTTTTTATTTTAAAGAGGATAAAACCAAGGAAAATAAAACAGAATAAATCAATCAAAGCAAGCTGGTATAAGTGATACAGGACTTCAAAACAATATGAAATCAGCAATAGTTACCATAATACCTCTTATTGTCTTCAAAATAGCTGCAGATACCTTCTGACATAGTAAAAATCAAACAGAAAAGAATAGAACCAATAAAATGAGTGCAATAAAGAACTTGAAAACAAGGCAATAGTAAATCCAAAGTGGCTGCCATTATGTTTCTTGCTATCTTTGAAATAGCTACACATGCCATCGGATATAACAAAATCAAACAAAACAAAACAGAACAAAGATCAACCTAAAAAAACAATGAAAACAGTACCGGACTTCAAAACAAGATAATAGAGAATCAACAATGAAATGAAGTGATTTGAACTAGAATATGAAGAAAGATGCCTTAAGGGTATCTTGGAAATCAGCAAAGGTCCATACAAGGGTGCAGAATTGTATACTTTTTATTTGAGAAGAGAACCTCTGGTCTCTAGTTCAAAAGGGTTGCCTAGAAAATTGGTTCCCCAGGATTCATTTCATTGTGTTCAGCCATTCAGGCTCTCAAGGCTGCTGCCTGCATGGTCCAAGGGGACCTAGTTACCATTCACACTGGCAGAAGACTTTAACATTGCCGACATGATGCTAGTTTTCCAAGCATGAGGAATACAAAAGCTATGGGTCTTGGACAGTTCCACCCATGTTTCAGAGGAAAGCTTGGGAGGCCAGTTTATATGCCCCTGAGGGGGCAACACATAAAATTGTGGAAATGAAGCGAAAGGCATAATAAAAGCCCCTGGAAGTTAGAGATTTCAGGGATATGGAGTATCTGCTGAGGGAAGCTATAGGCAGTTAGTAAAGCCAGCCCAAGAGAGTAGCCATGTGGGCTAAAATTGGCCAGGTCATGATGTGAGGCTTCCAGGGCCCTCTGGAACTCACATCTTATCACCATGTACTCTGGAGCTATGATACTTAATGTTTGCCATGCTGATGTTTGTCTTTCTTTGGTCCAATTATTTTCTATAACTCTCCTTTGGAATGGGAATGTTCAACCTATGCTATTGTATTTTGGGGTTAAGTAACTCATTTTTGAATTTTGCAGAGATCCACAGCTAGGAGTTTACCTTGAGTATTACAGGAGAATTTTGACTTGCACTTTAGAATAATGGAGATACTGTTGGGAGTATGGGAAAGGGATTACAGTTTCTTTTTTGGTTGTTTGTGGGATAGTTACAGCATGTTGGCAGAATTATGACCTTATTGTCTTTATCTGAAGATTAAATATGGTTTAAGGAAATGTGTTTGGGTGTCAAGTTTTCAAGGGGTGAAATGTGACAGTTAAATTTAATTGTCAACTAGGTTGGCTTGGGCTTAATCGTCAACTAGTTTGCATAAGGGATTAGTGCAGCATATCTGTAGGTGTGCCTGGGTGGATCATAGAAGTATGTTAAGGTCGATATCTGTTCCCTATCCCCTTCATCTCTGGCATTGTTCCCTGATCATTACAAACAGTAGATTTGTTCCACCATGTCATTCCTATCTTGGAGTCAGTAGATTATGGACTGAATACTCTGAAACTGTAAACCAAGTAAGCTTCTCCTTAAATTGTGAATGTTGTAATTCACCCAACCTATAGGAAACCTGACTAGCACATCAGGTTTAAGGTGTTGACTTTTACCTTGGATGATTGAAAGAGTTGTGGGTAACTAAGAATAATGAATTGGGACCTAGTATCCAAGGTGCTGTAGATTGAAGATTAGTCATATACAAAGGGCTGTAATCTAGGACAGCTACAAGAAGGAGCTAACCTGCAATAGTGGGGAGAGTGACAAAGATGTAGGATAAATCATCAAAGAGCATAGAAGGTGCCATATGTGTAGATACAGATTCATTAGAAAGAGAAGCCTGTTTCTGGTGAAAAGAATCATGATTTTTAGATGTGTTTATGGGGATATCCAGGAGAACATTTTCAGGATACAGTCTTACTAAGGAAGGGGCTACTGTGCCATGCTTCATGATGAGTGAAAGAAAATAAAATCAACCCTTTTTCTTTTTCTAGGACAGGTAATGTCCAAGGTGCTTTACAATCATAGTCTTGTGTGATAGTAGTATCAACCCCATTTTAAAAGTTAGAAAGCATCTTAAAAGAAATTAAGATTTACCTGAAGTCAAACTATTAATAAGTTTTAGAACTAAGATGCAAACTTAGGTGATGTCTGCTGAGGGTCTTGGAGTCATTAAGCTTTGAAATTATCATTCATTCAATAGTAATTCATTTTTAGTCAACTCTTTTACACAAGGTATTGTTTAATCTCCATGTAAAGTTGTATGAATAAAACAGCAGTTTATTATGAGGCTGTTTATGTATCCATAAGATAAAAGCCCATAAAATAATCCTGTACAGTTTTTATATGTACATATAAAAACATCTGGAAAGACATACAATATAGTGGCAACAGTGGTTACATTTGCGGAGCAAATCAAGATGAGACAAGAAGTTAAATACAATTTATATTTAATGTTTTATATTATTTATATGGAGAACATATTCATTTCTTATTCATATAGTTAAATTTTAAATTTAAAATGAATGTTTTGCTCACAAGTGGCTTTTGACACAGATATTTATGTAACACAAAGAATTTGAATAAAATAAGAAAACAGGATGGGTTTATGGAAGTTATTTAGAATAGCTTTTGTATTAAGTGAGAGACAGATTTTGTGATGACTAGTTGCTGAAGAAAGTCAGGCAGACATTTGTTAACAGCTCTGTTAGCCACAGGTAGTTGGGCAGGCTTTGTTTCTCTGATGGATGTACAGGCTCTAAGTTGGTATCCTCAGGGGAAAAGTTCTCCAGTGGCAAACTGAATACAACTTGTTCATTCTTACTGTTGGAATCACCAAAAGCCAACTCCCTTCTCATGTATCTTGAAGGTGTAACAAGGGTTCAGGCACAAATTTAGGGCCTTCGTCCACTGAGACTCCTCTCTGGGGATTTCTTTAATCATCATTGCCTTATTCTCACCCCACAGTGAACCAAGGGTCCCATTATAATTAGCTTCTGACAATTAGTCTTATTTAGTCCTTGTGAGCTTTCAAATATGCTGTTATTTCTACTGGATTTTTCCTTAGCTCCTAACCTATCCTTATCCTTAAGTCTTATGTTAAATTCTACTTTCTCCCAAAAGTCATTTGGGTCCCACCATCCCACAAACAAGATTGGGTATTCCTTCATATATTTCTTCTGCTCTCTATTTCCTACACCATTACTCCCTTTTCTCTCATCTAAGGCTCTTCTAGGGTGGAAATGAAAATCACTATGGATCCTTTGAAAAGTGTAAATGTCTTAGCTTGCCTCAGATTTATTGTATGCGAATCTAGTGGGTTGCTTTAGATATTTCCTTTATATATAATCATCATATAATTGCAACTAATAGTTCATGAGTAACTGAATTAAAAGTGGGACCTCTGTTTATCTACCTTTTTTTTTTTTTTAAACTGATACTGAGGACCTTTTCTACCATCACAATAGTTCTGGCCTTAATTGCATCACTAGGAAAATGTCTAATGATAGAGGTCAATTCTGGCTTGCTAAATCTAAGAAAACTCTTTTGATCTTATAAATGAATGCTTGCTGGGTTCTGAAGGCAGATAATGGGACATCTCAAAAAGTAAGCATTCATATTCAGAAAAACCTCTCATTGCAACATTGTTCATGGTCTGTTTTCATTAAGCCCCTTCCCATCATCATGGCAACCCTATCTGGTATTAGCATTGTAATGAAGACAGGGAGACAAGTAAAATATACTTGGTTTTGTCTTCCAGAATTTCAGTTTTAGTCTCATGGACTCCTATGCGCTGCTGCAGCTGATTGGCATTTCACGAGATGTCCTTGGATCCAGATGCTCATGGTACCTTGGTTCCTGGGAGATTACTTAAATCATGTGTATCTTCCCTACACTCAGCATCTATGAACAAGTGAGAAAAGAATGTCCTGTGAAATGCCTGGATTTTGGAGTGTTCTGAGTTCATCAACTGGCTCCATCCTTTAGATTAGTTGTCTGTCTATGTTTCAGTGTTTCTGTGTATAAAATGTGGACAACTTAGAATGATATCTTCTTGATAAAAGTGTTAGCAAGGTTGAATCTGTCAATTTAGGCTTAGAAGATTGCCCAGAAGCTGACTATGATGGTGCAAGCATGTCATTGCCGCACTGTGAAGGTAGGACAGGAGGATCGCTGTGAGTTCATGGCCAGCCTGGGCTACATAGTGAGTTCAAGGCCAGTCTGAACTACATGAGACCTTGCCTCAGAGGAAAAAAGAAAAAAAAAAAAGAAAGAAAAGACGATGACGACGACGACGACGACGACGACGACGAAGAAGAAGAAGAAGAAGAAGAAGAAGAAGAAGAAGAAGAAGAAGAAGAAGAGGAAGAAAGATTTCCCAAAACACTGTTTTAGAAATATTAGACATTTTACTCTCAAAAATAAGGCACTCTAACTGATTATACAGATACTGAACAAAAGTATGCAGAAGATAAAAACTAATAACAGATAATATAAAATCCTGAATAATAGACTGAAAAGTGTCACTATATGTAAGTATAAAATAATGCAGTTTGCTAATAAAAATATCAATAAGAGCAGATCTATAATTTTTATCCATTGCTTTCCAGGTCTTGAGAAGGTCATAGGGACTTATACTTTTGCATGCTTTTCCTTAAAGAGTTTACTTTAAATTGTATAGACTAGATTTTGTAAAACCTAGATTTCCAAATCAGAGTGAAAATCAGTATTAAAGAAAACAAGACAGAAAAGAATTTAGGCAAAATTAATGAGGCAGGTATAAAACATTCACTGACTGCTAAATTTTGCCTTTTAATTTTGGAGCTCAGAATAACTCACCACAATTCCATTTTCATGGGTGTTTTATTTTTTCTTTAAGGGTCTTTTAACAATGTCTTAAAATAAATCAGTATGCCCCATGTATGGACATGTTAACTTTTATTTTTCCCTCTTAATTGCCTTAATCTTAAAATATGAGGAAGAATTAATTAACTATCCTGATGGAGGAGGAAAAGTTAATAGCAATTTTAATGAGTGTAACCTTAGCAGGATTTGTAATAACCCAAAAAAGATGGTGAAGTCAGTTCTTTCTTCATTGACTCTCTCACCTCCTGTGAATGGCCAAAAGTGCTGATTACAAGTGATTAATTGCCTCCCGAAGGCTGTCCCTAACTCATTTTCTTATCCTAAAACTGACTACAGTCTAAAAATACAGTGAGAATTTTAAATGTAAAAGGAAGATAAAATCGACAATTCTGTAGACATTTTACAAACTGGACGGAGAGTAAGAGTTGGGGGTGGGGATGAGGAAGGGGGCATAAAGAGAATTCAGATGTGTTATGTGCATGTGCCAACTCTTCATGATGAATGCAATCATTACGGCAAGCATGCACTGATAAAAATAGAAATTAGAAAAATGAGCTATTCTACAATGTAAAGGACTGAAAATGTAGGATTTTGATGAAACCTCTGTGGCTAGGCTTTCACAGTAGTGTAAGGAAAGGCAAACACACTGCATTAAAGTGGCCTTGGGAATTTCATTCAGAGTGGCTGAGAATGTGCTAACTAGGCCATAAATGAGACGTTTGTATCATGTAACAGGTTGTGGCTTTCTGCCTGGAAGCACTCTCCAGATTCAGGGCAGGAAAGAGGGATCCAAATAGCACCAGTGGTCTCCGTGAGCTGCACATTCAAAGTTCAGAAAGTGGGGTTAATGAGACAACTGGAGTTAGTAAAGTCTCAGTGGTAGTGAGCAGAAGGGAGTTTTATAGGGAAGGAGGGTTTGGAATCTGTATGGAAGCAAGCTTGATTCTTTGTGCAAATACTAATCTGTGCTTGTTCAGACTGAGTTTCCACATGGCCCAATAAAGAATGGGAGAAAGAACAAATGCTTGGGAATTGCCAGGTGAGCTTAGCTTGCATAGTGCTAGGAGACCCTCAAGTGACCCTAGGCATGCAGAAGACAGTCCAGTAAGCACATTTGCCAGAAGCAGGGCTAATTTAGCACTAAAGTAAATGGTCTAGAAGCACTCTGAAATATCACAAAAACATGACTCAAAAGACTCGAGCTACCTATAGGCATTGTACTGCTGGCTGAAATGTTATATTTAGGAAGGCAAAAAAAGTCAGATGCACAAAGCATAACATCTATTCTATCTACCATACAACATTACATTTCTCTGTTGTAATGAATGAGATAGAAAGATATAACAGGAACCAGAAAAATATGACCCATAGCCAAAAGAATAATTAATAATTTCATAGAAACGAATATCAAAATTGGAAGTGTGATAGAATTATCAGACAATAATTTATATAAATATGACCAGGTTATAGAGGAAAATATATACAGTATATGTGTAATTATGAAAAGTAATTTCAACAGAGAAATGGAATGTATAAAATAATTGTGATGGCTCTTAGATCATCTAAAAATGTAAAACATGGAAAAGATTATAAAAGTTCTAATTAGTCTAGACATGAAGCATATAATATCTGAAAAAAATACTGCCTGGGATTTTGGGACCATTAATTGTAATATGTTAATCTGACTCAGGGAAGAAATGCCTACAGATTAGTGAAGCACAGTTCTGTGTGCATCTGTGGATAACTGACACAAAGATCAGCAAACTAAGGAGGGAAGTCCCAGCCCAGTTGTTGGTGACAACAACAAGTAGCCTTATAGCCCACGTGGAATAAAAAAGGAATATAAATATGCCCATTTGAAGAGCTCAAGCCTCAGGTAGCTGTGTCTTTTCTTGCTGTTACATTTGGACATTGGCCCCAAGACCTCCAATTTCTTCATTCTTCCAATGCACATTCACACAAGCAACTCTCCACTAAGCTTCCAGGCCTTCAACTATGGACTGGTGCTGTATTATTAATCCCTCTTTTTCTGTGGCTTCCGTCTTGGGCTGAGCAGCTACTGGATCTTTGAGCTCTAGAGTGCATGGATGGCCACTGTGGATTCTTCTACCTCTGGTCCTATAATGCTACCCGGTAGAACCCCTTGCATAATTATGAATATATTTCCTATTGATTCTTTTTCTGTATAGAGCCCTAACTAATGCAGGTGCATAGAATGCAATTCACCATGGGATGAAAGATTAGTAAATTCATAGTAAAGGACAAAATAAACTATGTGAACTAAAGCTGAAAGCTTGAAATAAATGAACAGAGTTTCAGTGACTTGATATACTATATCAACTTGTCCTGAGTGTGTGAAATTGAAAGTCTCAAAAAAGGAAGTGGAAGGATGATCATGGGACATAAAAATCCTAAATATATCAATGCTAAAGTTTCTGAAATGACAGAAAAATTTGAGGTACTCATTTATGAATCTCAAAAAAACCCTGGCAAGATTAAGACAAACGTACCTATAACAATGTACATCATGCTAAAACCACCAAAAACTGATTTATAGAGACAATACCAAAAACAACCAGAAAAAAAATTATATACAAGGTGTTATGGCTTGTGTCTAGATGCCCTCCTTATGTGGTCAGAGGTGGGGCTTTTCAAAGGTGGCTGGATCTAGAGTTGTGGTGGATTAAAAACTGGTGATCAATTTAAGCACCAGCTAAACTGAATCAGTGTGGTGCTGAGTGTAGATGGCCCACCTGAGGAAAGTTGCCAGCATAAAAAGGAAACCTGGAGAGGAAGAATAGCCTTGTGGGTTCTCCTAAGTGAGTGTTGTTTGGAGCTGTTGGTTCTTTTGGAGTTGCTTGTGCTCCTGGAGGAGCTTGTCATGCTGGCTTCTCTGATACAAACTTGGCTATTAGGAGCTCAGGACCTTGTCGCTGAGAATGGCTGCAGTTCACCTTGGGGGAGCTCTGGTCCTTACTTTGAGCATTGATTTCTGACTCCAGAGGGGAAGATGTATGCTGCTCAATCTCCAGGAGAAGCTTGTCATGCCAGCTTCCTGATATGAACGCTGCTGTTCTCATCATCAAAGGAGTCTGGGAACTCGTTGTTGCTAAGGATGACTGTGGTGCTTTTTGGGGGATCCCTGGTTCTTATTTTGAGTGTCACTTCTTGGCTCCAGTACAGAACCCTCAACCTACTGGCCAGATCCTTCCTCCCACTGGCACAGACTTTCTAGCTTCCACCACTGACCCTTGGGCCTTCCCGGTGCAGATCCATGGAACAGTCTTGCATGAGTTATTGTCGTGGGCTCTAGGCCTCCAGTTGGACTCTGTGGGGGCATTGTCATGGGCTCTAGGGTTTCAGCTGAACTCATGGTGGTATTACCATGGGATCCAGGCCCTTGGCTGGATTTTCTAGGTCTTTAGTGTGTGGACAGATTTCCTGCACTTTCTTTGTATTTGATTCCTTGACTGACCATTATAACTAATACTATAAATTAGGCGTCCTGTATTGTTTTGTTCTCCTTGCAAACCTTGACTATTTGAACAAAAGCTGAATGATGGAAAACTTAAAATAAATGAACAGAGTTTCAGTGACTTGATACACTATATCAGCTAGTCCTGAGTGTGTGAAATTGGAAGTCTCAAAAAAAAAATGAAACAGTGTGTGATGTTGGGATTAAGTGAGTGATGCTGGGATCAAGGGTGAGTGATTACTAAATTAGTGTACTGACTGGTTTGGCATATTGCTGGGTACGAGTAATGGGAAAGCCCACCTTAGGTGTGAGTGCTGCCTGCTCTAGGGGCGTGTAGCCTGAATAGACTATAAGGAACAGAAAAAGGGCTGCTGTTGTCGCTTGCTGCTTAGTGCTTTTGCTGCCTCCTGCCTTCCACCTTCCATGCCACCAACTGTTTCTGTCTCTTCTGTGATGTCACTCTGCCTTGGAGCCAGTCAACTATGAAATGAAACCTTCACAGACTGTGTGCTGCAATAAACCTTCCCTCCTTTAACATTGGGGTACCAAGTATTTTGTCTCAGCAATGAGGAAAGCAACTAAGATACAAGGAAACAGTAAACAAGAAACACAATAGTGATTCTATCGACTTACCAGAGGAAATGTAAGGCAGAAAACAATGAAATGACAGTTTTAAACAACTTAATGAAAAATGCACCTTAGCATTTTACATGCAGTAAAATTATTGTTCAACTATAAAGGCAATGAAATTCAGTAGAAGACATTCTCAGAAAAACAATAGGTAAGGAAATTTGTCACCAGAGAGCTGTACTGTACAGAATGCTAAAGGAGTTAATAATTCAGGTCCAAGGTGAGTGATGTCAGATGTATGTCCTGGGGTGGAGCTCAATTGTAGAGTGTTTACCAATCATGACTGAGGCTCAGTGTTCGACCCCCAGTACTATAAACAAAATAACAACACAAATACTTAGAAACAGGAGCCATGCAATGGAAAGAATAGTAATGGAAATAGTCAATGGGTGAGTAAATTAAATATTTTTTTCTAACTTTAACATTAATCCGAATGATACTTGATTATGAAAAAGGAATAATTAAAAATGAATTCATGCACATTCATAGTATATGCAAAAATAAAACTTATGACAAGGACACAAAAAATAATGGGATGATTGAAAGAAATATTGTATTCTAAGTTATTGAACTAAAGTGGCATGATTATTTGAAGAAAGAATACATTAAAATATATTTCAAATTCTTGAGAAACCACTGAAACACCAATTTATAGCTAATAAAGCTTCTGAAAATAATGTAGATTGCTACAATATTAATCAATAAAAACAGGAAAGAAAAAATAAGCAATAAAAATCAACCAATACAAAAATCTCCACGCTCAGCACGTCGATATGAAATCAGTCATAAATATTTAAATATAAATGAAAAAGTTACTTCAAATGAAGTCAGACTTTCAGATTTCACAAAAAGAAAAACCCAACTATATATTGTATGCAAGAAATACACATTAGGTATAAACATATAGGTTAAAATTAAAAGAATAATAAAAACTGTAGTGCATGAATACTAAAAATAAGAAAACCATAGTTGCTACACAGATATTACCTGAAATAGTCTCCAGAGTAAGGGTTGTTACCAAAGGCAAAAAGAAATATTTTAATGATAAATAAATACATTTTTATTTGTGTTTAACTTTAAAAAATTTATGAGTACATGTTTTCAGTACACAACACTTGCATTCTTTGTGTGGAATCAGTGTGTGTACATAACACATCTTAATTCCTTTTTTAAATCCATAACACCAAGTTTGTATGGGTATGACAGTACTTCGAAATACATGAAGCCAAACTGATGGGAATAGAAGAAGGAATGAGCAATTTGAGAACTATAATTGCACGTTTCAAAATGCTTCCCTCAGTAAGTGGCACAGTAAAGACAGAGAGGGTTTGCATAACACTAAATACACATCCAACATAGTTGGTACTTGTGGAACACTACACATCACAATTGCAGAATATGCACTCTTTTTTATTGGTGTATGTTTGTGACGTGTGACAATTACATTCACACGGGAGAATTGTTATATGTATCTAGATTACTTTTTTGTCCTCTCTGCACATGCTGCTCCTTCTCCTGCTTTCCTAGATTGTCTTCTCCACCTCCAAACAGTTGACTTCTCTGTTTTCTACCACCTCTTTCCCTCTTTGTTTATATTTTAGATTTTTCATTTAAGGGAAGTGGTGTGATAGTTAACCTTCTGTGTCTGATTTACTTCACTTAACATTATGGTCTCCAGATCTATCCATTTTCCTACTGATGACTCAAATTTATCCTTCATTATGTTTAAAT
Source organism: Dasyprocta punctata (assembly GCA_004363535.1). NCBI lineage: Eukaryota > Metazoa > Chordata > Mammalia > Rodentia > Dasyproctidae > Dasyprocta > Dasyprocta punctata. The sequence goes on along the minus strand of RJWM01000200.1, from coordinate 218,225 downwards.
GGTAATCCTTTGTGTATAAAAATCAAGATAATGCTGGCTTTAGGGAATGACTTTGATAGTGTTTTTTGTTTTTTAATTTAATGGAAGACTTTGAGCATTAATTCCTCTCAGAAATTTTGGGAAAATTCAGCAGTAAATCCTTCAGGTCCTGGGTTTTCCTTTTTTTGGTAGAGTTTTTATTACTGCCTCCACATCATTAACTGTTATTGGTCTATTCAGGGTTATTATATTTTCTTTCTTCAATTTTAGTTATTTATATTTGTCTAGGAATTTTTCTATTTCTTCTAGACTCCCCATTTATTGAAATACAAATTTTTAACAGCTTCTTATAATCCCATGGATTTTAGCAGTGCCCATTATAATTTCAACTTTTCATTTGTAATTGCATTGATAAGGGTTTATCTGACTTATTCTCTCAAAGAAACAACTCTGCGGGAGATGGGGGCACACACCTATAATCTCAGCACTCAAGAAGCTGAGGCAGGAGGATTGCTGCGAGTTCCATGACAGCGTGGGGTTGCATAGAGAGATCCTGTCTCAAAAAAACAAAACAAACAACCAAACAGCAGCAAAAAAACAAAAAAACAAAAGGAAGCAACTCAGATTCATTGATTTTTTGGGTTTTTTGTTTTGTTTCGTTTGTTTGTTTGCTCAATTTCATTGGTTTCTGCTCTAATCTTTATAATTTCTTTACAAGTTTTGAATTTGGACTGCTTTTATTTTTCTAAAACCTTAGGATGAACCATTAGGTTGTTTATTTGGGGCCACCTTTTTTTCTAATCTAGGCACTCACACCTATAAACTTCTACTAGAGCTTCTTTCATTGTGTCCCACAGGTTTTGGTATATTTTATTGCATTATAATTTGATTCTAGGGTTTTCAAAATTTCTTCTCTGATTTTTCGGTCCCTGTTTGATTATTCAAGACTACATCATGAAATGTATTAAATTGAACATATACTGAATCACAAAGCAAGCCTATATAAATTAAAAATCATTATATAGTTCAGAGTATGCTATCCAACCATAAATGAAAGAACAGGAAAATATAAAAAAAATGCAGAAAATGCTCAAATATTTCTAAGTGAAATATATTTCTTTTTTTAAAGAAAGAGAAAGAAGAAGAAAAAAAAACTAAAACAAAATTTCAAAACACATCAATCAGGGGGAAACAATGATACATACATTGCACATTGTCATCCCCGAATCATTCACCCAGATCACAAGACATCTGCATTCAATTGTTTGAACAATACCAGCACAAATCTTTCTCTTCAGTGAACTCAATGAAATCAGTAGCATAACTATCTTATCTATCTTTTTATATATATGTACATATATATGTACATATATGTTGTTTCTTTCAGCTTACACTGAGACACTATGATGTTTAAACATGTGTGTCTTATTTATTTTATACTTCTAAACAACTGGTAGATCAAAAAGTATTCAGAATGAAGACTAGAAAATGTTTTTACTGCATGAATATTAAAATAACATAAAATTTGTGACAGGTAACAGTACTTGGGGTGACTCGTAATCTTAAACATGTACAGTAGAAACAAAGAAATGTTAGAAATCAATGATAAGAACTTTATGACATTAAAAATCAGATTAAAACAAAAAGTCTTAAGGAGATAAATAATGAAGAGAAGAGTATATATCATGTTAATCAAGCAGTATGAAATTTCAATTGAGTAATAAAAATTAATAAAGGAATATTGAATTTATAATTCAAGTGTTCTCATTAAGAAAATTTCAAGGTTATATGTATTTAGGAATATTTAAAGAACAAATAATACCAATTTTCCACTAAATTGTTTTATGAGGCTAGAATAAGGTTGATACTCAAACCAAGAAACAGTAATACAAAAATAGCACCATAGGCCAATATCTTTCGTAAATACAACTGCAAAACCTCAGCAATACATTTGTGAAACAAACCCAGCAACATACAAAAAGGATTACACACAGTGATCAAGTGGAGTTTTCCCAAATGATTCAAGATTGTTTTAACATTTGAAAATCAGTGTAATTTGCCACATCATCAGAATAATGGAAAGAAATAGTAAGGTCATTTGAATACAATAGATAAAGCATTTGATAAAATTTAACATCAAGTAAAAACTAAGAATTAGCTTTTAGGAACTTTTCTGGTGAGCTCTCCGTTCCCATCAATACCGCAGGTAGATACCCTGTCTGTGTCCCATACTGAATCATGCTAGGATTTCTCTGGGCTACCTATAGAGTAGGCTAAGATTGTAGCATTTATATATCCTTATTTTCCTCAGGCATTTTGAGTCTTCCTTCCTGAATGACAATAGCAGTTAATATTTCCATCAGGAGTGTATGGTGTGTCCTGTTTAGTCATGGTAACATTTGCACTACTAACCTTTTTGATTTTTAAGACTGTAATGATTATAACATAGAAGAAGGTTGTTTTATGTTACATTTCTTCCCACATAACTAGTGAGTGAGATGATTTCTGTATATGTGCTTGTAATTTAGACTGATCCTTTATAAGTTACCTATTAATATTGCATTTATTCTAAAATGAGTTTCATGTTTTTCTTGTTGACTTGCAGTGGTTCTTTGCCTACTCATTATTTTTCCAATTTTTATGTTATTAAGAAAATAAAATCTATCATTTTTATTATCCATTTTGAAAAATCCCATAAATGATTTCATTTTGGTACTAAAATCTAACTGTTTTGGTTGGTCTTGCTTAGTTAGGTCTTTCTTATCTCTAAATCTTTGAAATTAGGAAAGATATTTTTCTTTACTTTGTTAATGGGATCCAGCTTTTTGTTTTAATAATTTAAGTAACTTCATCTTTTTATTTAAAAAAATGACAAAACAACATTCTTAGCTTTATTAAAATAGCAATTTAATCTATTAAAATACTTCTCATACTATATCTATTAAATAGTAAGTCTCCAGGTACATCCGTGTTCCAATGCTAGATGTATTGGTTCTTACACAAATGCTGTGCTTTATGTACAATCATGATTAACATAATATTTTAAATAAGTTTTTAGACAAACAAATTTCACAAAGTCCAATAGTTTTGTGAACCAAAATTGCAATATATTTTTCTAGTACCTAGAAGAAACATCTTTCTCTTTTAGTTGCTTTTATTACTTAACTTGTCTTGAAAGTGTTTGCTATTTTTTCATGCTTTTCTCCTGTGCTTAATACTTTTTCAAGATCTTCTCAACTTGTTGCAAGGTACTTATTATTTCTCCTTCTCTTTTCTGATAGGAAGATGAATAAACTGAAGCTGCAGAGATAATGCTTAGCGAGAGTAAGAGTAGAATCCAGGTTTGTTTAACTTTACAGCTCTCATCTTTCTGCTGAAACAGGGCACGACAAACTTTCTTTTGTGAAGGGATAAATAGTAAATATTTTAGGGTGGGTGGGCTATTTGGTTTCTGTCAAAAGGTCTTATTTATACCATTGAGTGTGAAAATAGTTATAAATAATACATAAATATGTGGCTATGGTTATATTCCAATAAAACCTTATTTACAAAAACTCATAGTAGTTTCAGACTTGGCCCATGGGTAGTCATTTGCTAACTCCTCCAGTAAATCATATTGCCTTTCTTTAGAAATATGTTTTTCAAAATGAAAACTCATCATTTAAATATAACTATTAGTTTTCTAAAAAGTATACTCAGTGTTTGAAAATAATTTTGTGACTAATAGTTGATGCTACTTAGTTACACCACTCAATATAGCTATCTAATGAATTATTTGTACTTTGGATTTTGGGTTGACTTTAAGCTACTAGAGTAGAATAATATTACTAGGTAATTGAATAGGCTTGGTTGTCCCGTCTTTGTTTGAATAGTAGCTCTGTTTTCCAGATTTTGTCATTAATGATGTTCTATATTGTTCAAAATTATTTGCACATATCCTAAAAGGGATGACACTGTTTGTCTTTTCCTTCCTTCTTTCCATTCATCCACCCTTCCTTCCTTCCTTCCTTCCTTCCTTCCTTCCTTCCTTCCTTCCTTCCTTCCTTTCTTCTTTCGTTCCATTTTTCTGTTTCTCATTTATCTCAGAGTTCCTGTATTCAGTAACAATAACAAACGAATTTGATTTAGAAATATATGAACAGCATTTTTTATCATGAAGGTTATGGTACTTAATTTTGAAAAAACACAGGATTTTAAATGCAATTTGGTTTTCTAAAACAATATCTTAATTTGCCAATTTCAATTTGTATGAGATCAGTTTGCTAGAGAATTAAATACATTTCCATTAAATTTAATAATGAATACCATTGTCCATACCACTCAAGCATAGCTATAATTGTATTTAATACAATTTTAAATATATTTTCTATTAAGGGTTGATACCAACTTGCATTGTTATGCTTGGGCAGGAGTGCAATGAGATTAAGGTCTGTAGTTAAGTGAGCTGCAGAAGGAACTAAGCTCATTACCACCTCACAGAAATATTCCACTCCAGTCCACTATGGACCAAGGGTTTTCTTTGCTTTTCATTGTGTTCTCATTTCCTCTGATAAACAGTGGTGAGCAGAGGGGTCGTATTTTAAACTGGGAAAGAGGTTTCAGTCTAAAATCTTGATTCTTTTAAAGCATATTACCCATTTCACAAACATCAATTTGAATTTCTGGCTGGTATATTCACTTAGGAATCCTACCTGTTTGTTCTAGATTAAGAATTTAGGAAGGGACAAAACAAATTTTTGGCCAGCCAGAGAAAGATTTTACATCATTTCTAAGCTCTTGATCATGTCTTACACCTCTTTTTATGCCCATCTCCTGTCTCCTACCTCACTGTCTGCCTTGTTCGTTGTATACCTATTCTTGACCTTTATCTCTTTTCTTTGCCTGTCTTCTTTTTCCCTTATATCCCTCTGCTACCCCATAGTAAGTCCTCACTTATGATAGTGAAGAGTATTTAAAAATATGTAAGCAGATCAAACTCAGGTTACATTTATGCATATTATGCAGTGAGTATATATGTATGTGTATATATATATATATATATATATATATGAATTATTTAGGTAGATAGATTAACTCACTTTCACTAAAGTACAACTTACCTCATTAACATCTCCAATTAATGACTTTTTTATAGCCATACTTTTGCCTAGCGATTTTTGTAAAAGTGACTCAGGTTGGCCATATTGCTTGTTTTAAACCATGGAAGATTAGCAAATTAACACAAGCAGGGCATTGAAAAATGAATGTGTTTTTCTCTTGCTTTTTACAGTTGTCAACAACTGTCATATTGTGAGGATAAGCCCAGGTTACCTTGCTGAAAGATGAGACAGCCTATGGTACAAAACTAAACCATCTGACGGGAAGTTTAGCCTTTAATTAGCTTACCAGCAGGGGCTTGAGTGTGAGCCCACGAAGGTCAACCAAGAAAGGCTCAGAACAGTAGTGCTATCTACCTGACTCATCCAATAGAGAAAATAAATACTTGCTTTAAGTGATTATTTTATGTATGATTTATTATTCATCAGAAGCAAACAATTTAATCATTACAGCATAGTAACTGATGCACACAGTAAGATTACTCATCCATATATAAAGAAAGAAACTATACCATACATTTACTACATCTGGTGTTGTTCATTACACTGTAGATTGTCATTTCCCTTTTGTTTCAGTTTCTTTTCTGTAAAGAGGATTCCTTTGAACCCTTTTGCAGTAATGGTCTAATGATGAGAAATTGTTTCAATGTTTGAAAAAAAGTCATTTGTCTTCAGTATTGAAAAATGACTTTGTTAGCTGACAGATTTTTTTCTTCAATATTTTAAAGATGTTGCCCCATTTCCTTCTGGGTTGTATCATTTCTGATAAGAAATCTATCATTTCATATTTGTTGCTCTGTACCAATTGTGTCTTATTTTTCTGGCTGCTTTTAAAATGTTCTCTCTATTACTAGTATTGACTTTTTTTTTTTGTAGCACTGGAGATTGAACCCAGGGGGGGCTTTATACTGAACTATATCTCTGCCCCTTTTATATATTTTATTTTGAGATAAAGTTTTGCTAAGTTGCTAAGTTGCCCAGGCTGAGCTTAAACTTTTGATCTTCCTGCCCCAGCCTCCCAGAGTGCTAAGATTATAGGCATGTACCATCATGTTGTCTTTTTTTTATTTTTTTCTTTCTCTTTTTCTTTCTGTTTTTCATGCTTAGTCTTGAACAAATTGTTTATGGGAGCTTTGGTGTAGTTTTATTATTATTATTATTATTTTTTGCTTGAAGTTAATTAAGCTTCTTAGATCTATGGGTTTATAAATTTTACTAAATTGTGAAGGCTTTTGGCTATTATTTCTTCAAAAGTTTTTTTCTCTTTCTTTTTTCTGTATGAACTCCAGTGACAAGTTTCTATATTTTCCTGCAGCTCAAAAATCCTTTGTTCTTTTATTTTTAGTCTTTTTTCCCATTGCGTTTTGAATAGTTTCTATTGCTGTGTCTTCAAAAGCACTAATAGTTCTTATATTTTCTAAATCTTATCAAGTGTTCATGTGTCATTTAAAATATTGAAGTTTTTCACTTCTATAGCATTGATTTTTTAAGTATATATCATGCCTTCTTTTAGGATGAGCAAATTTTCTCAACCTTCTTGAATATTTGAGGTGTATTAGCTTTTTTATTGTTATTTTCTACTAATCATATCATTTAGGCCTTTTTGGAACTGTTTGTATTGATTTTCTTTTCTCATAATGGTCTGTGTCTTCTTGCTTTGTAGATTAACTAGCTGTTTTTGTTTGCTTGCCAGACATTGTAAATTTTACTTTGTTTGGTGAAAGAGTTTGTAATTTCGTATTTTGGGAGCTTCATTATAGCATGCAGCAGTTATTTGGAAATAATTTAATCATTCTTAGGCTTACTTTTAAGCTGTTAGGCATTTCATCCAGTGCTGACTTGGCCCATGTTGAGGTAATACTCTTCTGAGGACTCTACTTAATACTTCCTGTGTTCGGCTTTTCACTCCAACTGGTGCGAATGCAAACTGTCTTCCCATGTGAGCTCCTAAAATTATTCCATCTGATCATTCAGACCGTTCTTTCCTAGATTCCTTGGGTAATTTTCCACATGCAGTCAAATAAAGACTTAGGAGGGGCTCAGCAGCTCTCTGGACTGTTCTCTTTATGCAGCTGTCTCTTTTCTGGTTATCTGCCACCATATCCTCCTTGAATTATGAACTCTGTCTCTTCAGGAGTTTGCCAGACTTTATCACTGCAAAGCAGTAAGCTGGGACAATTGTAAGTCTCACCTCATTTATTTTCTTTTTCTTTTATGGATCAGTTACCTACCCTGTCCACTGTCCAATGTGTAAAAACCACTGTTTCATATATTTTGAGAGGTATTTTTTGTTGTTGTTTTTAAGATAAATCTGTGTCCCATTGCTCCTTCATGGATGGAAGCAGTACTTTCTTCCAATTAGATTTTGTGGAGAAGAATGCAAAGTCATTATAGTGAAAACTTGTATTGAGCTCTGACACAGAGAAGTTTCGTGTTAATTATAAGAAGTCTAAGAAGTTCGACCAAAATGTGTCACCATTTCTTCAGTTTCTTCCTCAACTTTTATTGATTTGGTTCGTACAAACCTTTTCCTTCACTTTTTTTCCCCCACACCAGTTAATTGAATTAAAATGTTCCTGTTGAACGAAATCCATTCATATTCCTATTTGGTGTGTAGATTGAAGATTTTTGTGGATTCTAGGGATTGAATTCTTTACAAACCTCTATTCAGGATTCTCCTCATTTTTAAGGTATTTGTGGGTTTTTTCTTTTTTTCCTTTTTTTTAAAACCAAAACCAGAGAAATCTTACTATGTAAAATAGGTAGCTATATGAAAGGCTATTAGCGAAATGTGTCCTACATAGCTGTTGCTTCATTTCCCAAAGAAGAAAAAAAATTATCGATTTATCAGTTGGTCCTTATCACTAAAGGACCTTGTTATAACCTACTGGAAAATTAGAGAATGATGGAAAATTTTCCAAGATGGAAAGTAAAGATTGCTTTCCCTTTCAATTGGATTTTTCTCAGACTACAGTGCTCATCTCCTCCATCACAGAGAGACGTGTAATAGTTCTCTTGAAATGGGAGTTGAGTAAAATTGGTGTGAAGGACTTTGGAAGTTTTGTTATTCACAAAATCTGGGATGTCTCTATTTCTAAGTCATTGTTGGTCAGGCACATTTCTTAAATCGCCATGATGGGGGATACTGTGAAATCAATATTCTGACAAATATTTATAATTTTTATTTGTTCCTCATGAATTCTGGGGATTGGTATTGTCATTTCAGGAAATATGTCCTGGTTAACTATTATCTTAGTGATATAATTATGTATTTCTGTGTCAAACAATAATAATGATAGTATGCCATTTGAAAGTACCTCTATCTTTTCTCTTTTTCCTGGTACTTGAAAAGCAGCTATTGTGTTTGTAAAGTCTTCCATAAGCAAAGGTTTAATAGTAAAAAATAAGACTTTCAGTGTGGTCCTTCCAGGATACATTGGAAAAAATAGATTAGAGAGAGAGAGAGAAAGAGAGAGAGAGAAAATTTTTTCCTGAAATAGAATTTTCTATTTTTCACCTTGGAGAGAAGATATCTTTTAGACTTTGCTTTAGATCTCCATGAATGATCATGTATTAGGTCTTTAAATATGTTTTTCAAAACTTCCCTAAAGGGTTTTGGGGCAGAGTGTATAACCTAATAGAATCCTCATGTATTCACATCCCAGACTTTGCCTAACTTTAGAAGTAGGCTGTCTTTCTGACATTTTTCCCAGCCCTTAAACAACATGTGATCTAAGTGATGATGAAAAGAAGCAACTATGCAGACAAAGACTTTGGCTCCAGGCATTGACTGACTGCCTTCAGAGTTCCTTTTCAATCTTGCCATCTTTCAGGGTTTTGTTTGGTGTTTGATACAGCCTTTCAGACACTTAATAGCTTTTCAGTAGCTAGTGTAAGAAAAGGAACATGGCCAGGATTGATTGCATGTGTGCTTGCTGGACTCAAAAGAACCCTGAAACCTCCTGCTTTACTTCCAATTTAACCCTTTGTAGTAAAAATACCATCACCTCCTGGTGGAACTAAAACTAACATCTATAACCAGTTCCATACTGTAAAAGATGAAGGACTTGGTCATTTTCTGTTTCTTTTTCTTTTTTCCCTTTCTTTTCTTTCTTTCTTTCTTTCTTTTTTTTTTTGTAGGCTATTCTGATCATTGTTACTTTTCTCTATCAACTTTGTTGTTTGGAGAAGGCTGAGAAGTGGAAATCCTAGCAAGGTAAATTCAGAAGGTGCCATGATTTCAGTGCCTTGATTTCATCCCTCTCTGAGCTCCAGGGCTCTGAATATCAGCCTCATTTAGCCACACTGATGCTTTGCCCTTCCCTCCAGCTCTGCTTTCTAACAGCTCTGCCGGAGTGCCCCACATACCATTTTCATTGCCTAGCACACCAACTGATAAACCAATAATTTCTTTTCTTCTTTGGGAAATGAGGCAACAGCTATGCAGGACAGATTTTGCAAATAGTCTTTCATACAGCTATCTATTTTACATAGTGATATTTCTGTGGTTTTGGTGAAAAAAAGGAAAAAGAAAAAACCTACAAATATCTTAAAAAAGAGGAGAATCCTGAATAGAGGTTTGTAAAGATTACAGATCTTGAGGACAGGGAGAAAATATTGCATGGAAAGAGGAGGTATATTTTCTTTCAGTGATTGTGCTGCCAAAATTCATGTTTCACATAAAGTAGGTTCTTGGGTCCAATGAGTACAGCAAAGAAAAAGTAATAAACTTCTTCAGAATGCAAATTAATAACAATGCAGAGTATAGGGGAAAGTTATTAAGAATCGAGAACATGAAGGAGATTAAAATATAGCATTAAAACCGGTTAATAATCCTGTTCAAGAAAGTAATCATTGGAAAGAATAAAAATAAACAATAGTAACTTAAGCAAAACGCTCTCAATGTTCCAGTTAAAAAGAAATGAGACTTCTTTTTCTTTCAAGAAGCCTTTGTAAATGAATTATTAATTAGTTGGCATCACATGTGTGAATATATGCTCATGAACTTGTACTGGGGTCGAGAATCTACATGTTACTATTTACATAAACAATGATGTTTAACTTTCTTGATTTTCTAAAATGAATTGAACCTTTCTTATTAATTCTATCTCACTGGGTGGCAGAGTGCATGCATTTATGCATGCAAAGCAGTTTGGAGTTTTTTTGATCCCATGATGACCAAAGAGGGAGTCTGCAATTTTCCAAAACATGACTGCATTTCAGGTTCATCCAGCATAGATAGTTCCATTTTGAGTTATGATTATGTTGGCTATGCACTCTTTCAAATTTCCTCTCCCTACCTCTTGCTTCTCTTCAAGTTGTTGTCTGAAATGCAAAAGACAGTTTATATTACTCTGTAATATTGGATACATATTAGGTAGGTATCTCATGTTTGTACTGATTCTGATTGTGTAGTGGTTGTTCCCCTTGATGTTGCTTGATGTTCTGAGTTACTTTACTACAGACAAGTGGAGCCCATGGTTGTGGCTATTTGGCACTATTTCACAAGGACTGTGTTCACTGTGCAATCTCTATTCCTAAGCCTCTGATATTTTGCCAACCTATTGTGTTCCCTCAATGAGACCTGGCCATTTCTTTGTCACTTCCTGTTGTACACAGATCGTGAATTCCAGTGTTGATGCGTCAAATACAGGTACTCAGCATAATATATCTGTCTATAATACATTACATCTTGCAGTATATAGTACTGCACTGGCTCCGAGAATAATGGTTTCCTGACAGTATCTGTTTAGGGCTAAGGATCTACCAGAAGTATCACGATGCTTTCATTTCTCCTTCCTTATGTTTCCATTTTAATGAAAATAAAATAAAACCTTTTACCTTTGATTCTGCTACCTTCCCTCTAGATCTATTCCCACATTCCTTTGGATCACTGAAGATTTTTTCCTTGCTTCTTTCTGCTTGGCAAAGACTATCTATATTCTACTTCTGACCCTTTGCTGAGGTTCACAGTGACACAGAATACATAGTAGAGGTGCTGGCTTACTGATAAAAGGGGACCCAAGAATAATATCTCTTCTATTCATAAAGCACCTGACTTAGAAGCAAAGAAAATTTGGACTGAAAATCCTCTCTGAAATAAAGAAATAATGGAACAAAGAAATAATTCTTACAATGCAGCTGACAGGTGGTAATTCAGTTTTGACACTTTTTGACTTACCAACCAACTGTCCCTTGCTCTGTGGTTCTGTCCATTCCAGCACTGGAAACTATGTGGTCATAATAGGTTGAAAAGGACTTGAGAGCAGGAATCTGGGTGATTCTTGTTTTTTTTTTTTTTTTTAGCAGAATATATTTATTGAGAGAAAGCTTCTGTCTACAGACAGAAGGGGTCCTGAGTGGGTTGCCAAAGACTCTGTCTTTTTAAAGGGACTTTTATAGAGTAAAACCTCAAGGTGAGATGAGTCCAATATGAGGAAAACATGAGAACTCGCAAGGCAGGCATAAGGTAAGACACAACTATGGTCAACCAATAAGATTAATTGTTCAGGTAAAATTGACCAAGTCAGGGACAAATGGGGAAGCGAGTCACCTAGCAAGTGGGCATTCTTACAGAGCTGTGACCCTGTAGAGAGTTGGGATGATGACTCCTGGCTTCCTCAAGGTGATAGAGAACTATTTAGAATATCAATCCTTAGGATGTGGGTGTATTTGCTTTGCCTTTCTGCAATGACTCCTTTGAGGGCCCAACCCTGTCTGACTGCCTCTAATATCTCTAACTAACTCAGCTGCCTGTAACATTTCCCCCTCTGAAGAAGTAACCCGAACTGCAGTGAGGGGATAATGGCTGATGACCAATTTGGCTTCTTCAGGCTGAATGGGGTCATAGTTGTTGAATGGCAGTCAGGGATACTCTGCAGAGGTGCTATCTAATGGCCCTCAGTAGATACCAGGTGTTTTTATCTTGGGTAGGCTTACAGCTTTGAGTCTGAAGGAGACAAAGTCAAAGAAACAATTAAGTATGCATGGGCCAAATAATAGAATCAACAGGATAATTACAAGTACAGTTAACAAAGATTTTTACCAAGAGGAGCTGGAATTAATTCCTATAAGGATAAAGTCCAGGGAATTTTAGATTCTGACATGTCATTGATTTTCATCTAATATCTGGAACAGCTTTTTAGGTATTAGCAGAAGGATCAGGAATGTACATGTTTAGTTTTTACAATTGCATAAGTACCTCCTGCATTGCTGGTTTTAGAGGATGGCCTGTCTCATTAATTTTACCTTTTTGATTTAGGAGAGAGAGAGACTAGGTGCTGTGTCATTTAAGACCTGTTGAGAATAGTCAAGGCCTCCATATGTGTCATACAATCTTTTCTCTGGACAAGATCTTGTGGATACCAGTAAAAGGAATCTAAAATGGGTCTAGCATATTTGTTATTGGTTTTATCTGTATGATGTCTTGGGGTTTGGCACCTTTTAAGCAACAAAAAATTTTAATCAAAGCAAGTATAATCAAAGCATAAGCATTAGAGCTAGCAGGCAAGTTTAGAAACTGTTTCTAAGGAACAGCAATTGTAACCCATTGACATTTAAGCCCTTTATTGATGGAGTCTGACATTTTGTCATAAATCTCTCTAGTTTTAGTTATAATTATCTCTTAAATTTTTGATAATGTATGAGAACTAGATTAATATATTATTTTGACAAATGAAAAACAACAATATGTAGTGTATTTGCAAAAACTAGTCTCAGCATCGTTTTGATTCGTTGGCAACTTGGATATATATTACAGCATTTAGACATGATAAAATCTCTCCTGGATTGGAGTCAGGCTTTTAGGCATACCTAAAAGAAATGAGTGAAGAGAAAGTTATCCCATTTACAGTTTAAGCAACATATATTTTGATGACTGTATTGAGATATAATACCTGGAAGGAAGACCAGAGTTAAGAAGGACAAAGCGACATGTGCCAATATCCAGCAATAGACTGGTTTTTACCTCTTGTCATGATTACTCTGGGCTCCTCTGCAGAGATGATAGGCAGATATGATAGTCTGGCCAGAGGGAGGAGACGAGTACTCCAAGGCCCTTTAGTCCTACTGGACCAGCTGATAGGATAGGTCTGAACTCTGGGGCCTTGGCCTCAGAGTGGCAGTTCAACCTCCAGTGGTAACTTTTGCAGTCAGAGAATGACTTGGGAGGCCTCTTAAGGTGGTCCCTCTTGAAGTGGCCTGGTTTGTGGCAGCAACAGCAGGTCAGTGTTGTCTTCGTCGAGCTCTTCTTGGAACCCCGAGAGTCAGATTTAAGGTCTGTGTTTTTTATTTTTATTTTTATTTTTTATTTTTTTTTGCGGCACCGGGGATTGAACTCACAGCTTTGCGCCTGCCAGGGCAGGCGCTTAAGCCACTGAGCCAAACTCCCAGCCCTGGTTTTTTGAGGCAGGGTCGCACTATGTAGCTCAGGTCGGCCTTGCGCGGTGTTGTAGCCCAAGCCGGCCTCGAACTCACAACGCTCCGCCTACCTCAGGCTCCCGAGTGCTGGGATTAAAGGCATGCGCCACCACGCCCGGGTGTTTTCTTTTTTTTTTTTTTTTTTTTGGTACCAGGAATTGAACTCATGTCCTTGGGCTTGCCAGGCAAGCACTTACATTGCTGAGCTAAGTCCCTGGCAAGGTCTGTGTTTTTTAAGTCCAAAACAAAGGCAGCCATTTTTTGGTCTCTTTGCTTTCTCTCTTTGGCTTTCCCCCAGTTCTGGTTATAGAATACTAAGGAAGCAATTTTTACTAAAGAATTAAGTGAACCATCTGGAGCGAAGGCTATCTTTTGTAACTTTTTCTAACATCTGAGACTGACTGGGTAATAAATTTATCTTTAAAAATAATTTGTCCCTCTATCAAATCAGGATCAAGGGAAGTATGTTTAACTAATGCCTCTCATAAATAATCTAAGAAGGCAGAAGGGTGTTCCTTTTTTTCTTGTTTGAATAGCTGATAATTTAAAACAATTGAATGGCTTAGTTCTTATTCTTCTTAGTCCTTCAAGAACACATATCTGGAAATGTTTCTTATTCCAATCTCCCATCTGGTTGCTAGGCCAGTAGCAGTCTTGGATAGGGACTGCTTGGGAACCAGTGGGAATTGGTAGTTCCCCAGGCTATCTTCTGGCCTTCTAAAATTAACAATATGATATTCATTACCAAAGGCAATGGCAGTTTGTAATGCTGCTTGTCTCTCACTAGAAATCAATGTCTGATTTAAGAGTAACATTACATCTTTCCAATCTAGCTCCTAAGTCTGAGTAAGTCCTTTAAAGACTTCAATGTACTTATCAGGGTCATCTGAAAATTTTCCAAATTCTGTCTTAATTTGCTTTAAGTCATTGAGAGAAAGAGACCTATAAATAGGGGTAGTCTCATAAGGATTATAATTATACCTGGAGCATGAATAAGAATTATCTCTTAATGTAAAGAGCAATTCTAACCATTTTTTCTCTTTTTTACAGTTTGTCTCTAGTTGTAAAAGAACATCATAATTAATACTTCCTTCTGCATTCCATTTTGGCTCTAGCGGGTAGGTAAGCCACACACATGTGCAGAGAAATACCAAATGGCTCTTTTTCAACATGGGAGGGTTGAACACCTTCCAGTGCTTAAGAATGCATTCCAAAGGAGTTAAGGGGCTTTGGACTGAGTTGCCCATGTCTCCATCCAATGATCTCGGTGGAAGACCTCCAAATGATATAGGGGAATGAAAACTCCCAACCTACTCTATGTCCGGTATGAGTTCGTGTTCTCTAAAATCAAAGAATGAATTTTAGGAACAATGGAGGTTAAGAGCAGAATATATTTAATGAGAGAAGGAAAGCTTCTGTCTGAGAGTCAGAAGGGGTCCCAAGTGGGTTTTCCTGGGCTGATTCTTCTTTCTGTGTTCCACAAGTCCCAAACAGGTCTTGATTAGAAGACTCTCAATAACTATTTGCTGAAGTGATGAAGCTTTCTTTTGAGGTGGGTTCTGCTACTGTGATTCTTAACTCTTCATTCCAATTTTCCTCTCAATGTTGCAGTTCTATAATCTTTCAGGTATCTGCAGGCAAATATTGTTTTTGTACCTTAGCTCTTTTTGGGCAGTGTAGTTATTTTTTATTTCCTTCCCCTGTGTTCAGGTGAACACTGCACCACTGGATTCACCAGCAGACACAGCAAAGAAGTTGAAAGAGAAAAAAGAGAAGCTTCACACATATAGGAATAAAAAGACTTGAAGAGAAACATGAGTCCAAGTAAATTAAAAAGGCATGGCATTCATGGTGATCCTAGAATGTATATATTTGGATATTTATTAGACATTTGGTATAGCCTTTCACCAAGTTTTACAAGTAAATTTTAAAGAAATTAAAAGCCAATTGTCTTGAAACTACAGTTGTCTCAGAAAGCCACTTGGAAAGCTGTTAATAAAAGGTAATGATAAACGGTAGGACTTCTGGATTAGGACTGTTCAGAAAGTATAGAATAATGCCCGAGCAAGAACAGAGAAACTCCTAGGTACAATGCTGAGACTACTTGAAAGGAGGAAGTAAAGAAAAATAATTAAGCATTCTCTAAAGGTTCAAAACTGCAATAATAAACAGACTGAGGTGAAACAAAAGGATCCTAGTAAGACATAATCAAAGCAGAAAGCCATAAATTCAAATGCTAATAGTGGCAATTCAAACTTGCCTTAAAGTTTTTATCAAAGATTCATCCTTCCAGTCTGGCTACTATGCCAGTTAATGAAATGTCTATTTAACAGAAAGTACAAACTTCATTCAGTGTTAGATCTGACTCGGGATGATCAGAACTTGGAAAGTGGTTAAAAGCAAACACATTTGTTGCAAATCGCTTACGATATTTGTCTGGTTCTTCTAGTAAGTTTAAGACTCCTTCTACAAAATTAAAATCAATAGTAATAATTAGGAAAATGCTAGAATTTTCTCCCGTAGAACTTACTGGGCTCTTTGAGTCTCATAATCTTTATAACTTTGATTTCATTTGCAGTGTGGACCCAAAGCTCTGAATACTTCACTCTAATTTACAATGGGAAGCATTAGAATAAGAGCTTTTTCCAGCATCAAAGGACAGTTGTCTTCTTCATACTTGTTCATACCTTAATAAACTATTATACTTAACATTTTCACATTTCTTTTTCAGAGGTGGTGGCTTCCATCAACCTATGTTTTGGAGGACTGTTGCTTTGTGACAATGGTTACATGATTTTAAGACTGGCTAAAATTTGAATAAAAATATTTTGGCATTTAATTGTGTAAATGATTTGTGATGCTCTTTGTCTAAGGTGATCAAGTAATTTATTATTTAAATAAGGTCATATTTGAGAATAAAATAGATGCTATTATTGGAACACTGCAGGAGTTAGACAACAAGCACAACCTGGCATTGTCTTGGGGAAATGAGGATATGTGGTCATCTACATTTGACTGTTTGAATGGATCCTTCTCAGCTTCCAGGGATTATATAAGTACCTGTGAGCCCTAGTTCTGAGAGGAAATATCAAAACTTCTTAATCCATTTTTCTCTGTCTTTTAACCAAATATATCCAATCATTATCTTCTATTTAAAAATTATTTAAGTGTTCTTTGCTTGCCACAAAAGTTAAATTATACAACTAATCTGTGTATCCTGGCACATTGGGGTTCTGGCAAATTTCCATAAGTGAGTTTCCTTACTGAAGAAATGAACGTTGTGAGTTCGAGGCCGGCTTGGGCTACGGCGTGAGCCTAAGGCTGACCTGAGCTACATAGTGCGACCCTGCCTCAAAAAATCAGGGCTGGGAGTTTGGCTCAGTGCCTTAAGCGCCTGCCCTGGCAGGCGCGAGGTTGTGAGTTCAATCCCCGGTGCCACAAAAAAAAAAAAAAAAGAAATGGAGCGCTATGCTGGTATCTGGGAAATGGATTATTCCATCTGGAAGGGAGGGAATATAGAATAGGATACATTTTAGAAAGTAAGGTATAGGGAATGTAACTTACTATCAGATCAAAGATGAACTGTTCATGGATGGAAACATGAAGATCTTGCCCTAGTTTTGTATGTACAAAAGTTTGAGTAGTACAAAAAATGTTTAGTTCCAATCGTAATATGAAATCTAAGAAAAGTCAACTAAATAAGTGACAATAAATTCTTTCACTTTTGAATATATATATATACATATATGTATATATATTTGATTTTCATTTTAATTGCTCTGACTGTGTCATCTAAAATCCTATCCCAGTATCAGAAAGTCATATAGACAAGAAGGATGAAAACTATGCTTTTGAATTCTAAGGAGCTAAACCAGTCAACAAAGTGAGAGGGTGAACTCCAAAATGGTATTTGGAGCTAGGACTCACTATTATGTCTCTGGCAAAGTTAAGGGAATGTGGCTTGTGCCTTTTGCCTAGATGAGAAATAAGCAGGATCTTGAGGGAGATACAAGTCTACCAGATGTCTTAGAGTTCCAGAGGGAACACAGTGATATTTGCTAATGTGTGAAGCGTATTGAGCATTAATTAAAGGGCCTGCTGTATGTACTTAGGCTAATGTAGATAGTCTCACATTGCAGAAGACAACATATGCTGTACAGGGACCATGGGGAGGAAGCCTGGGCTGATGGTCTCTGAAGGCACAAAAAGACAGTCAATCTGCTCAGGCAGCTGCTCCCACCATAGTCAGGGTAGATATGACTCATGCTATTATTTGGATTTGGAGACGCCTAGGCATCCATGGGAGAATAATTGAATCTCAAGTTTAAAAGTATCCCACTGTCATGTAGTGCTTGAAATTTTTCCAGAATACTAACTCTGCATCTCTTCTACTTTCTGACCTCTCTTTTTCCATTGTAACTAAGCTTATTGAAAAACTTACTTGCAGTCTTCATTTTTCTCATATACCTTTAATATGGTTTCTATTCTTTATCTCCATTGATTCTTGGAAAAGACTTCTAATGATAACTTGTTTATATTTGATTTAGTTTTGAGACAGTCAGATCCATTCAGGTAGATTCTGGGTTGTCTTGTTCATCAGTATACTTGCACCTAGCACTATGTCTACCTCATAGTAAGCACAATGTAGATATTATTTGAATCACTGCCTGAATGAATGATCTAAAAGCTCAAGTTGATGAATGCTGAGTGGTCCTTAATCCATTTTATTGAAAATATCTTCTTCCTGTATCCTTCATTTTTTGGTTTCGTTTTCACCCAGCCTTTAAATAGCATTATAGTATTTGATCTTCTGCTTCATGGTCTAACTCTGTGTATTTCTCTGGAATGACCTGTCCCTGGATATAAATTGGTGAATGACACAAACTGAAACATATAATTTAGGACTAAGAGCTTTACATCCTGAACATTAGATCAGCCTATCTATCTGGGGTACATATTGTATCCAAATTAGTGGTCCTCCAGCTTATAGTTGGAAGTATCCTGTGATGGAGAACTCCTTTGGATTCTCTGGGCTTCTACTCATTTAAGTAAACTCAATCATCTCACCATACCATGTATTTTTCAAACAGCTTTTTCTTAGAAGGCTCTTGGATAAGCTTAATTCTTTGTCACTTTTTTCTGCACAGTACTCATGTGTGCTCATTATAAAATAACTGTATTAATCAGCTTTCTCCTCACTGGCACAAAATATCCTACATTTGCAACTTAGAAGAGGAAAGTTTTATTTTGGCTCACAGTTTTCAGAGGATTCAATCCAAGACTGATTGACTACAAGTCAGAATGACATGGCAGAAGAGAGCTGCTTACCCCATGGCAAGCAGGAAGAAAAGAGAGAAAAGGGAGGAACTTAGGACAAAGGAGTGCTCTTCCAGATCATGCCTTTAGTGATCAACCTCCAGCAGCACAGTCAATCATGAACTCACCAATGGATTAGTTCATTGATGAATATAGTGCCCTAGTGTTTCAGTAATCTTTCAAAAGCTCCCCTCTGAAGGGGCTGGAAAGCTTAGTTGCTTGACTAAATAATGCCTCCAACTGAGTTCCTGCTCTCTGTCAAGCAGTGTGGTAAGCATGTCTGCACAAATACTCTAATCTTCATGAAAGTTCAGTGAAATAAATATCATCCTCATTTTACAAATGAAGAAGCTATAGCTAAGAAAAGTTCAATATCTTGTTCCAGGTTCTATCGCTAGACTGTGCCAGTGCTAAGCTAGTTCACATTTGCTCGAGCCAAATCCCTCATCCACTATATTCACATTTACTGGGCTTCTCTATGTTTTTTGAAGTTAATTAGCTTGGCGTGTTTGTTAGTAATATTTCCTCTTTGGTGAAGCCTCTCTATTCTTTCTGACTTTACAATCCTTATTTGCATATTTTCTCTCTCAATATCTTGATTTTTCTGGCTAATGCCTAATGACTAATAGAAAAATGCTAATTCAGAGCCAGCAAATTTTTCATTTCAAGGACTTTTGATTCACCCTTGAGATGGCAAAGGGAAAGCCTGGAGCAAGAATAAAATTCCTAGGGAAAGGAGGTAAATGCATCTCTTCTGATGTAAACAAGAGGGCGCTTTCTTCTTCTTCTTTTTTTTTTTTTCCATTTTAAAAGACTCTTTTAATAAGCAACTTTACCAGGAGGATCAATAACGAATTTATCGGTTACGTAAATGCTTCTGTATAACAGGATCCTAAATAATGTCCTAAACATTTGTAGAACCAAAATTTTAGCTTAGTTTATTATAACCGAGCTGAATCAGAACAGAAAAATATCCCCCTTTAAAACAGGCTGTATACATCAGGATTGTAAATTTGTCCTCGCTCTTAAACTAGAATGCTATACTCTGGTTTCTCTTCAGATCGCATAAATCTTTCACCTTTTTAAACTAGAATGCTAGTTAATGTAATTTTTTTTATTTCAGAGAAAAAGACAGAAAAGAAAGACAAAAAACAAAAGAGACAAATGACAACAACAAATCCAAAACAGTAACATTATAGGCTTACAAAACAAGATGATAGGAATTTGCCAATGGTTGCAATATTGCATATCATTACCTTCAAAAGGGTTGTTTAGATTAACAGAGATAGACATGTAAAATTGATCTAATCATATGAGTATTAACTGTTCTTTTTCAATAGCTAATGCATTTAGTAATATAGTCATTTTAGCTATCTTATGTACACATATATACAAATTTATGTCTTTTTCCTTTTCCCTTCCTTCTTTCCTCCTTTCCCCTATCCCAATTACTCTTGCTCTTTGAGTAGATTCTTACCCCTACCCAGTATTTATTGTACATTTTGAATCATATATAGTGTTTTGGTTTCTTATACTAGGGAGACAATATGTTATTTACACGTGAGTTTGATTTATTTCACTGGAGAATGGTCTCAAGTTGTGTCCATTTACTTATAAAAGTCTTGAAGCAATCTTTCTTTATAGCTGAGTAGTACTCCATTGTATAAAATACTACATTGTTTTTATCCATTCCTTGATTGATGGGCACTTGGGTTGTTTCCAAGATTTGGCTATTACAAATTGGGTTGCTATAAACATGGGCGCACATATATGACTGTGATATGATGTTTTCAATTCTTCTGGGAAAATGCCCAGAAGCTGGATAGCTGGGTCAAATGGGATCTCTAATCCTAGCTTCTTGAGGAATCTCCACACTGATTTCCACAGTGGTTGACCAGGCAACACTCCCATCAACAGTGGAGAAGAGTTTCCTTTTCCCCACAGCCCCTTCAGCATTTGTTACTGTTTGATGTCTTGATCTTGGCCATTCTTTCTGAGTGAGATGGAATCTCAATGTTGTTTTAATTTGCATTTCCCAAATGACCATTGATGTTGAACATTTTTCATATATTTATTTGCCATTTGTATTTCTTCCTCTGAGAAGTGTGTATTCATTTCGGAGGCCCATTTTTGGATTATATCCTTGAATTTTAGGGGCCTGATTCTTTTTAATTCTTTATAAGTTTTAGATAGAAATCGTTTGAGGGACAGTTGGCTAAGAAAATTTCCCAATTCGTGGGTTTTCTTTTCACTCTGTTGGAGATTTCCTTTGACATGCAAACACTTTTTAATAAGATGAGATCCCAGATGTTGATTCTAGGAAGTATTTCCTGTGCAGTTTGATTTTTGTTCATGAACTCTCTGCTTACTCCTATGTCATCAAGATTTTTTCCTACTTTGTCTTCTAGCAAATTTAGTGTCTGTGTTTTAATATTCAGATCTTTGATAAGTTTTGACTTTACTTTAGTGCATGGTGATAGAAATGGATCTAGTTTTAGTTTTTGGCATATGGAAAGCCGATTTTTCCAGCACTACTTATTAAAGAGGCTATCTTTCTTCCAATGTACACATTTGGCCACTTTGTCAAAGATGAGGTGGCTAAATGTGTTTGTAGTTGTGACTGTATCTTCTAATCTATTCCATTGATTTTCAGGTCGGTTTTGATTCCAGTACCATGCAGATTTTATCACAGTAGCTTTGTAATATAGTTTCAAGTCAGGGATTGTGATGCCTCCTACCTTACCTTTGTTGCCAAGAATTGCCTTTGCTATTCTAGGTCTCTTCTGGTTCCAGATGAATCTTAGGGATGATTTATCTAGCTCTGTGAGGTATGCAAGTGGTATTTTGATTGGAGTTGTATTAAATCTGTACAATAATTTTGGAAGAATGGCCATTTTCATGATGTTTATTCTTCCTATCTATCAACAGGGAATATCTTTCCATTTTCTGAAATCCGCTTTGATTTCCTTTTTCACAGTAGTGTAATTTTCACTGTCTAGATCTTTTACTTCCTTTGTTAGATTGATTCCTAAGTATTTAATTTTTTTGGATGTTATAGTGAAGGGTGTGGTTTGCGTTATTTCTCTCTCAGTGACTTTGTTGTTTGTGTACAGGAATGGAATTGATTTTGAGTGTTGACTTTGCATCCAGCAACATTACTGAATTTGGTTATTATATCTACAAGTCCTTCAGTGGACTTTTGGGGGTTTTCTATGTAGAGTATCATATCAACTGCAAATAATGATAATTTTACTTCTTCCTTTCCTATCATTATTCCCTTCATTATTTTCTCTTGTCTAATTGCTCTGGCTAATATTTCCAGAACTATATTGAATAAGAGTGGTGATAATGGACATCCTTGTCTTGTTCCTGATTTTAGGTTGAAAGTTTTCAGTTTTTGTCCATTTAATAAGATGTTGGCTTTTGGTTTTTAATATATGGCTTTTATCAGGTTGAGCTAGAGATCATCTATTCTGATTTTCTGTAGGCTTTTTATCATGAATGGGTGTTGGATTTTGTCAAAAGCTTTTTCTGCATCTATTGAGATGATCATGTGATTCTTGTCCTTGACCCTATTAATATGGTGTATTACATTTATTGATTTGCGTATGTTGAATCATCCCTACATTCCTGGGATAAATCCCACTCGATCATGGTGCATAATCTTCCTGATGACGTGTTACATTTTATTCGCCAGTATTTTATTGAAGATTTTTGCATGCATGTTCATGAGGGAGATTGGCCTATAATATTTTTTTGGTTGGGTCTTTCTCTGGTTTTGGTATGAGGGTAATACTTGCTTCCAGGAATGAGTTAGGGAGACTTGCTTCCCTTTCAATTTCACTGAAGAGTTTGAGGAGTGTTGGCATTAATTCTTCCCTAAAATTCTTGTAGAATTCAGCAGTGAATCCAAATCAGGACCCGGGCTTTTCTTTGTTGGTAAGGTTCTAATTACATTTTCAATTTCATTAGCTGAAATTTGGTTATTCAGCAGCTTTACATCTTCTTGATTCAGCTTTGGTAATTCATAGGTTTTTAGAAATCTGTTAATTTCTTCTGTGTTATCAAGTCTATGTGAGTAAAGGTTTTAAAAGTAGGTATTGCTGATCTTTATTTCTGTAGTGATTTCACCCTTTTAATTTCTTATTGCATGAATCTGAGTTTTTTCTTTCCCCTTTTTGATAAGGTTGGCTAGGGGTTTATCAATTTTATTTATTCTTTCAAAGTACCAACTGTTCAATTCACTAATTCTTTGTATCATTTTCTAAGTTTCAATTGCATTAATTTCTGCTCTGATCTGTATAGTTTCCTCCCTTTTTCAGATTTGGGCTTGACTTGCTCTTCTTTTTCTAGAAGTTTGAGGTGTATCATTAGGTTGTTTATGTGTGTTCTTTCCATTTTTCTGATGTGGGGGTTTAGTGCTATAAATTTCCCTCTTAGGACTGCTTTCATTGTGTCCCACAGGTTCTGGTAATTTGTATTTGCATTTTCATTTGATTATAGATACTGTTTAATTTCTTCTTTAATTTCTTTTGTGACCCATTGATTGTTTAGAATAGTATTATTTAATTTCCATGTGTTTATGGGGTTCTTGTGGGGTTTTTTGTCATTCATTTCCAATTTTACTGTGCTGTGGTCAGATAATATGCCTGGAATTATTTCAGTTCCTTTGCATTTACTTAAGCATGTTCTGTGGACTAGTATATGATCTATTTTAGAGAACGAGTCACGTGCAGCTGAGAAGAATGTGTTTTCTGATGTTGTTGGGTAGAACACTTGGTACACATCTACTGGGTCCATTATTTCACAAGTTTGATTTGTTTCTGTTATTTCTTTGCTGATTTTTTGTTTGGTTGACGTGTCTCTTTGTGACAATGGGGTGTTAAGTTCCCCCATTATAACTGTATTATTATTTATTTGGTTTTTCATGTCTATTAAGAATTGTTTTACATAGTTGGGTGCTCCCATATTTGGTACATATATATTTATGATTGTAATCTCTTCCTCTTGAAATTTTCCCCTAATAAGTATGTAGTGACCTGCTTTATCTCTTTTGATTATTCTCGGTTTGAAGTTCACATTGTCTGCAAACATAATAGCTATCCCTGATTTTTTCTGGGTTCCTGTTGCTTGGAGTATTATTTTCTATGCTTTGATTTTTAGTCTGTGAGTTTCCTTTTGAGTTAAACATGTTTCTTGTACACAGCATATTGTTGGATTTTGTTTCTTAACCCACTCTGCCAGTCTGTTTCTTTTTATTGATGAGTTGAGACCATTTACATTGATTGATGTAACTGATATGTACTGACTTATCCCTGTCTTGTTATCTTTCTGTTGTTGGTTTTCTACTTTTTCTATTTAACTGTTTGTCCTGCTTAGTGGCTTCCTTTTGTTATCATTCTTAAGATTGAAGTTATCTTTGTCTCTTTCTAAAAGTGTCTTTCAGTACTCTTTGTAGTGGTGGTTTGGTGGCCGTAAATTTCTTCAGTTGTTCTTTGTCATGGAAGTATCTTATTTCTCCATGGATTTTTAAAGATAGTTTTGTAGGATACATCAATTTGGGTTGCAAGTTGTTTTCTTTCAGGATTTTAAATACTTTACTCCAAGCTCTCCTTGACTTGAAGGTTTGTGTTGAGAAGTCTGCCATGATTCTGATAGGTTTTCCTTCATAGGTGATCTGTTTCTTTTCTCTGACAGCTTTTAGTATTTTGTTCTTGTGCTCTATTTCTGATAGCCCAATTATTATATGTCCGGGTGAAGGTTTATTTTGGTTATGGTTAATTGGGGTTCTTTATGCCTCACTTACCTGCATATCAGATTCTTTTCCCATGTTTCAAAAATTTTCTGCTATTATTTCTGCAAATACTCTTCACAAGTCATTAGTATTGACCCATGCTTTTTCATTTATGCATATTAATCTTATATTGTTTCTCTTGGCATCAACTTGTAGCTGTTGAATTGTTTCCTGGTTTCTTGTTATTTTTAAGAAATCTTTTGTTTTATGATTGTAAGTGTCCATGCTGTCTTCAAGGTCTGAGACTCTTCCTTCAGCTTCATTCAAGTGGTTTTGCCAACTTTCAGTGGAACTTTTAATTTCCTGAACGTCCTTTTGAATCTGTTTCATGTATTGTATTTGTTTCTTATTTTGTTCATTCAAAGTTTCCATCATTTTCATATGTTCTATTTTCTTATGCTGATCTTCTTTAGATACACACAGCATTTGTTTCATAATGATTGTCATTTCAGTTTTTAGCTGAGAGATTATTTCTGATCTGATTTCCTCTATAGCTTCTTGGAGTTGTTTCTTTACTTGGTATCATTTCAGAAAGTTCAGTTGTGTGATTCTCAATGTTTTCCATTTCAGTGTCTCTTGGGTTTGTTCTCAGTGGGCTGGGGGACTGAGACTGCATCTTGCTTTGTTGTTTCATCATTTTCTTTTGGGACCTGTGTGGCTGGGCAGGCAGCCTCCCAATGGATTGCACTGGAATACTGTGCTGGGTAGAGCATCGAACCTCCAATATGCCTGTGGCTAGCTGAGGCACACCCCCAGACTGTGGCACTGGATCCTTGTGCTCTCTGGTCTGTGAGGCTGGCTGTGTTTTCTCTGATGTTCTTTGCTGTGTTGCTTTGGCACACTGGGCTGGACAAAGTTTGTAGCCTCCCTGCAGTTAGCAGGGGCACATCCCTGGAGCTTGTGGCTGGGGCTTAGAACCTGGCTGTGTGGAGTTCAGAGCTTCTGCAATCTAGGTGGCTAGCAGAGATGCACCCCTGGGGTGTCACACTGGGGCCTTGTGCCTGGCTGGGTGAAGTTCAGAATCACCAGGACCCAGGCACCTAGGCGCTGGGGCGTGGTACCACCAGGACCTTGTGTCTAGCTGTGAAGAGTTCAGAGCTTCTGGCATGTGGGGCAAGCCCAGGTGTAGCCACCCAGCATATGGTGCCAGGGCCTTGCTCCTGGCTGGGCAGAGTTTGTGACCTCCAGGATCTGCCACATTGCCTGAACAATGGAGCTCACACCTTGTGTTCTAATGTGCAATGCTCAAATTCTCCAAGGCCCTGCAGCTATGCTGGTTGCTCCTTGATGAGCGACCCTGGGGCTCTGTGCTGGGCTGGGCTCAGTACCTCTGTGTCCTGTGAGGCTGACTGGGCATTCCCCTGATGGAGTGCACTAGGATGCTGGGGTGGGCAGAGCTTGATCCTCTGTGCAGCTAGTGAGGATGCACTTCCAGAGTGTGGCGCTGAACCTTGCACCTGGCTGGGTGGAGCTCAGAGTCTCTAGGACCCAGGTGGCTTGGTGGAGTGCACCTAGGAATGTGGCACTTCCAGGATCTTGCCTCTGGCTGTGAGGAGTTCAGAGTCTCTGGAGCGCAGGGCAAGCCCAGGCGAGCCCCTGGCATATGGTGCCTAGTTAATGTAATTAACAGAATGGCTGTCAGCAAGCTTGTCAATATAGCACTATATTTTATACTGTATTCAGCAAACTTTTATCAAATGTTCTTTAATTTCATAGACAACAATATGAAATATATTATAAAGAAGTACACAATAGTTTTGCAGTACAATTTAAAAGTGTATACAAATTAGAATACAGAGGTTAAACACTGGTGTACTGATAACATTTCAAACTTTAGGTAAACTGCATATAAAATGTACAATTCAAATATTAGCTAATCTGAAGATTTCACTTCCTGTAATATAAAAGTGATACTTTGAGATGCAAAATCTTCACTTAACAAACTATATAAACATTTAAAATAATCATTAAAAACTCAACGGTAGAATTTATAAAGATTAGCTATAAAAATATATTGGCAGTCACTTTTCTTACAAAGGTACCATTCACTTCATTACAAAATAGTCTCTAACATAAACTTGCCTTAATATCTGTACTATTTTAGAACCTGATAAACTTTAAATTGATTACAAAATCTTGGAAAACCTTTGGTATGCAATCTTGAGCAGGTTTTTAAAAAATATTTTGAGGGCCTGTAAACATTTCATTCTATTAAAGCACAACAGAATAAGTAATGGTTATTAAACTGCATATAGGATATAAAATAAAAAAAGCAATTTACTATGTTTTTGTAAAAAAAAAATCACCCTTACCAGAGTAAGCTAAAACCAAACTATTTAAAAGTATCAAGCTTTTAAAACAGTGCTCTTTTCATTCTGATAAAAAAAAAATGTATAGATTAGGGAGAGATCCCTGGTTTTTTCTTTCATAGTGCTGTTACTTTTCTGTACTACCTGCCTGCTATGAACTAAGTAGCTTTCTCTGCTATGCCTTTCTGCTACTATGATATTCTTTTTTAGAGCTAGATGGCTATGAATCAAATCTTCTGAAACTATGAACCAAAAAAACCAAAACCAAATCCAAAACCAAAACCAAAACCAAATCAAACTAAACCAAACCAAACCAAACCGACCCTTTCCTGCTTTAAATTGCAGGTATTTGGTATGCTGTTCGGCAATGGGAAACCTGACTTGTTTTCCCCTGGTATTTTCTTGGAATATTTACTGACTTGATCACTCATATGCTTCATGAGATCTGGAAGGATCATATCTATGTTCTGGTTTGCCTTTTCTTGGTTCTTGGCTGGGAAACAGAACCAAGAGCTGATGTGTGCCCACCTGCATTCACACGCATCGATGTTACCTTGCTTTCCCTGGGTGATTAATAGTGAGGATACATTATCAGAGCTAATAGGACTCAAATGAAGAAAACTGGTCAAGTGAAACCCTGTAAATTGGTTTGTGTGCTTCCTCTGTCTCTTTTAATACCTGATGCTGGGGATTTTCATTCTTGTCCAGCCAGGCTATAAGGGAAAGGATTAGCGTAAATAACTCCCAAGGCAGTGATAAGGTTGCTGCCAGCTGCTTCCATGGCCCATTTATTAACATGACAAGAACTCAAATCCACAACAGAGGAGTCTTTTCCTTTCTCTGAAAACACTGCTTTGCTTCAGGGAAAAAATGATTGAAAATACATACCTCTCTTTCTCTCTTTGTCTTACTCTCTTTGATTTGCTTTTCCCCTCTACACTTTCTGTTTTAGTCTGATCAGGCTGTTATCACAAAATATCACAGACTGTATGGATTATAAACAACAGAATTTTTTCCCACAGTTCTTGAAGCAGGGAAGCCCAAGATTAAGACAAACTTGGTGTCTGGTGAGAGGCTGCTTTTTGGTTCATAGACAGTTCCTGGATGCCCTGTCACACAGAGTGAGAAGGTGAGAGGTCTCTCTTGAGCCTCTTCATAGGACCATTAACCTCTCTCATGAGAGGTCTGCTACCATGAGTGAATGCATTTCCAAAGGCCTCTCCTAGAAGTTTTGGTGGGATACAAATATTCAGATCATAGCATTTTCTTTCTGTCAGTGTGGGTTTGTTTTCCACTTCCTGTCCTTTCCCTGATAGTCTTTCTACCTTGGGATGAATGAAGTGTGAAGTACTGGAGGACACACATGCTTGGAATACTACTGTTTCCTTATGCAGCAGTACCATGGAGTGGTAGGAGCCAGATGACTTGGATTCCCAATCGAGCTTCTTCATCTACTCCTCTGTGATAATGTGTCTTGTGTTAGCTTTCTGGCGTTATGAAAATCCTAGGGAAATACACTTCAAGGTAGAATGATTTCTTTTGGTTCATGATTTCACAGGTTTCCCTCCATGGCTGATGGGCTCCAAGATATAGACCTCATGGTGGAAAAGGTACCACAGAGAAAGGTTACTTACCCCATGCCAGCTAGGAAGCAGAAATAGGAAAGAGCTTTAAAGAAAGGAGCCAAGGAATAGTGATAGTCTCCTAGGTCATACCCCATGACCCATTCTCATCAGCTAGGTGGTCCCACCTCTAAGTTTCTGTTATCTCTCAATTATGCCTTCAAATTATAAACCTATCAATAGGTTAACCCACTGATTGAACTAGTGCCCTTATGATCCAACCACATTCTAACACCCTTACCTCTGAACACAGAATACTTTGGGGGGTAGTTTAGATCTAAATCATAAACCCAACCTTTCTGTGCCTAATGTCTCTCCCAAGACCCCCATGTACTCCCTTCCATCAGAAATGAGGATAATCAAAATACTTTGTAATAAAAGCTACGAAGAGCCTTGTGGGTTACTATGATGTGGACATGGTTTGAACATGTACCACAAGGCAAATTAATTGCAATTTAATCTTCAGTGTAATAGGAGAGTGGAAATAAACTGATCACAGAGTTTGGAGAAAGGACCTTTGGAAAGTGATTAGGATTAGATAAGGTCACTAGTCCCCATGAATGAATCCTGGCAGCTCTATGAGAAGAGGGACTAGACAGACATACACTGCCTGTGCTTGCCATGTGGTGTGCCACTTGCAACTCTACTGGCAGCCATATTTGGCTCTTACAGCTTGGACATCCAGTATCATGAGTCAAAATAAACCCTTTTCTTTATAAAGTGGCCTGGCTAGAGTTTTTTCAAGGACTACTGTTTTAAAACAACTTTCATTGACCATAGAGTTTGATACAGATTAAAGCATAGTGTTTAAGAACATGGAACCAACCCACCTAAGTTAAAATTTCATATTCACCACAAATTAGTCATCCCATTTTCTAGTTGTGAGGGTAAGAATAACACATCTAGGTCATCAAGGTGTGAGGATGAAATGGTATTAACGTACACTACACATTCAGAACAATGCCTAGAATATAATAAATGCCTGGTCAATGTTCTCACTAGTATTCATTTATTAGGACAGTGTAAGTATTTCTGAAGTGTAAAATTACTCATATTTGTTGGCTGCTATTCAATCAAATGCATTAGAGGTTATTTCTATCGCACCATGTGGTAGGCAGAATAATGGCTCCTAAAATATCCTTGCCCAAATCCTCAGAGCCTCTGAATACGTTTCCCTAAGTGGTCAAAAAGGGCTTTGAGATGGGATTATGCTGGAGTATATCAGTGGGTAAAATCCTTCCCATGAGTCCACACAAGTATAAAACTCTTTCTGGCTACAAAAGACAAAGATGGAACAACTGGAGATGGGTCAGATAGTTAAGATGTGAGAATGCAGTTTGCTCTTGCTGATTTTGAAGATAGAGGTAAGAAGCTAAGAGCCGAGGGACGTGGTCAGCCCACAGAAGTTGAAAATGCAAAAAACAGATTCTTTCCTAGCATTTCTGGAACCTCATGCAGCCCTGCCTAGATTTTGCCTTGAGCCTCAGTATGGCCAGTCTGTATTAGATTTTAATTTCTAATAAAATTGTATGCTCTTTAGCCAGTGTGGTCATTTGCTATGGAGTGACAGAAAACCAACACATACTCTGAGTTAATTCACTTAAATATGAACTTTTGTTACAGATAGCAGAGAAAGAGTACAGAAACCAGAAACACAATTCAAGGTCAAATATAGATAAATGGAATTATCTGTAACTAAAACTGGGTAGCATAGAATTCATTACAAGTCCCTTCACTGTAATCGTTAATCATGATTTGTCAACTGGAGTGGATTAAGAAAGGCACAGCATGCTAGTAAAGCCAGTTCTGAGTATGTCTGTGAATGACTGACATACAGACCAGTGAACTGAGTGGGGAGGGCCCAACTTAACTGTGGGTGGCACCAGCCAATAGGCTTGTAGCCTGGGTGGAGTAAGAGAGGCAAGAAGAAGAAGAAGCTGTGCTCACTTTGAAGAATTTCAGTCTTCCTGAGTGGGCTCAGCATTTCCTGCCATCAGCTTTGAACATTTTTATCCAGACCTCCGGTTTCTTCACCCTCCCAATGTAGATTCACACCAGCGACCTCCCAGTAAGTTTCCAAGACTTCAACCTTGAAATGGTGCTGCCTCTTTGGTCCCTCTTGTTCTGCACCTCCCATCTTATTGGCTGAACAGCTACTGGATCCTCTGGCTGTCCAGTGTGTGAAGGATCACTGTGGACATGCTGGGCCCTCCTGCTTCAGATCCTGTCATTTTACCTACTAAGTATGCGGAATAATTATGCACATATTTCCTACTGAATGTGCTCCTCTAGAGAAACTTCAACAGTATATCCAACTACAAAATATATCTCTGAACTTTATATTTTTATCTAACTGGTTGAAGTAATAGAAAAGTTGTCTTATGAAATGTAGAATGCAAAGAAAATTTGGCCTTCATATTGTTGGCTCACAGTTTCTAAACATCATCAGTAACCCTGTTTTACAGTCTTCCTGCCTTTTGAAATGAGTCTCACTTCAAGGCTGGCTTCTCTGTGGTGGCAAATGGCTGTGCTCATGGAAAGTTTTATGTCTTCATGTTCAACATCAACAGAGAGAACCTTGGCTTCTGGTAGGTCCCTCAATCTACCCTAACACCTTATTATGTTACAGGTATGTAGAAAAGAATGCCTTGTGCCAAACTGAATAGACTGAATTCTCAGAACTAGACACTAGAGAACGGATATAGGATTATCATGATTGGATTAAAACAATCAGATCTCACTTCTGAAACAGGAGAGTGGAACCAGTCAGCTTTTAAAATTACATTGCTGACATAAATTAAGGGAGGCAGAAGGGATGTTGAGGAGATGATAGCTAAGAATTCTAGCCAGCCCTGGATTCACCATTCAGACTTTCAAAGTGTGAGGCATAATATGATATGATATAAAGGAGGAAATTAAAGTTAGAGGTAAAAAGATAGTCGAAGGGAAGTTAGAAGAAAAGGAAATGCACAGGTTAGGAAATCAAAGGAACAATAATACATGCTTTGAATGATCATGGAAACACTGTCCTACCTTCCTAGGATTTCTGAAACTTAAGTAATGAGTCCTCACTTAAAAGGGAGAATAATACTGGGATCATTGAGGTTTCACACTGGAAATGATAAAATCACAAGCTTTAGACCCTGAAATCTCACCTACCGGTCATGCATCCTTAGGCAAAACAATTATCCCTTTTATGTCTCTGCTTCTTTGTCTATGGATAATAATGGTACTAGCATCATGGAGTGTAATTTCTGAGGTGTGAATATGTTAAAATATGTACAACCACTGATACTGTATCTAGCTCATTTAGGCCTCTTTAATGTTAGCTGAATAAAATAGTTATTTGGACATACAAAATATATTTTAGGTAAAACATTTTATACCTTGTGCCTTATAAATCTTTTAAATAAACATAAATTAATACTTTGGTTTAAATTACAAAATCAGTGAATTTAAATTTTCACCGTCAATTTAATGGGATGGACATTGTGTTTATAATGACTGAAATCAGTGCTCATAGAAGCAGCTCTGGGCTGGGGATTTAGCTCAGCGGCATAAGTGCCTGCCTGGCAAGCCTGAGGTCATGAGTTTGATTTATGGTACCCCCCAAAAAAATATATATATATATACACACACACACACACACACACACACACAAAAGCAGCTCTGACTATTCTAGAGCTGGCTCTTCTGAGTTGAGCAGCTTTTAGCTTTTAGTTTAGTTTTCTTTTTTAAATTTTAACATGATGTACTTATTCCTTCTACAGCCCTTCTTTCTGTTAACCACTGCATAGACTGCCATGACAATATTTGGCCTTCCTTTACAGGAGATTATCTCATGTATGATATCTGCCTCTGTTCTTTCTCATTACAACTTGGTAATTTTAAATAAACTCCTCCTTGGTGCTGGGACAAATGGAAATGTGCATCCTTTAAAGGTTGTAAGTCTATAGTATGCATAAGTTTTCTCTTTAGTTTATTAAATAAAAGGAGATATAAAATTAAATCATGCTCAGAAAGAAGTTATGGATCTCTGAGAATGCATCTTCATCCTAGTAGCTTGAGAAATACTGCTTAGTCCTGGGGTCTACTTATTACATCCTGCCCCTTTCTTGATCTGCAGATTGTTTGTTTCTTGTCTGCATGGCTCTACTCACTGCTCTCTGCCTTACACATTGCTCTACTTATTTACTCCAAAGATGATGCTCTGCTCAAGGATGAGGCCAGGGATTCTGTGTGTGTGTGCATGCATGTAAAGATGCAGAGAGAAGGTGGCCCACTGCACGCCAGGAGAAAGCCCTCACCGGAAACTGAATCAACTGGCACCTAGATCTTAGATTTCCCAGTTTCCAGAAATGTAAGAAATATGTTTCTGCTCTTTAAACCACCCAATCTATGGTGTATTGTTGTGGGAACATTTCCTGACTAAGATTAGCCAGTTATTTGGAATTTCAAAATCTTTCTACACATTCTGTAAAGAGAAATGGAAGATGGGGGAATTTACATGCAAACATTTTCATTCTTTTTGCATTATTTCAATATTATGATGGCATAGGAAGGGTTGAAATCTGAGACTTCTAGACTAGTTTCTGGATGTGAATAATTTGTTTTATAGGAATTAATAAAATATCTGTCACTTCTTCTGCTCCAGCCATCTGGTTTTTCTTGCTGTGACTTGGGCTCTGTAGGATTGATCTTGGTTCAGGTCTTCACATCACCTGCTCCCTCTGCCTGGAATGTCTTCACAGGACTCCTTCTTTTATCTCCTCCAGGTTTGTACAAGGGCATCACTTTCTCGGTGAGCCTGTCCTCATCCACTCTGTGTAAAATCACCACACTCCACCCCAACTGTTCATTCCTTTCTAATCACTCTTATCTCTAACAGGTTGTATATACTTCGTTCTTATCCATTTCCTTATGATCCATAAGGGTGGACACTTTTGTCCAAAGTTATGGTCTTAGTACCTCCAACAGGCTCTAGGTGGTGTGCTGACAATATTTCTTGGATGAAGTAATGTGCTGAGTTCTGGGCTCATTTTTTTTTCCCATGTGGATCATCTCATTAAACTCTCATCATAACTCTTTGGAGTGGATTTATTTTTATTATTAGCTCAATTTTACCAATGGGGAAATCAAGACTTAGAGAAATTAAGTAGCTTATGTAAACTCCTACTGCTTGCAGAAGGCAGAGCCAGCTGTCAAGCCCACGAAGTCCATTTTCAGAGCCCACAGTTTTACCCACAGACTGTACTCTTCATAATCTTTATTGCTTTGATTTTTGCTGATACCTAACTAGGGTATTATTTTTTAGCAGGGTTCATTTGCTTCATTAGTTAAATGCAACTATGGGGTTTATCCAAATAAGAGCTGCTTTTCCTTATTTGTCAAGAAAATCTGGATGAAGCTCTTTCAGGGAAGGGACACACCAAGAACCAGGTTTAGTGCCTATCTAGCCTCAGTGTATTGGGCAATCTACTCATGGGCATTTGGTTCACAGGTCAGAAACAATGAATAAGAAACAGGAAAGTGCACTTACAGATATCTTTCTCTAAAAGTGTGTGTGTGTTTAATAATGCAGAGTTTTCTAAGAAAGTCTAAGAATAGAAATAAATGTACATTACACTGTCTAGAAATGATTGTATATTCATAACTGAGGTGCCTCAAACAAAATGTAGAGTAATGTCAAGAAGGTTGAAAGAGAATAGGCACTGGATAGTTTATAGGCATGCCCAAAATGATCTTGTTATTCTCTTTAAGACTCTATCATAAGAATAATTTGTCCTTATGAAATGATTAAAAAAATGCATGAATTTCAACCCATAAATTCCAGAAGTAAAGCAGATTACATTGGCTGATTCAGTGGTTCAAGATGTCCTCACGAAATTAGGCTGTTTTCATCTCTCTCCTTCACCATATGTTAGTAATGCTTTCATTCTCATGCTGGAAGTCAGGATGCTGCAGGAGTTCAAGGTGTTAGGTCTGAACCTAACAGCACCATAGGAAAAAGCAGGAATTTATTTCTTCTTTTCAAGAGTGAAATCTGCCCTTCTGCAGATCTTTTAATAGACTTTTCATGTCTTGGAATTATGGTTTGTGTGATGATTAAGCTTGCTTGTGTCAACTTGTCTTGAGAGCCACCCAGAGGGTTGATGTAGCACATTTCTAGGTCTATCACAAAGGCAGTTCCTTGGGTATTGTCCTCCCTGGTGCTATTCCTTGTTCTGCTTCTTAGGCACCATGAACTAACCAGCTTTACTCCATCACACTGTCTGACATGGTGCTTCTGTTTTGGAACTGGCTGATTGTGGTCTTGATTCCCTTAAAGCATGAGACAAATTAACCTTAGACTCATTTGTTTAAATTGTGGGTATCAGGCATTGTGTTCTAGCCACAGAAAAGCTGGCTAAAACAGAAAATTGATTTCAGGATGGAGCTTACTGCGACTATAATTCACCAGGTGGTTTAGAATCCTTTGGAACTGGCTCACAGGACATTTGGGAAGATTTGGAGGTATGGTTTAAAATGCCATAAGCAAATCCTTACAATAAATCTGATTGGACCTCAGATCAAAATGCTGATAGATATTCAGACCATATAGACTAGGCTCAGGAGGTTTCAGGAAGAAACAAGGATTTCACTGGCAGTTATACTACAGGTCATGTGTGTTATGATTACATTTTGCCCATGATTGGAGAATTTGTGGGCATACTGAGATTAAGGTTCATGGACTAATTGATCTTGTGTGTGAAATTTCAAAGCACCACAACATTAGGCTTTGGTATGGGAACTGTTGGATTCTTTTAGCTAGATTTACATAAATAATTGGGGAGAGAAAGCTAACCAAATTTAATGAAAAACTTAAATTTTGGCCCCAAATGAACCACGTATTACTATCATAAAAAAGAACCCTAACCGTAACTGCAACCCTAGCCCTAGCCCTAGCCCTAACCCAAAAAGAAATCAAGTACTTCATACAGGAACAAGGAGGTAGATGCCTTGGGGGTATCTCAAGAATTAGCAAGACTCTGTCCATCTCAGCCTCATTTCCTAAGAGAGAAATGCCTGAGAAGAGCCTCCTAGGAAACTGGTTCTCCAGGAACCATTTCACTTAGCTCAGGAATGTAGTGGCTGTGGCACCATGGTCTAAGAGGGCATGGCAATGACTTCCACTGACAGCAGACCTTGGCATCATTTGTATGATGCATTTTTTTACCTGCATGCAAAATGCAAGTATTGTGGGATCAGTGAGGATTCCACTCAGATTTCCAAGGAAGATGTGGGAAGCTAGGCAAAGAACCCTGAGAAGGTCGTGTGTAAACAGATGGAATGAGACCAGTGGTTCAGGGGAGACTTCAGGAATTGGAAAGGCCAGAAACATGGAATGTTCACTGAGGAAAGCCATAGGCAATGAGTGGAGTCATCCAATTAGAAAGACCATGTGGATGCAACAGCAAAGCCCTAGGGGCAGGGCTGGTCAAGTCTGTGGAACTCACATCTCACTACTATATGCCCTGGATGCTATATAGGGAGCCAAAGAATTTGTTTTCTAGGCTAAATTTTGATCATACTTTGGTCTAATTCTTTTCTATCCCCCTATCCTCTCTCTGGGAATACAAATGTTTACCCTATGGCATTGTACCTTGAGATTATGTAACTTGATTTTTACAGAGGTTTGTAGTGTAAAGTTTGCCTTGGATTTTTGGAAAATTCTGTAACTGCTGCAACCTTAAGGAAGAAATTATTATATGTTTAGTTGTATGCAAGATTGTTGTGTCAAGCTAGGCAGAATTATGATCATGTGCTTATTCGAGGATTAAATATGGTTTAAGGACTGTTTTGGTGTCAAGTTTACAAGGGGTGGGATTGATGATTAAATTTGATTGTGTCACCATGACTGGCTTGGAAGCCAGCTAGGGTATTGATGGAGCACCGTTCTTAGTGTGTCTGGGTGGGTGATGGAGACATGACCTTGTGTATTATGTATCTGGTTTCTCACCTGTCCTCTCTGGCACAGTTCCTCTGCTCTGCCTCCCAGGCACCACAAACGAAGTGATTTTTTATCCTTCCACCTTAAAGCTCCTACTTTGGAGCCATCTGACCGTGGACTGAATCCCTTTAAAATGTAGGGCAAATTAAACCTCTCATCTTTTAAGTTGTGGGTATCAGGTATTGTGTCCAGCAAAGCTGATTAATACTGCTAGTATCTGTCATCACTTCCAAAAATTTGAATGTTCAAAGCTTGTTCAAGAGCTGATGGTGATACACGGAGGTGAGGGAGACTTTAAAAGGTGAGGTCTGGTTTCAGAAAGCAGGTTACTGGTCCCACTGTAAGATGAACAACTCTCGTTTGCCCTGCCCTTTTGCTGTGCTACTCCACCTTACCACAGACCAGAAACAATGGAGTCAGATGACTGTGGACTGAAACACCTGACAAAATAAATCTTTCCTCCTTTAAATTATTTATTTCAGGTTCTTTTGTCATAATGACATAAAGCTGACTGACATCATCAAGTAGGTTTGATCCTGACCATAGAAAAGATTCACTATTTACTACTAAGAATTGGGTAGCCACTTGAAGCTCATGGTCACAAAGAGCTGGGAAGAAGTCAGAAAACACTTTCTATTTTGTTAGGGAGAAAGAATAGAAGTTGAACAAGCGATCATGTATCTGCCAGAAGTAATAGTGATCAATTTTTGAAAAGCAGTATAATTTGTATAATCATTCTTTTTCATCTGACTTTTGTGTAATGAGCTCCTAGAAGATGAATTTATGACAGGTAAATTTCTAAAAATGCTAAAATGGTTAGATCAGTTAGAATCTGTGGTTTGAATTAATTTGAATCATATCTTTGATCACTTTTCTGCAATAATTCTGTACTCGCCTTAGCATAAGAGAAATTTGGGGACTCTTTCTACCTGAGAAGCAAACCAGTTTCTTCATGTCTTCCTGCCCTTGTAATTCAGGACTTTGTCTGTGTTAGTCCTTCTGTAATGCGCTCTTCATGTGAGTGAGGTCATAAAAACAATTCATCATTGCAGCCATCAGATTCTCCAAGACAACTCCATATAACCTGAAATATTTTTCAGGGAAATTGATTTCCCAATTTAAACTTCATGGTTGACTGGCTGTGCTGCTTATAAACAAATAGCATGAATAATTTAGTTGAAGATTTACTGTGAGTTGCAGATATCATTCTTTTTGTTTTTTAAAAAGTCATCTAAATATGTTGTTATCAAGAAAATACATCTTCAAAGTCAGAGAAGGCACTATTAGGGTTTTATACAGATTTTGTGAAGCAGTTTGCCACATTTTGTACAAGTTTATATCAGGTTTACATCAATTCCAAGTGAAATCAACATAGCATTGGCAAGTGCATTCTGTGGGATGAGTATTGTCCTGGGGATTTTAATAGAGATAATTAATAAACCACAACACCCCATTTCATACAGATGAAGAAAATGTGGGTAAGAGAAATCTTGGAAATTTGACCTTCAGTAAAAGTAGCAAAAAGTAACAAATTTCTGTTGTATTTACCATACTTATTTTAATTGCCACAACCATAAACTAAACATGTCAGTAATCTTTTTGTGCTCTTTGCTGCTATTGCTGTAGCTTTTATATTTTTTCTCTCTATAATGCATATCTTTGCTAAAATACTAATGCTTCTGCTAACTATGAATGCATCAATGTGGTCCTCTTGCTTTGCTGGCTCTTAAAATCCAATCATTAAATACTTATGAGGTGCATACCATGTGCAAGTTCTGGAACAAAACAACCCGATTTTGTGGTGGGAAATACTTGCTGCTGAGCAAACATTTCCATCTCCCTTCCACACTTCCTGGTGCCCCTGGTGGTTGAGTGAGCCCACATGATTAGTCCTGGGTATTGAGTGTGAACTTTACTGTCATATGTCACTTCCAGATGAATTATTTAATTGCTGGCAGCAAAGCCTCTGGAGAACTCTTTCCCCCTGACATGATGGTTGTCAACACTGGAGTTGACATTTATTCCAACAGTTTGAGTCCCTGGGTGAAAACAGTGAGCAGAGCTCCTGTGTTCATCTGATACAGACATATAGTTGAAAAAGAAATAAGTCACAGTTATGTCCAGTTACTGTAGTTTTGGGGGTTGATTATTATGGTAGCTAGACACAACTTGAGAATGAATGATTATTAGATACCAGGTTCATTAGGTAAGTGCATTCATTATGTGTATTATCTTCTCAATAATCACCTGAAATTACACAATTATTCCTATTTTATAATTTCAGAAAACCGGGGCTTAGAAAGTTTAACTTGTACAAAGACATCCAGATTTTGGATTAATTTTCTATGACTAGTTTCTGATCTTGGGCTCACTAATCTATACTCGACTGAGATAATTTTTCTTATTAGTTTAACAAATTAACTCACAGTAACACTTGCCATTTATCTAACCTGCATCTGCATCCACACTCTGGACTTTTCTGGATGACACTTTTGTTAATACTGGGAAAGAGAAGTTAAGTGCTTATTTCAAGATTCCCTTTGTTTGATAGATTAGCTAGAAGTTTATCTCAGGATCAGGTCAACAACATAGATGAAACTGGAGGGCACTACATCAAGTGAAATATTTTAGGTTCAATAATAAATGTTACATCTGAAAAAGTTAAATACACAAAAGTAGAGAATAGATGATGGTGGTTACCCAAGTCAAAGGGAGAAGAGTCAGCTTGGGAAAGGGAATATGGTCAAAGGATCCAAAGTTGCAATTAAACAAGAAGAATAAGTTATAATGGTCTATTGCACAACATAGTTGTAGTTAATAACAATGTGCTTCAAAATGGTTGAGTGAATTTTTAAACATTTTCACAAAAATAAAAGATGAACATGTTAACTGATGTCATTTAATCATTCCAGAATGTATACATATATTAAAATATCACAGTACCTCATAAATATATAAATTGCTATTTGGGAAGTAAAAATACAATGAAATAAAATTAGCATCCCCTGGTGTGTTCCATGAGCTGTGTGTTGTCTATTGTATATTGTTTTAGACGAGTTATCTTAGAAGTTCTAAAACTTCTTTTGTAAAGAAATCGAAATTCAGAGGTGGTAAGACATTTGACCTAGGATAGGGGTTACAAACTGAGATTCAAACAAAATACTGATGTGTATTCACAATGATGTGCAACAGGTTTCAGATACATAGATAAGAGTTGCCATTTCCAACTCATTGTGTTAGCATATGTTCCACAGAGAATCAGCTTGTATGAGTCTCTATGAACCAAGGGGTTCCATGGTCAGATTAATGTGACAGCTGAAGAATACGGTAATAAGTACTTTTGGATATTCATGATGTATAGTAGCATAATTAAATCCTTGAAAAGTTCTTCCGTTAAGAGTTTAATCTATTTAACTTTGTATAACCCAGTTTCTTAAACTTATTTGAATATTAAGTACTCCTTATATAGTCTTTCATTGGTTTTGGTCATCCCTGTAATAAATGGTTTTCCCTTTTTGAACGTTTTTTGAAAGATTATATGGTAGAAATTAAAGATAGAACTTAATACTGTGCTGGAAGCAAATATGACCATTACAGACTGAAAAAACCAGGCAGATGTCTGTGTTTTCTCCTTAGTGATTTAACAAAGCAAGGATTATGACTGAAAACAAATAGCCTGGACCAGAACCATTTCCTAAGGATTATCAAAAAGATGGCACTATGTTTGCTTTGAAGTCTTTTGCTTCATTTCTAACAAGGGATATTTGTTGTTTTCACTTTTTTGCTTTCTTGTTATGTTAACAGGATCTTTCTCTTCTGTGGTTCTTGGTTCATGGATGGATTATGTAGTCAATCTAGACCAAGAAGAATCTTTCCTGGGATTTTCATCAGTGTTATCAGAAATTTTCTCTTTTCTCCTGATGTTGCTTGGTGGTATGATATGTCTTATGCAGCCAGTGATATATATATATATATATATATATATATATATATATATATATAGCTATAACCTCAGAGCTGATCCTTGATAACAATACCTGTGTCCATGAATCCTGCCATCCTTGAAGTCATGAGTGGAATCTCAAGGTGTTTTGGTTATATGAACAAATACTTGTTTTGTTTGTTTCTGCTTTTGATTTCTTTCCACCTTTTTCTTCTTGTTCTCTCCTCTTCCCCCTTCTCTACTTCACCTCTACTTTGTGTTCCCCTTTATACTAATTTGAGTGTTCTAGTTCTGGTGCTCTGAGTTGAAAAACCTCTGATTAACAAAACTTTAATAACTTCAGGCAAAGCAGCATTTTCTCTCCAGGTTATAGATGCAACTAAATGGATAAATAATAGAGGGTATACAAGTAAATGCTGCACAGGTTAGGAAATTCCTCTCAGTGCTTGTAGAACTGGGAAGTTTGAGAAACTGTCATCATTTTTCAATGCCACAGTCCTAGAGCTAACACAGTTCCTGGCTATGATGAAAGGTACTCCAGGAAAATCTATTGATTGGTGTAATGAACATAAATAGCCTCATCTTTTAAGGAAGATAGCCTCTTTTTCTTTCTTTAAACACTGATCATCAACTGTAACCCAGGAACATGGAATTAAATAACACTTTTCAAGAAATTTGTATGTTCGTGGGGTAGAAAACTGAAAACAAATGTAAAACACACAAAAAAATCTGCAGAAGCTACACGTCAAAGGTGGGGGACAAAGGAATTCTGACATTCAGCAGGTGTGAGAAGTTAAAGTACATACAGCAGAGTCAAAAATCTGGAAATCTAGCTAGACATAGTGGTACATGCCTGTAATCCCAGCATTTGGGATTATACTTTCTGGGACACTGAGGCAGGAGGATCTTGGTAAAATGATTAAATAGTTGGAAAACTTTACATAAAATTACATATTTACTTTGTTACTTTAAACACTAGAAAACGTGGAAATCCTGGCTCATGGGTGCCTACTGAAACAGTGGGGGAGATAGAGTAAGAGTTCTTCCTTTGATGTAGTATGAAACATGCCCAACTCGACACAGGTTTCACTCCCTCCTCTTGTCTTACACCCAGTCCCATGACTCTCTTGCATCAACTGCCTGCTCCATAAAGGTTTATGCATTTGTGATCTTAGCAGCTGAAGATAAAGAGCTCAGATATGAGGATCTCCTAATTTATTCATCAAACTACTTTTTTTCTCTGAAGGGCATTAAGTATAAAAACAGAAAATATAGAACTGAGCAGGATAGCTGATGGATTTTTACCTGACAATCCATTCAGAGGAAGTATATCAGCTTTGTGTTTTCTTTCTTTTGCCTCATCTGGGGTACAGAATTCAATTCCACACGTGCGTGTGCGTGCGCACACACACACACAAACACAAACAGCAACAGCAACAACGACAACAACAGCAACAACAACAAACGCTGTGTTTTGCTAAGGCAGAGAACCTCTTTTAGGTGGAAACAAGTTGAATATCTGTTCTAAGCATACAGGAACTGTGATGGTTTAGGTCTAAAATGTCCTCCCCAAAGTCTTCTGTATTCAGAGGTGATTAGATTAATCCATTGATAAATCCATGAGTGAACGTGGTGTCAGGAGGTTTGAAAGTGGGTCAGTAGGGGCATGACCTGGAAGGGTCCATACTTGACCTCAACTCTTCCCTTCATTCTCTGCCTCCTGGCTGCCATAGGTTGAGCAGTGCTCTTTCCTCTACCATGGCATTTCTGCCTTGGAACCCACCAACCATGGACTGAATTCTCTGAAACTTGAGTCAAAATAAACCTCTTCTCCTTTAAAGTAAAAATGTTAGTTATTTTGTCCTAGTGATGGGAAAGTTACTAATATAAGTATGTTTAACCGCTTTACTTCAGAACTTGATGAAATACATGGAATATAGTATAGCATAATGGAATTAGAGCCTTAGCAGAAGTGAAGGAGCCCAGATTTGAATCTTGGTTCTGTGATTAAATGGTTTGGTGAATTTTTTGGTCACTTTTTCCCTTTTGTTTGCTCTTTTACTGATAAATTTAGACAATATAGCATCTAAATTTCTGACAGCTCCACAATAGCAAATATCCTACATTATCTTACATATAAGGAAGCAATATAGTGTAGCAACATTACCCAGCCTTTGGAAATGGAAATTGAAATTTCAGTTCTCTTACATATCATTTATTATGTCTTTGGACATATTTGTAGATTCTCAAAGAATCAGTTATCATACCTTTCTCAGATATGGGACATGGCAGGGAATGGAAGGAGAGATTCAGTGTAAACTATTTAACATAGTGTCTGTTATACAGTAAGCACTCCATAAATGACACCTTCTTTAGAGTTACAGTTGCCTGCTTTCTTTAAAAAGATTATATGCTTCCTCTTTTATTTTAAGTTGTTCTCTGCTTCTTTAATTTTCATGCATGTGCTTTTCTCACTAGGAAATTGATACTGTGGAGTCTGGCAAAGGAAAAAGAAGTTCTTCCTTTTATGTATATTGATTTATTACCCGTGAGAATTTCAAATTTATTAGAGTTAATGGTTGGTCTTAGCAGCAGTAATTCAAACAACTAAAAAGCTTGATAGGAGAATCAGTGACTTGTCCAGCACTGTATTTCCAGAGTCTTATACTGTACTCATTGTGCAGAGAATGATCAATAGCAGCTACTCGACTAAATCCATTGAAGTTTACTGGAAGGTTAATTTTTGTAATAACTAATATTTATTAAGTACTTACCTGTGTCCAACAGTCTTCACGAAGTATTTGTAATTGACCTTCTATGTTCCTGGGCTCCCCCTCAGTGGATTCAACCAATTGCAGAGCAAAAATATTTGGGAGGAGTAATTGCTTGTGTACTGAATATGCACAGTACATATGATTGTCATTCCCCAAACAACACAGAATAACATTACTCATATAGAACTTACATTATAAGCAATCTAGAGACACTTTAAAGTGTATGGGAGGATTTATACAGGTTGGGTATAAATAATATGCCATTTTGTATAAGGAGCCTGATCATCCATAGATTTTTATACCTGCATGGGATTTTGGAACAAATCCCTCATGGATTTCAAAGGGACAACTGTACATATCTTATCTAATTTAATTCTGGTATGTGGTACTATTATTTCTCCCATTTTAAGCTCTAAAATTACAAATTGTCAGGTCAAGATCACACAACAGGCCAAGTGGCAAAGTTAGAATTTAATTCCAGGCTTACCATCCCCTACCACAGGTGGTCTTTTAATCTTCTGCCACATCTTCCTAATGCCATACTCTTTATCTCATGGGTAGATGATGGTAATGGTGACCAAGAATTAAGCTTGGTCCCAATTACTGAACTGGGAAATACCATAGCTATTGAGTTTCAGTCCCATGAAGTTCAACAACATTCTCGTAATTGTCAGTATTATCACCTATTTAGAAGCTGCTTTTGCATTATCCATCAGATGCTAGTATACCTCTTATGCAGCTAAGAAGTTCCTATATGCTGTCATTATCACATTAATATCCCAGGTGATGAGGTTATAGATGGTGACAGCAATAGTAGGGTGCTTTATTTTGAAAGTAGGCAGTCAGGTGCATGTTTGGGAGTCGATGAATTTCCTCAATTCTTCACAGTCAGAAGAATTGTGTGGGAGAGCAATTTCTTTCTTATTTGTCGTTCTTCATTTCTCTTATTCAGTATTCTGTGGCTTTTAAGATGTTTTGTGACTCACCCAGAGATGATGAAACATGCAGTGTTTGGAAAATTGAGAGGGAACAAAGACTTCTTTTCTGTCATGATGTAATTTTTAATTTTTTCCCATACCTAGCTGGGACATGACACAATTTTCCCTCCATTTGCATTACCCAATGCCACAAAGAATCTCAATATATCTGGCCTGATGAAGGGCACCC
Organism: Dasyprocta punctata; assembly: GCA_004363535.1. Classification (NCBI taxonomy): domain Eukaryota; kingdom Metazoa; phylum Chordata; class Mammalia; order Rodentia; family Dasyproctidae; genus Dasyprocta; species Dasyprocta punctata. Next base: position 173,817 of record RJWM01000200.1, on the reverse strand, counting down.
ATTAGCCCTAGAGATCACTACCCTTTCCCTCTCTTCAACTACATTTAATGAACAAGTATATCTTGTTTGTGTGACATTTAATTTTATACAATGTTAATTTAAGAAATGGATTAGTACAGTGGATATATTAATGGCTATGTCTCTTCAATCTATTATTGAGCTGTCGGATTATCCCTGAGAAAATATTGCAGGGCCAAGGCCATAGCTCAATAAAAGTAATTTTGCATTGCCAATGGCTGTGCCCTTGTTTTGTCAAGGCTACATTACAGGCATTCTTTATTTGCTAGAAGTTCAGATTGTATGGTTTTGAAGTTGTAGCTGATTCACACTACATCAAACCCCACCCTTTTCCCATGCAAGTCTCTTCTTTATCCTCATTTGCATTGTTTGACTATCGTTTAGATAAAGGAGAATTATTTTTTACTTTTCTTAAAAAAATATTCTTTCTTGGCCCTCACTTTCAGTAGTTTGTGTAATGACACTTCTCAGTTTATGGTTCATGATCCTCATTACTCTTCGCAAGACCTATGGTATTTTCTTTATTTCTTCACTTGTAGCCCTCATCCCTAGTTCCATTCCCTTCCATTCACTACAGCAAAAATTCTCATAACTTAGTTCATATTTCTGTAATGTATGTCTGCCTTTTAAAATGTGTGTTGCTGTTTAATATGGAAGCAGTTTCATGTATTTACTTTTGGGGTAGAGTTTTTTTTTATCATAGGTCGGTACAAAATACATCCTGACTAGAAATGTAAGAACGAATCAGGCCTTAGTTATATTGTTGAAAGACATCCTTTTACATTATATTAAGCATATGTTGTCAAGTATTGTAATCCTATTTTTAAAATCAAAATCAACATGGTACTTTTAATACCCACCCGAGTTTCATGTATATACCCAATTCTTTGCTCCTGACTGCTTTCTTTCTAACCCTATGAAGACACTGGCAGTAGCTGCCATGCTGGCCACTCTGATTATTCAGTTCTTAGATGAGGTTGACATCAGAATTGAGTGATGGTCCCCAAGGAGCCCATATGTGGTTTATGCACAGCCCTGATCTTCTGCCAAAAGGTGAGAATTTTTTCTTTTTTTTTTTTTGTACTAGGGATTGAACTCATGACCTCACGCTTGCCAGGCAGGCACTTATGCCTCTGAGCTAAATCCCCAGCCCAAGGTGAGAAAATTTTAAAATGTATCTGTCAGTTTCCGCAGGTATAATAATTTTTCTTGTGAAGAAATGACAATCAAATTTTACACTGGATGGAAGAAAGAAAAAAAAACTTATTATGAAAGCAAACCTCAGTTTCTTCATTAGTAATGTGGAAATAATAGTAGTGCTTACATTCTGAGGTTGCAGAGGTTAATATGAGATAATTTATGCAATCTGTTTAGTACTGTGCCTGGCACATTGATAAATGTTTTGCAATTAATTTTCTAACTCCAAACCCGGTGTTACACTTGTACTATAATGTACTGATTTACAGCAAGGGGATTTTCTTTTTTATTGATGTGACCATTATATGGATTCTCTGAAAAATGCAAGTATGGGAAAGAATGCACTCTATCATGACAGATAATTGTGAGCAGACACACTCATGATTCATGGGCAGCAAACTGAAAACTGGGAGTGTGAGCATAGCTTATTATAATCAAGCACTGCTTACCAGAAATGTGTCTCTCACAGAAATGTGTCTCACAGAACTGTTTATTTCACAACTAAATATATATATATAATATATATATATATTATATATTATATATATAGTTGTTACTGTGTTGTATGGTCACTGCATATGAATGGTAAATACTATATATACATATCTACTAAATATTACTCTTTTAAACATTTTTTAGTTTTTTATTAGTACACGTTTGCATTACATAATGTTTACATTTCTTGTGAGGTATTGGTAACAGGTATGTAACAGAGTTTAATTTCTCTTTTCATCCTTTTCCCTGGCATCTCTCCCCCGTACCCTCCATCTCTTGATCTACTTTCCACTTGACAAAGATTTAGCTCACTACTTCCTATTGTCTATCTTTTATTTTTCTCTTTATTTATAATTTGAGTTTCTCATGTAAGAGATATCATACTATATTTAAATTTGTATGCCTGATATATTTCCCCTAACATTATGGTCTCAAGGTGTATCCATTTTCCTACAAATGACTCAAGACTATTTCTGTGGCACAGTAGTACTCCATTGGATGTAAATACCATATTTTCTTTATCCATTCATTTGTTAGTGGACATAGACCATCATGAATTGTGCTGCTATAAACATGGGCATGCTTGGATCATGTAATATGATGTGTTTAACTCTTTTGCAAAGTTATCTAGAAGAGTCAAATGGAATTTCTACTTTCACTTTCTTGAGGAATCTCTATACTGATTTCCACAGTGATTGTACCAGTTTACGTTCCCACCAATAATGTTGCAGTGTTCTTTTTCCCCATATCCTTGGTTTTTATTTGACTTCTTGATGGTGACCATTCTTTTTTGAGTAAGATAGAATCTCTATGTTGTATAAATTTGCATTTCTCTAATGGGCAGTGATGTTGAGCATTTCTTCATGTAGTAACTATTACTCTTATCAGCAGACAATATCTATGTTCTCCAATTGTTTTTCCTAGTTTGTTTTCTGTTTCTGGGTAACTTTCATCCATAAGAGGATGGGTGGGTCAGTTAGGGTTCACTAGAGAAACAGATTCAATATAATTTTAAATCTGCAGAGTCAGATGTGGAAGAATGCAAAAGGCCATCTACTTGCTGGAGAGCTAGGTGACCCAGTCAAAAATCAAAGGCCTGGAGCTCGCTGCAGGGTCCTGTGCAAGTGCATATCAGGAAGACAGAAGGTCTGCACTGGAAGGCTGAAAAGTCTCAACTGGAAGGTAGAAGGGTTTGTGCTGGATTCCTGGAGGTGGATATCCAAAGACAGTGGTGAAGACTGAATCTCCTCTGAAGAATCAGAAGACTTCCTTCTTCTTCCTTTTTTATTTCATCCAGGTTGCAAGCTTATTAGTTGGTGTCATCCACACCCAGGGTCAGTCTTCCATCTTTAGTAAGTCGATGAGTCAGACACACTCAGAATTGTGCTGAACCAATATGCTTGGAATTTCTTGTTGAAGTTGACACCTAATTATCAGAATGGGGTACAAGGAAGAGAAGGAGAACCTAGCTTGGCTCATATGGCCAGAAGCACAGAGGTCAGTTGGCTATGAAATGGTAATGGATGGCCATACTTGAGGATAATCTTGACTGCAACTTGTCTGTACTATGAGATACTTAGCAAATTAGTAAAGCAAACTTCTAGGATGTGACTGGGTGGGTCATGAGGGCATGACTTTGAGGACTATATTTAGTCCTGGTCTCTTCCCATCAGAAGAGCTTCCCCTCAGTGGTCATGTAGTCAGTGCTTTTCTCTGCCTTGACCTTTTGCCATGATGTTTTTGCCTTTGGACCAGTGGACCATGGACTGAAGCCTCTGAAACCGTGAACCAAATGTAAACTTCTCCTTTAAGTGAGGTATTTTTGTCCCAACTGCAGGGTAGGTGTGTTAGGTAGAGTGTAGGCCTTGCAGTGAGAAAACTGATGAACCTGAGTTTTCTCTTGTAAGTGTCAGATGAACAGTGAGTCCACCTCAGTCATACCTTGCTTAGTTGTGTTAGCTTTCTGTTTTGTAACAAACACTTGAGATAATTAACTTACTAGAGTAAAAGGCTTATTTTAGCTTATAGGTTTGGAGGTATCAGTTCCTACTGTGTTGGTCCTATTGCTTTTGGGCCTATAGTGGGGCAGCACATCACACAAAGAAAACATAGAGGAGCAGAGCTATTTACCTTACAGCAAGGATGCAAAAGAGAGAAGAAGCAGGTAAGGTTTCTTATTCATTTCAGCCTGTTATACTCCAAGACCTAAAATCTCAATCCCACTAGGCTCTACTTGTTAGGGTTTCCACCACCTCTCAGTGACACCAAATTGGGGAACAGGCTTTACCACCTGGGACTTCAGGAGACACTTAGAATCCAAACTACCGCACCACTACAGCAAAACTCAGAGTGTAAGGTACAGAAACTTCCTTCTGAGCTTTGTCCCACAAAAACTCCAAACAATTGAGGTCAGGTCATCTTTGATGAACCTGATAGCCTTCATCTCTTTGACTGATGTTCCAGTAATTTAGGGGTTTGCAACTATAATGGGCAGGCTAAATCCATCCCACTGCCTGTTTCTGTTAGTGAGGTTTTATTGACATACAGTCGCTTCTGCCTGTTGCCGATCAAATTTGGCTGCTGTTCGTGCACAGAAAAGGATTGTTGATAACTGCTCTAAATCAGTGCCACACTTTCCTTTACAAGGATGAAAGCGAGTGAACAGTCGAGGGTAGTGGTGAAGAACATGAGCTCTGAAGCCAGAGTGAAGCCTGCAGTTTAGTCACTGTGTGACTTCAGGTCCCTTCTTACTCCTCTGTGAAGCAGGAAAAGTATGCGGTGCACCACATGATGTCCTTGTGCAGAATTAATATGATAATGTGTGCAAAGTACTTAATGATGCAGGGATTTTGGGAAGCATGGGACTCATGTTGGGTATTTGCAGAAGTGAAAAGATAAGTAACTGAACATGAAAGGTAGAACACTGTGGGCAAGTATAAAACCTCTCCAGGAAATGATGTATGTGCTGGAAAAGCACGTTGCAGTTAATTGTGTGAAAATGATTGGGGGAGGCCCTAATTGTTGTCAGAGGGTGAATTTTGCTCATATATTTTCCAGGGTCTGGCCTGGCCACTCCAAATGCATAAAAGTGCAAATCTAAGATCTCTGCTGCCTCTTTTTGTGTCTGCTCACCCATGCTTGGAGCTGTGGAGGGGAACAAAGATTTCCTTCAATTAACACAAGGTATCTTCTGCACCCCTGAGGTTCAGGTTAGCTCTGATTCTCAGGAGTGACAACCTGTTATCATATCCACTAGCCACTCCTGGAATCAAGAGGGGTATGAACTACTGCTGTGTTTCGGGTAGGGAAAGTAATGGGAATCGAGAGCTTCTCTCCTTGGGTGTTATTGGCAGTCTAACTTGGGAAACATTTCACAAGGTAGAAAATGAGAAATGAAAACCTCAAATTAGCAATGCTCCCTACTATCAAGTGGCAGTGAGATCACATTCTTAGAGGTTTGCTCTAAGAGTCAGACTCCCTGCAAAGCCACTTTTGAATAATAAAAGACCAGATAGATCAACAGGATGTAGGACTTAACCAGTTCTTTCCCACCACACTGGTCTTCCTTGTGGTATCTACCACTATTATCAAATGAGGTATTACTTCTAACCTACTACTATTGGCCTTTATGACTTGCTTTTGTGCCTTCACTTTACAAGAAAGCCACTCACCTTAGGTGCTGCTTCTGTCATTGGGAAAATTTCTGTGATCATATGGGTTAAGCACTTGTTCCTTTGTTTGGATCTAATGTAGACCACGACACATATCCAGTGGTCAATAATTATTTCTTCTTTCTCCCTACCCCCTTCTGCCTCCCTCCATCTCTCAGTGCTCTCCACTTTTGCAAAAGATCTCTCTCCTTTGTATTATCTACCTTTTATTTTGCTGTTTACATTTTGGGTTTCTCATACAAGAGAAATAATGTGACACTTAAGTGTACATGTAATTTATTTCACTTAACATAATGGTCTCATGGTGTAACCATTTTTCTACAAATGACTCAATTTATCCTTCTTTATCACACAGTACCATATTTTCTTTATTCATTTGTTCATCTGATGGATATACGTGTTGCTTTCCAGATTTAGCTGTTATGAATTGTGCTGCTATTAACATGGGTATGCATGTATCACTGGAATATCATGTCTTTTACTCTTTCATGAATAGGAATAACTGGATATCCTCTTGCCAGTTAGAATTGGGAAGGGTCACTTGAGACACAGAAGATTGAAAAAGAGTTGCAGAGCTGTGGGAATATCTTGTATGCCTTTATTTTCAGCTGCTCAGCAGCTTAGCTCTGCTCACCTCTCTGTCCAGCTGCCCAGCCACTTAACCATAGTCCATCTCTTTAGCCACACACACATGCAGCAGTCCTCAGTACCCCAGCCGGCTGCACACTCTTGCAGCAGTCTACATTTATAGTGCTGCACACAATAGTGGCTCTTTGCCCGTACTGACCTTGGTTATACACATGATTTGTACTGAGACCCTGAACTGCGCCTGTGCTGGAGCCCTACTGACTTAGGACTTCATGTTCCCCAGAAGTCACCCCCCAGCCTGAACTATAGTGTATATATAGTTCATATAGTATATATATATATATAGTATATATATAGTATATATATAGAATATATAGAGTATATATATAGCATCTTGGGCTTCATTTTTCCCTACACTGGCTCTAATGAACTGATATGGTTTGTGTCTGGATGTCCCCCCAAAGCCTTCTGCAGTCATGGGGGGAAGGCTTCTAGAGTTTGTGATTGACTCATGGTCCAATGCAGGGATCATAGGTGTGAGTGATACACCCACCCTAGGGTGGTGGCCTACATACAATATAAAGGATAGAGAGAGCCTTCTCTTGTGCTCTTCCCCTTTTTGCTCCTGTTGCTTTTGCTGTCTTCCACAGCCATGAACAGTTGCCCAGCTGCCATGCCACCCTGTCTTGGATCCAGTTGATTATGGACTGAAATCTCCACAAAGTGTGAGCTAAATAAAGTTTTCCTTCTTTAATTTTGGGTATTGGATTTTTTGTCACAGTAATGAGAGAAAAGTAACTAGATATGAACTTCCCAGTTTTAGTTTTTTGAGAAATCTCCATCTTAACTTCCATAGGAATTGTACTAGTTTATGTTCTCACCAATCAAAAAACGGGCAAAAGGAGTGAATAGACAGAATTAGTACAAATAGCCAATATAGCATATGAAAAAAACTTCAACAGCTCTGCACACTAGAGAAATATGCATTAAAATAACATTGAAATTACATCATACTCCAGAAACAATGTCTATCATCAAGAAATCAATGTGTTTGTAAAACAGAGGTTGTATGATGATAAAACAATAAATACTTTAGATACAGACTTCAGGATATGAATGGAAGGGTAGACAGTAATCCTCCTATGTGTCCAGTGATCAACTCTGTGAGGTAGGGATTTACAGATAAGTCACTGGAGATTCAGACATGTTGTCTCATGCATCATGTCATGCATCTGTAAGCTGCAGAGCTGGGATTTGAGCCCAGGTCCAACCATGAACTCTTCAACTGTAAATTCTATCACATCTTATAGATAAGTAATTGCTCAGAGATCATGTGTTTGCACTGAGTGAAAAATTTGAAGAACATGATGAACACATTGCTTCCTTGTTGGAATAGACTTGGTGTTGGCCACTCATTTGCAAAACGTGCTGCTTACGTGGACCAATAGATCTGGGAACCAGAACAGTATTCGCTGAAACTGGTTAAGGCCCCAGGGCTCAAGGTCCTCACCTGTGTATGAAAGCAGTGGTTCTCAGTGTAGACCCAGGACCCCTGCCTCTGAGCTCTTGGAATGCTTGATAAAAATGCAGCTTACTGGGCTTATTCTAGTACTGTTACAACTAACTTTTATACAGTTCTCCAAAGTATTTTTATGCAATTTATGTTTGAAAATCATTACTTAAGAGGTTGTGCTCTTCAGAGTTCAGGATAACAGAAGCCATACTAGTAATATTGAATAGGAAATCATTTGCTAGATGAGATTAGGTGGGTTTGCTATACCATTGAAAAAGCTAGGGAGGAAAGGACAACGAGGCCACTTTGAGCTTTCAGAAATCAGAGAGTGCGACAATTGCAGGTAAGCTGTTGCCAGTTATCTCAGTTGCCTGAAGATTCTAAGCCGGTGATCCTCACAGGAAACCTGGGAAGGTTCCAGTAAAGCTTATGTCTGATATACACTAGTTTTCAAGACTGCCTATATCTTTTGTCAGAGGGATCTGGCTCTACCTTTTCTCCTGTCTTCTGATTTCCACACAAGGGTCTCTCATTGGCTGAATCTTACTGAAAGAAGGATCCCCAGCAATGTAGTTTCCAGGATTTTAGCTTCTATGGCACAAGGGAGGATATATTAGAATCAACAAGCAGTACCAGCTTGTGGTTCCTTAATTCAGGGTTCTACTAAATAAAACCAGAAAAATTAGTGGAGAACTGAGTCTGAAAAAGTTTATAAAAGATATTTAAAAAGAAGTATTAGTAATTTATATCATCATGGCCATTGTCAGCAGCAGTAGCATCTCAATAAATGATGACACTTGTTCTGATATGTGGCCTTCCCATTACATGGGCCACTGAACTGTGCTTCATTTGATTCTGGTTTAGACTTACTTCTTTTCTGTTTGTTGTGATCCTCACTGCATTTCTACCTTGTCTTCTTGAGTTTTCCTCTTCAAATTATGCTGTGAACCCTACATCAGGGCAAATACACGCCATACCCAGAGGTGTCAGTCTCGGTGTGCAATTGCTTAAAATTCCATTTGAATACCACAAAGACTTTCTACTTTACCAGCGTAAGTTATATTTGTTCTTTTACATATTAACTCTTTAGGTATTACCCAGGAGAACATATCAGAAACAGCTAGGGAGTTTTGAAATTATAGATTCCCTAGTCCCACCTCCAATGGCTAATTCACTTGAGAGAGGCCTCTCTCTAACTGTTTTTAACACTCTCTGCAGGAAACTCTGATATATTCCCATTTGCGATGACCCCATATAGTCATTGTATAATGTAGGAAATGCTAAGGAAATGTTTTCCAAATGTTAAGTGCCTTCTGTTATTGTAGTATAAACGGTTCTGTAAAAATCTCTGCCTTTAGTTGTGAAAATAATATGCTTTAAGCTGAGAGCAACCTTCTTTACTCCTCAGAAGCATCCATTTAGCAGTTGTTTGTATGGCTTACCTTTTAAATGCCTACTTGGCCCTCATTAAGCTGTCATTGCTGATGGCAATAATACTCAATTCATCAGTTTTCTGAGTTCTACATTGAATTACCCTGTGAAGATAGGTACCAAAAATGATAGCTCTTACTCTGTATGCTAAATGCCTCTGATATCCTATTGGGGCCCTCTTTTTCTTCCCTGTAGCAGAGTTGGTTGAGGTAGATATCTGATTAAAGATGGGAGAAATATATGCTCTCCTGGAAATTTATAAAGAAAGCACAGATGTAGTCAGAATTGAATGTACACTCCAATGTCATTGAGAATTGTAGCTTGAAGACCTGGTATCCCGAAGATCTTCATGACCTACAGTCATAGAGAAGCAGCAGGTATGGTGCATCATTACATGAAAGTCATCAGTTGTAAGTCTACCTCTTAGGAAGATTCTGGCTTAATACTATGGTAGTGTAAAATTATTATTTTATTCTTATTGAAAGAGCTCCTTTAGACTATTTCAATCTTAAAGTTTCCTCATATATCATGCCTTAACATTTTCCTATTTCTCATAAACAGAAAGATACAAATACAATAAATTATTAAGCTATTTTTAAAGTTTTGTATACAGAGTCCAGGTCTTCGGATTTATCTTTCGGTTGGCACATTTTTTTTCCTCTAGTGTAGTGATGTCATTCCCAAGTCTGTATGCTGGGCTTTTCTACCTGAGTGTACTCATCACCCCAACTCATTTTTGTCAATTGCATGTCATATTTCTAGAAATTAAGCAATTTATAAGGGATAGAGATGTTAAATGTGGGAACATGTGAGTTCTAGAATCCATGAAATATGGCTTGTTTGGGGAAGAAAGCTGAGCTTCAGAGAAAGGGAAGGGTGGAGCAGTGAGCTCAGTAGATAGGGACAGACAGAAAGCCCCAAGGAGAGGGACTGAAGACTCAATTCTGATGAGGACTGGGTGAACTCTCCCCCACCAGTTGTGTTACTATAGCTTCAAGAAACATTTTGCTCTACTTAAACTAGCCCAAGCTTCTTTTCTTCCTACAATTAAAAACCCATAATTAGATACTCTAGAGAAGTTCACGCCCAGTGGGGAATGTGAACATGTAAACAGAGACAATTACAACAGTGCCTGGTTTGCGCCTTGAAGAAGATTATGCATAAAGTCCTCTGGGAGACCACAGGGTGCGTGTGTTCATCTTTACCTTCCCATGTGTGTCTGAGCTGGGGACCAGCCCCATTCAAATATTTTACAAATGATGCTCATTAAGACACAGAGTGTTGCAGAAACAAACTGATGCTGTTACACTGTAGAATTCTAAACGGGCTGAGAGCTAAGGGAATGCTGGTCAGGCATTGCCACTTTGGGAACTCATTCCAAGCTCCTTTATGGTGACTGTATGGTTGTTTTTCAAGGTCCTGTCCTATATTTTCCTGGCCATGCGTGGTGTCTCTCTACGGTTTCTCCCTCCTGCCTGAGCTCAGCCTCCATTCTGTTGAGCTCATTCTCCACCATAGTAGACAAAGCTGTACATCTTCCATTCTCCTGTCTCTATCACTACTTCATCTCTATTCTTTCTCTATCAAGGTCAGAACAACCCTTAGAAGCCCAACTCATTCCATCCTTTGTCAGTAGGCTCTCCCTGATTGTATCATGCTAACCCACAGCTTCCTGTTCTTAAAAGTTTTTACACTAAAACCATATTTAGTTCCTTTCATGTGATTGGTGCTGTTTCTCTTGGCTAGGTTGTATATTCTTTGAACATGAGGAGTGTATCTTAATAGTTTTGTTCTTTGAAAAAATACTGAATTATGTGCCCTATACTGAGCTCAGTGATGTGTTAAAAAATACTTACATATATTTCAAAATGCAAGTTTTAAGAAAAATAGAGATGAAGATCGATAGGGGCTTAGCAGAGGAAGAGCTGACTTCCCATTGGTAGCATATAAGAGGAAGTTTCCCTGACCCAGGGCTCTTTGTCCTGGGCATGGGAAGATGGTTAGGATTTAAAAATATAGAGGATGGGATGGAAATAGGGCTCCCAGTGCACCTCACAGTCATGACACGTGCCTGATTTAGTGGCAAGTTGTCCAGGGTGGGGACTGGGAAGCATTTTCTGTAGAGTTTGATGGTCAGTGTTTTAGGCTTTGAGGACTGTATTCTCTCTGCATCAGTTACTCAGCTCTGGCATGATGGTGTGAATGCAGACATAAGCAATATGTAAATGAATGAGCATAGTTGTGTCCTAGCACAATTTTATTGACAACAGGCAGCAGTTCAGATTTGGCTTGCAGACCAGAGCTTGCTAACCTCTAATTTAGTATGATTGAATATGTGATGTAATATCTAATCAAAGTGTCAGCAGACCCTCTAAATTAATAGCTTTTTAAAAGTAGAAACAATTTATGGAAATGTGGACAAAAGTCATCTTTGATTCCTGAGACCACAAATGTCACTTTTTGTTTTGCTTACTTTTTACTTTTTCCAGACATTTTGTAAGGACCATGAATTAATTTTATAGTGAAAGACAAAAAACAATCTTTATTTGCAAAATTAAGTGTAGACAGCAGTCATATAGCCGAAAGCTTGGAACAAATATCCCCAGGGCCTGCTTGAGTTTGACTGATTGGCATCCTTTCTGCAAATATGCTAAAAAAAATGACTAAGCTTGCATCAGAAAACAAAAGACTGGACTGTTTCTTCTGTGGCCCATATCATCACCTCCAAGGAACTATTATGCTGTTCAATGAACATTATGACAAAAGGCCACCTAGACCAAAACTAAATTGATTTTTGATTCCACCCTTCACCTTATTTTTGTAGTCTCTAAAGGGAGTGCCAGGCTTTTCAAAGCCATCTATGTGACATGCTGCCAGATCAGAGAGTACATAGAATAATTGTATGCTTACCCTTTACCCCAGATCACAGAAATATCAATGAAACATGGTAAAACAACAACAATCTGGTTATAAGTGAGCTTTGGAAAGAGACATTAGGCTTTAATTTCCATGTTGGAAGTGCTCCTAATGGTAAGAGCTTGGCTTCTTGAATACCTTCATTGTATTTCTGCTTTGTATGCAGCTTTGACCTTCCAAGCAACACTTCAAAGGAGGTACAGCCATGCCCTTTGCATAGGCAGAAAAAAGAGGCTTGTGGTTCTTTGCTTACAGGTTTAGAAGGCAATCTGTATGAAGCCAGGATCTGAACACAGATTTGCTTGATTTTAAAGGCTGCTCATCTCGCACTGATCCTTTAATTTCTATTTGCCCTGCCCCTTTCTCAGTATAAGTACCATGTGCCCTGGATTGAATCTTAAATTAGTTTTGAAATTCAAGGTAGTTTCCACATAGTCTCTCTGATAGATGGCATGATGTACTAAATAGCTGTGGACTGTGGGAGAGACATATTCTTTGGAGGAAAATGACAGAATGTCTTACAGTTTGTTTTTCTTTCAAACCAAAGGTACTGTGAATTTACTGAGACACCTATTTTGGCCCCATAGAGAGTGAAAACGGCTAAGGAAAATTCTATAAATTGAAAAAAATCTGAGGGTGTGCTTTTGAATCAGACTGCCTTAGTTCAAATCCAAAGTCTTCCAGTTAGTATGTGTGATAATCATGATTATCCATAGAAAAAGAACCAGTAGGATTCTATAACATACTACTAGTTAGTTTAGGGAACTGGGCCAGCAAGTCTGAACTGTTCATGAGAAGCCAGAAGACTATAGATCTAGGGAGGAGCTGATGTTGTATCAGAAGTTCAAAGGCAGTTGGGATGCAACATTCCTGCTTCCTTGGGTGTCTCTGTCTCTTTTTTTTCTTAAAGTCTTCAACTGATTGGACAAGGCCTCCTATGTGGGACCCCTGCAGCTAGCCTCCAATTTCCTGCAAGATGATAAGGTGCATGGTGAGAGAGGAAAAGCAAGAGACAAATAGCAAGCAGTGGGAATCTGGGACGATCTGTTGTTCAAGGGAAATAAAAAGCCATGAGGGAAGCAGCCAGAAGCTCAGTATTTATTGGTTGAGGAAAATGGTGAAGGGATTATTGGATGACTCTAAAACTGGTAGAGATCTTAAACTAATGAGGCTCTTGCCTTGCATTATCTTTATCTTAGTAGTCTTAGTCTTAGTTTTAGTTTTAGTCTTAGTCTTAGTAGGTGGGAGAGGATGGTCCCTCCCTAACGAGGTAATGGGAAATTCCGAAAGGGTGATACCAATAATCCCAAACCTCTGTTCATCCCTTAGGAAATACATAAAACTAGCCATTGTAAATTTGTGGTTCCCAACAGCCCACTCACATTATGAAAAGTAATCTGCTTTACTTAAATCTACTGATTTAGATGTAAATTTTATATAAAAAGTACCTTCACAGGAACATCTAGACTGGTTGGGTACCATAGCTTAGACATTGTAAATGTGTCCCACTGTGTTGCATCACATTATGTAAAAACCCACAAGTAACTTAAATACCCCAAATTTGTGAACTTCTCTGTTAAATGAAGATAGCAGTAGTATCTTTGGTTCTTGTGAGGCTTATGTAGCTATTGCAAACACTTTTCAGAATGCTGGCACATTGCTAGCACTTAGCAGATTTGGGCGAGTAGCATTACTGTGGGAGTAAAAGCTTCTCTCAAATTTGTCTTGTTAAAATCTTTTAAGAAACATGAAGGATTTTATGTATTGCTTTAAAAATGCCCTCTTCCTATTTTGAGTGAACATTGAAAATTGCCATTTATTAAATCAGAAATAGGCAGAGCCAAGGAAGGTCAAGGGTGGAGTGATTGGATCTAGATCAAACCACAAGTCAAGCAGAAATAGTTCAGGGTTTACAACCTCTGTCAAGCACTTCCCATTAGACTGTCATCATTTATCATGTTCCATTTACTTACAGATAGAGCTGTTTCCCTATAGTATTTTCCAAGAGATTCACATGTAAAGCCCATCAGTGAAGTGGGGCTCCTTTCACTGAGATCTGAAATGTCAAAATAGGTAGAATGTTCAGAAGGTCAAACATCCTCAAAGTTGAAAGCAACATCACTCTCTGTGCTTCGGTTTGGGGGACGCAAGCTAGCCAAGTCATCATGATGAGGAAGAATATTGGGGAAGGTTTAGAGTGTGAAGTTTGGAGCCAGGGTATTTAGTTTCAAATCCTGGTTATACAACTTTTTATCTGTGCAATCTTAGGCGAGTCACCCCACACTTCATGCCTGAGTGCCCTCAACTATAAAAATAGAGATACGGAAGTCTTACGGTACCTGTGACTCATACTGCTATAATTTGAGTGTTTCCTAAAGACTTCTGTGCTGAAGGGTGCTAATGGGAGGTGGTGAAGCTCTTGGAGGTGGGGTCTAGTGGGAAGATTTTAGGTCATTGGGGTGTGATCTTAGAGAGATTATGAGACTCTGGCCCCCTCCTGATCTCTCTCATCTGTTTATTTTTTTGCTTCCTGTCTATGAAGGAGCAGCTATTCTTGTCACATGCTCCTGCCAAGATGTGCTTCTTCTGCATAAGCTCAAAGCCAATGTAGCCAACTGATCATGGGCTGGAACTTCCAAAACTGTGAACCAAAACTGTGAGCCAAATCTTTTCTCTTTCTAAGTTGATTATCTCAAGTATTTTGTTATAGTAGTGGAAAGCTGACTAACACAGTACTTTGGTGATACTGAAGCTGTTCATAGTATGCAGTAAGTGTTGAGGAGAGGGGGGCTATGTTTGTTACCATCTTTTTCATTACCAGTTTCACTGTCGCCACTATATATTCCTAATACAATTCCCACTAAGCTTGATTTTTTTCTCTCTCAGAGTTTTGAATGCAAAACAAAATTGATATTAACATGACTCTCTAGATTGTAAAAAGTAAACATCCAACCAAATCTAAGAGTAGTCTAAGAAAAGGAGGATTCTTAGGCTGTGGATGATCAAAGATCTAAATTCTTTCCAAATTCTATTTTCCTCCTTGATCTCTTTTGTATTCCATTTCAAGTTTTATTTTTGTAACTGGGTTTATTCCTAGAGTAGAATGCATGTTCTCTGGAACCCCTTTTCTCATATAGAGGTAGTGGACCAAAATGGAGACAAAAGCAATTTTCTCTGTCCTTTCCCTTCTGGCTTCATTTTGAAAAATTCTAGATCAGGAAAGTACTTAGACTGTCTAGGTTTCATGCCTTCCTGCAGAATGAGAGGGATGACTGACCAAACTGGTTCATATACTAAGTTAGATAAGGGAAATTAAATGCTACTTGCATGAAAGAATGATAGAAATTAAGAATGAAGAAAAAGGCTTTACAAGTCAAGTCTCCTCAGTGTTGTTCAAAAGTCAAATTTGATAGAGTAATTCAGTTTGGCTATATATTTGTATTGAACAATGACATAGTTCTTATCTAAAGTTCTGTTCCACCTTACTTACATGCCCATTACATCCATGTAAACATGCATAATGATTCTGTATTGGGAGAAGTTGATAGGTCCACAAAATGTTGGAAGCAAGATTGTATGTGTATAATTTAAGAAGACCTAATTGACTTCTTGATTTACACTTTTGTTGGGAGTTGGGAGAAGGTTGGGGGAAAATAGGGTATCTCATCTCTTACCAGTCACACAATGAGAATCATTACAGTAAATCTCTTAATATAATGATTTTTAATTCAAACCAACTGGGAAAAATACAAATGAGTTTTAATGAAAAAGTGTAAATTATAGGGTGTATGCTAAGAAATGCTATTTTGCAGCTGATGTATATAATTAATACCAAGTATTGTGTTTCCAGGTAGACCTTGATTAGAACACTTATTTTCTTTAGTAGGTTAAACATTCCCTCTGAGATCTTATTTAAATTTGAAATTTGCAGAGCAAAAAATTTTTGATAAAACTAATACTGAGTAAAGCCAGGAGACCAAACTGGAAGGAAGTTGAGACTTTAGCATTTTTGGAAGTGAACCATGAAAAGGGGTCAGGTATCTCATGATTCAGTATTTAAAGTTGCACTGAATTCACGCGTTTTGCAAGGTACTCTAACCTTATTTGTGTCAGGTGACTTCAAATCTCATTGTTTTGAATTAGTCTTTCCAGAGAGTAAAACCAAAGTTTTATGCAGCAGTAGCAGAACAATTTTGCCCTGCTGGTGGAATTTGATATAAATTCTTTTTTGAAAGGATATTTAAGCATCACTGCTCCCTGAACTGTATGAATCACCTCTTTCAGAGTTAGGTTGCATTTCTAATTCTTGAGCAATTCTGGAGCTTCTAGGCATGAACTCTGTGCTTCTGGGGCTTTCCAAAGGCCAGTTTAAATTTTTTATTCATTTTTGAACTCTTGCAAGAGAGTAACCAAATTCTCATTTAATTTCTATCTTCCACAATTCTGTATCCACTCCTGTTATCTTTGCTTCTTTGGCTATTTGATTAAAAATTCATGTTATTGTCATTTTAGTAGTGATTAATTAGAACTTTGTAATTGACCTTAATCATATAACTTGAAAATACTTTCAAAGACTTTGGTGTTAGATACTATAGTTTTTAGTGACTGCACAGAATTTTACAGCAGGAACAAACTATAATTCAAGTAGTTACTATATGGTATATATATACTTCATATTCTCATTTTTCATGACTATGAAAAGTTATATGATGAGTTTTCTTATGATAGTAACTTTGTGTGTCTGCGTATGTCCTTGGGACTTAGTATGACACTTGAAAGATCTTTGGTCCATGCATAGGAGACAATATTTTCATGTGCCCTTGGATCTCCTATGGGCAGTCAATCATTCTCTTCTCTTAGTTAAATACTGAATTGGAAGTTGAGAACCTTAGCTCTATGGAACCATCATGAATCATTTTAGAGCTGTTAGCTTATATATGTCATAAACCCATTTTTGGCATGAAGATTCACAAATTTTCAGAAAATCATTCTGGAGAAGTCTAGAGAAGTAACCCCAAAATCATCTTATGTGAAACTGTAATGTACTTTAAAAATTGGAAAGCTTAATTGATGAGGTTATGTTAATAAAAGTCATAGGATCAATGAACATTAATCAAAGAAATATGCATCCATAAGTTCATCCAGTATTTTTAAACTGTAATTTTTATGGCACATTTTATTATATGACAGGCACTGTTCTAGGGTGAGTATTTTCAAAATTGCATAAAATAGGCCTGGTCAACACTTTCATGGAGTGTGCCATATAATCAGGGAGACACTGGTCAGTAGAATTCTGGTAGATATGTAAAGATTCATTACTCATTAGTAAGATTCTAGCAGTTCAGATTGAGCATCTACATTCTAAAAGCCCAAAATCTGAAATGCTCCAAAACCTAAAAATTTTGAATTTTAACATAATGCCATAGTTAAAAAATCCCCACTATGAAGAACTTCTTCATGAACAAAATTATTAAAAGTATTTTATGAAATTATCTTTAGGCTACATGTATAAAATGTACATGAAAAATAAATGAATTTCATGTTTAGAATTGGTTTTTCAATTCTAAATCTTCCAAAGTCCAAAATAATCCATATTTTGAAGTACTTAAGGCCTCAAGTATTTCAAATGAAGGATATTCAGCCTACATTATATTGTCATAACATAGTAGTTATTTGTTGAGCGTTACTGTAAGCCAAAGACTCTGGTAAATGCTTCAAATCTTATATAATCCTTTGAAGAAAGTGATGAGTCAGGTACACCTATAATTTATTCTTTTAGAAGGGAAAACAAGCTTACAGAATTTAAGGGAATTTTCTGAGACTTACAATTAACAAGGGGCTTGGGTGTGTGTACTCTAATTGACTTTGAGATAGGTCTGAACCATTTCCCCCATTCCAGGGTGTAAGAAATCAATCAAAAATCATTCGAATGTGTGAAATCTACTGGAAGAGATAGTTGTGCATCACAGTTCACACAAATACATTATGCAAGCACCTAAAGTTACAATTTGATTTCAGGGAGATTTTATAATATATATGTATCCTTTCAAATGAGAGCGGGGGGAAAAAGGAAAAAAACCCACAAGCTTTTAATTGGGTTTATATACTGGTAGAGGTGTATTTCTAGTCCTTGACACAATGTTAAAAGTCAGGTAAAATTATGTCTGTTTTACAAATGAAGATATTGAGGCTCTTGGGGAAAATGAGAAAAGCTGTTTTTTCCCTTGTCTTTTTCCTAGTTTCACATAGTGGATAGGCAGTGTTTAGTCTCAGTTATGTTTGGCCCTGAAATCATACTTCTAACATACTGGATTTGGTGACCCAGAGAAAATCTAAATATTCAAAGACCTTAGAAATAATAAAAAAGCATCTAGGAGACTAAGTATCCTACCTGATAAAGTTACTATTCTTTATTTTGTCAGATAAAATGTTTTTCAACCCTGCATTATGCTTCTAGAAGCAAATAGATGTGTTTCAATCCTTCATTATGCTTCTAGAAGCTTTTAAAACTTGTCATATTCTTCAAGAAACTGCCAAAATTAGGATTCAGCTCATTTTACTGTTAAGTACACAGGGGGCACAAATTGAGAGTATTTGTCAATGGATCATTGTGATTTGAAAGTAGAGAAGACACTTTGAGAGGAGTTCTATTGTGGTACTTAGAAATTATATTAATTTCTTGGATGGCAAAATCAGTGCGCCTGTTAAGTATCTCATTGTAACAAGTTGGATGTATTGTAATGTCTTGGAAACTGGATTGAAATTTAAAACGACATTAACAATTTGAAGACGTAGGAAGATATAAGAAGGATGAAATTCAGTAAGTAGAAAAATTGATAATGGAAAGAAGCATCAATATACTTCACTCTTTTATTAAATCTATTAAATGGAAGAACATCAGGGCTGCTGGCCCATGCCGCTATTGTTGCGTCTGCTGATTATTACTGTTAAAAGTCAAGTCCTGAGTTTTCTAGGTGATAACAGTAGAAACCAGTGGAGGAATAATTGATTTTCATGCTTGTGTGAAAGACTAGGTGATTTAAACAGTGGTATAGATTTGTCTTGAATGGTGACATGTGACTGAGTCATGTCTAACCTGGTCCTTCCAGCTAAGCTATTTAAATTGACTTCTCTACAGCCTCTTCCCCAGAGACAACCATATTTCTAAAAATTTAATAATGGAGATACCACCTGAAGGTTGGGCTTTCTGGAAAACCTAAGTTTGAGGGTCCAAGGCTGTGAGAAATCCACTTTTATACTGTTAGGTGGTACACAATCTTAAGTGTGTGATAATAAAACAACAAATGATAATTACTGCAGAACAAAGATACAGCAATTGTGTACTAGGGCTTTTCCAATAATCTGAATAACAACCTAGATTCATGAGTCCTCTATATGCATTTCTATCCATTGAGATCTTGTGGAAAGTACACTCACCCTTCTGTCCCCCTCTGCCTCTCTCTTTCTCCTGTTTGTCACCTTTCTCGTAAGTCAGTGTTGTAAAATCTCTAGACAGAGTTCCTCATCTGCAGAGATAATCTCCTTTGCCCGCTATTTATAAAGCAGGGCTACTTTCTTGGATACCTACATATTTCAGAATTCTGGATTGAAAATACAAAGGCTCATTCCTGTACAAAATTAGAGTGACGTACTAATGTACCATGAAATGGGATCATCTTGTTCAACTCCTGCCTTTTGAACTCTTGATGTATTTTGCCATTTTTCATTTGAGATTGTATGTGTTTTTCACTGTAAGTCATTGGGGAGGGGGCTCTTCATGTTTGAAGACTAACGGGCACTTATAGTAGCCGTCTCTGTGTGTTCCAAACACAGATGCCTTTGGGAAATTGCTCATGGAAAGAGAGGTCATTATACATAAAGGCTTTAAAATAGCACAGTATGACAAGTTGAATAGAAACTTTAACCTCCTCAAACTGTCAAAGTTTCCTTCAGGGCATGAACTGGAGTCTTTTGACAACTGCCTAGTCTTCTGATATCCAAAAGTACATTCTTTCAGTTTCAGAAGTTCAAAACACCTGTGTTTGTGTTTGGGAAAGAGGGAGCCCTATTAACAGAGTGAAGAAAATAGACCAAGATTTTATTGTGTTTTAAAGCATAAATGGTATAGCAGTGAGATCAGAGCTGTGGGTGCACAAAATTTGCAAGATTACTATATGCTCTTCTAGATTCATCAGGTACCATCAGATTTTATCATTTCTTTCTCTTTTTTTCATTCTGTTTCCCCTTACATAATATACATGTGTTAGGTGGTGTTCTATTACTACAACAAACACCTGAGATAATCAGCTTCTAAGGAAAATAGATTTATTTTGACTCACAGTTTTGAAGGTTTTAGCCCATGATGGCTTGGCCCTATTGTTTCATGCTTCAGTTGAGGCAGCATATCATGGGAGCAGTGTGCATGGCAAAGCCACTCGCCTGATGACTACCGATGGAAAAAGGGTGAGAAAGAGACTAGTGTCCCACCATGCCCTTCATGGGTGCACATCTGTCTTAGTTACTTTTCACTTGCTGCTGAGACCGAATACCTGATGCCAAAATTAGGGAAGAAAAGGATTATTTCTTACAGTTCTTGAGGATTTTAGTCTATAATCAGTTGGCTTCAAGGTAGGGTGGTGCTGCAGGGCCACCATTCATGGTGACCACAACAGCAAGGTGAACCAGTAAGAGAGAGAGAGAGGAAGACAAGCCTTCCTCTTGCCCTTACACTGTAAGTTGGCGCCACCCCTGGGCGGGTGCAGCACTCACATCGCCAATCCCAGTGCTAGATAGCAAACCAATCATGAACGCTAGACTCAGCCCCATCCAGATTACGTGAGGCCTTGGCAGGGACACAGGATCAAACCCATACATTTCATTCCTGGCCTCCCAAGGACTCATGTATATCCTTTATACAAATGACATTTAGTCCATTTCCAAGAGTTGCCACAGTCCTAACAGTCTCAGCATGGCTGAAAAGTCCAAGTCCCAAATCTCCTTTAAGATCTAAGGCAAACTCTTAACTGTAATCCCCCATACCAGTGAAAGCAAGTTAAACACCTCCGAAATGCAAAGGCACAAGATAAACATTGTCATTCCAAAAGTTACACACAGGGGAACATAAAGCATTGGAACCATGGCAAGTCCAAAATCCAGCAGGGCAAACATTAAGTCCTGGAGTTCTACACTCAGCATCTGAAGCAATCTGGTTGAAAGCTCCAAAAGGCTTGAGTGATGCCACTCCAGCATCATTTCCAGGGCCTCCATTTTTCATAGCTTCTCTCCTAAGCTCATTCTATTAGATTCTTGCAGCTTTTCTTGGATGATCCATGTTCCTGGCTTTTTCAAACTTCTGGGTTTTTCACTCTACCCTTGGCTTCACCCTTACATCTTTACATATTGCCCTCTGAAGGAGGGGTGGAAGCTGCCTTAGCCTTAGAGTTTGTGCATTTTTCTTGTACCTAAAACCAGAGCCATGTGGATGCCACTAAGGTCTGCTGCCAGCTGGAGCAGTCACCAGGCTTTCCTCTCTCTTGACTGTAGGGATCGAGTGCCTGGAGCACTGAGGTCTCTGAACCTGATTGTGAGGAAAATTTCTCTATGCTGCCGACATTCTGGAATCTGGTGCGGCCACCACCATTCTGGAATCTGGTGCAGCCACAGCCATTTTGGAACCTCCTGTGGCCTCCATCACCACTTTAGAACATGGCACTCTGCAGCTTTTTCCTCCAAGTAAACACTTTCACCTTTGCCAGCTTGGGGCTGCAAAAGGTGGAGGCCTGCTGCTTCCTGGGATGGCCCCAGGCCATCTTTTTGTTGTTGTTCTGTCTCAGCAATCAAGGTCTCAGCTCTATCTTTACAGTCCATAGCTTCTTGGCCAAACTCACAACATTTTAAATCACCATTCTGGGCTCTTTGCTCTTGATCCACAACATAAATCTGGCTAAAAGCCCACAATAATAGCCAGGCCACCGCTTCAACATTTGGCTGCCTTGAAATTTCCTTTGCCACACTAATCAATCCTCTGCCCTTAATCTCAGTCTTAGGCAAAGTCTCTGGGCATGAGTCAAATGCAGACAAATTTTTTGCCAAGCTGTAACACACATCATGTGGAGTCCAGCAACCAGTGCAGTCCTTCTTCCCAGCAGAAACCTCCCGAGCCTGGTCTTTACTGACAGTCTTTTTAACAACCTCCTGGTCTTCTGAGCTTTGATAAGAATCTCTCATACAGCACAGCCTAAGCATTCCAGCACCAATGTTTCAGGTGACATCTCCAAACCTTTCCAAACTCTTCCCACAAGCCATTTCCAAAGGCTCTTGAACCACATGGTCAGGTTTAGTTACAGCAACGACCCCACGCCATTGGTACCAAATTGTCTTAGTTACTTTTCACTTACTGCTGAGACAGAATACCTGATGCCCAAAATTAGGGAAAGAAAGGTTTATTTTTTACAGTTCTTGTGGGTTTCAGTCCATACTCAATTGGCTTCAAGGCAGGGTGGTGTTGCAGGGTGGCATTGTGGGGCTGCCATTCATGGCAGCCACAACAGCAAGGTGAACTGGTGAGAGAGAGAGAGGAAGACATGCCTTCCTCTCACCCTTACCCTGTAAGTCAGCTCCACCCCTGGGTGGGTGTAGCACTCACATCGCCAATCCCAGCGCTAGACAACAAACCAATCACGAATGCCAGACTCTGCCCCATCCAGATTACATGAGGCCTTAGGGGACACGGGGTCAAACCTATACAACATTCAATGACCTAAGACATCCTACTAGGTCCCATCTCCTGCAGGGTCAACAGGGCAGGGCCCTAACCTTTAACACACAAGGATGTTCAAGATCTTAACTCTAGCAGCATATGTATACTACATCTATTTAACTGTGAATGTGCATGCTGAACTATTTGAGGGTAACCTGCAGGCATCTTCATGTAAATACCTCAGCAGCTATACCCCAGGGACAAGGATATTTTCCTATATAGCCACAATGTAACATTCACAATCAGAAATTCACCAATATTAAGCCTATATCCAACTCCTAGCCAGTGTTAAAATTTCTTCATTAACATGGCCATCTTTTCCAGAATCGTGGAATGATTTAAGTTCATGAACTAAATTACCACCATGATATGTATACATATTTATCAATGTGTGCATAGGTGCATTATATATGTATATTACTCATCCTTAAGAAGAAATGACATATGTTACCACATAGATGAAACTTGAGAATATTATGCTAAGTGAAATAAACCAGACATGAAAAAAAAACAATAGTATATGATTCCACTGTGTGAGATACTTACAGCAGTCAAAATCATAGAGACAGGAAGTAGAATGAGGGTTTGCATGAGGTGGGGAGGAGGAGAGAATGGAGAGATATTATTTAATAGACATAGATTTTCAGTTTCTCTAGATGAAAAATTTGGGGATGGATAGTGGTAATGGTTTCACAAAGTCATTAATGACATTGAAATGTGCATTTAAAAATGGTCAAAATGGTAAATTTTATATTATGTGTATTTTCCCATAGTAAAAAAAGGAGGAAAAATAATCCAGAGCATTTAAAAAAATTTTATTGACATCATTAACATCATGATTGTTAACTAACATAAAAAGTTTTGAAAACATAATTATTGTGTTTTTGGGTACTTAGACTAGAACCAAAATTTGAACTTAGATCTATATGATTCCAAAGCTCTCACATAATTACCAAACTCATCTTGTCCCAACAACATGACCAAATAGTGTCTTTGGTAGAGTTCATACTTATGTCTAATACCTCACCCTTATGCTTGGCCTCCATGTACAAGTTGTTAGCTCAATCTCGCAAATAAAAAGCTAAAAGAACTTAGGAAATAATTTGACAAATTCTCTATGACTAGTGAGTAGGAGAGCTAAGATGTAAAATAAGGTACCCTAGACTTCAAAACCTAAACTCCTAAAGTACATTTTCAATTGAGAAATCCACAGTCATTACCTTAATCAAGTATCAATTAATGTAACTAATATGACCAGAAGCTGAACAAATGGACCCTGTGAGCCTTCTGATGTCAGACACAGAAGAGATGATGTCACCCATGGAATACTTCATTCAACACCATTTAACCACAATTAACTCACGAGGAGACAATTAGATCTATACATTTCATGGTGGTCATTTGGTTCATGAACTTAAATCGCTTGATGATTCTGGAAAAGATGGCCATGTTAATGTTCATAGGGGGACATCCTGTTCATCATCCAGTGCTGTGTTTGCAAACAAAAACAAAACTTTCACAAACATCCAAATTGTTCAGAAACAGAGGCATTTGTGAACTGAGGTACCACTGTACACACACACACACACAGACACACACATACATTTTCAATTTTTATTTTTATTAGTACATATTTGAAGTACATAACAATTACATTCATGTAGGGAGTTGGTACATGTACATAATTAATCTGAATTTTTTTTATCTCCCCCACCTCTTCTTCCATTTTTTGATCCCTCACCGTGATTCCCTGTTTTTGCCTTTTATCTTGTTCTTTATTTATATTTTGGGTTTCTCATATAAGAGAAAGCATGCAATGTTTAAGCTTGTATGACTGATTTATTTCCGTTAACATTATGGTTTCAAGGTGCATCCATTTTCCTACAAATGGCTTAGATGGCTCAAATATCTTCTTCTTTATGCACATTAGTGCAAGAACCATGCTTTCTTTATCCATTCATCTGTTGATGGACATATAGGTCACTTCCTAGGCTTAGCTATTAAGAATTATGCTCTATAAACATACGCATGTATGCATCACTCTAATGTAGTATGTACTACATGCATGCACATGTTTTAGCTTTATTTAACTATTGTTTACATACTCCTCTATCAATGACACTTGGGTTGCTTGCATGTTTTAGCTATAAATAATGCAGCTAGGAATATAAGTATACAGTTATTTAGGTTTTCAAGCCATTGATTTCCAAAATGATATGAGAGAGTTAATAATACATTTCAGAAGTCAGTGAATTTTCTGTAAAGGGCCAGAGAGTGAACACGTTTGGCTTTTCAAACTTTATGACCTATATTGTGACTACTTGAGTCTGCTATTGTAATATAAAAATAGGCATAGATAATGTGCAAACAATTGGGCATGATTATATTCTGATTAAACTTTATTTATGTATACTAAAATTTGAATTTTGTATGATCTTCATGTGCCACAAAATATTATTTTTCTTTTCATTTATTCTCCCAACTACTTAAAAATGTAAAAACTTCACTTAGTTCAGGGGCTACATAGGAATAGGCTAGATTTGCTTCACAGGTCATAATTTACCAGTTCTTTATTTATTTCATTGAGTGAGAATAAAGTGTTATGTACTCTGTAAAGTGTTTATTGTCATGCACCAACACCTATTAAATTATGACAATTATTTGGTAGAATTTTTATATTTAATTTTGTTTATGTTATGATTTTTTAAAAAATTAAAATGTGTAGCATTTTAATTTTATTATAAAATACAAAAATGATCATCATTTTCTTGCATCTTCTCCTCTCAAGAGGTTGAATTGGTATTTTTTCTTCCTTTGAATTTGGGCTGTTCTAATAAATCTTCCTTTGAACAAGAAAGTGTGGAATAATGAATACTGTGCTGCTAGCAACCATTGGTTTTGAAGGTCTTGCCATGCCCACTATTGTGCCAAACACCTTTCTGAAATCCTGTGTACAAGGACAGGCTGCCTTGGTGAATAATGAGATGATGTGTGGAGAAGGCCTCAGATATTTGACAGATCTCAACTGACATGAGAAGAGTCACAGACCAAATTGCCAGCCAACAGAAGCATAAGACATTGAAGAACTATTGTTCAAAAATTATCAGGCTTAGTATTGGTTGGTTATGCAGTAATAGCTGATTAATACAAGATGCTAGAATGTCTCATAAGAATGTATCATAAAGGAAATGAAAGCATCAATACAGTCAGATACTTTCACTGAGCCTGTTTCTATTTACTATAGTTCAAGGAAAAGACTCTGAGAAGCAGAGTATGTATAAGGAAATGATGAAAATAGAAGATAAAATTTCTCCAGGGCATGAAAGTTAGACAGAGTTTCTTGTGGAGGCTGAGGTAAGCCACATAAACTTTGTCAGAAATGTTTATAAATTGTAAGCACTAATTGTGTGGACAACCAGTAAGAAGAGTAAGATAAATAGCTTTAAACTGGAGCTAACTTTGGTCACATAGTTTTTTTTTTTTTCTTTTTTACACTTTTTTTTGTTGTTGGTTTTGAGACATGGTCTCACTTTGTAGTTGAGGCTGGCCTTGAACTCACTTATGTAGCCCAGGTTAGTCTTGAACTCACTGTGATCCTCCTGTCTCAGCCTTCTGTGTGCTGGGATTACAGGCCTGTGCCACCACACCTGGCACACCTTGGCAACTCCACATAGCCATTTTGTTCTCAAACTTGCTTGATGCTGTCTTGTTTAATCATATTGTGGAATTTCGGGGTTTCTATTCCTCCATGTTTTAATTATTTACTATTTAAATTCATCAAAGTCCTCCTTTTCCCTGAGGCTGAGACAGGAGGATCACAGTGAGTTCAAGACTAGCCAGGGCTACAAAAGTGAGTAGTGAGTTCAAGGCCAGCCTCAACTATAAAGTGAGACCATATCTCAAAACCAACAAAAAAAAAAAAAAAAGAGGAAAGAAGGAAGGGAAAAAGACATAAATCTGTATATATTTATATGTAAGATAACTAAAATGACTATACTGCTGAATGTATTAGTTATTGAGAAAGATCAGTTAATACTCATATTAGATCAATTTTGCTTGTCTATATCTGTTAATGTAAACAACCATGTTAAAGGTAACGATATGCAATATTGCAAGAATTGTTAAGTTCTTATCATCTTGTTTTGTAAACCTATAATGTTACTGTTGTGAATTTGCTGTTGTTGTTTGTCTCTTTTGCTTTTTGTTTTTCTTATATGTGTCTTTTTTCTCTTAAATAAAAAATAATAAATATAAAAAAAATAAATTCATCAAAGTCAACTCCCTTATTTTTACCTATAATTATTTCTTTATAAAATGATGATGAAATGTTCATCTTTCAAGATCAAATACAGGACTGGACTATAGAAATGCATTTTAATATTCCTATCATTCATTTTTGAAATAAGTAATTATTGTGCAATTGTTATATATGGGGCACTCTTCAGGATTCAATGGGTAGAATCTTAAGCAACAATAGTTCCTTGACTTCAGCGACTTTACAGTGCAGTTGTTATTCTTTTGCCTAAGAAATATTTATTAGATAACTCAATACTAGGTTCAGTTCATTAATTGGAATTTCAAAATATGGAAAAGTGTGTAATATGTTATGATTTACTACAGATTTTTTTTTCTTCATCAAGACAAGAAGCAAATTTTACAGCCTGGTGCTAATCCAGAATCAACCATATTGGCAAAGTTGCAGAGATTTTCTGCCTAAATCTTTTTCATTTTTGTTATTTTTGCCCTATCTCGTCCTTTACAGCTACCTCTAAACAGCTCTCCTGTGGTGTGCCAAATGCAAAGAGATGGTCAGTCTAGTTCTATCTATAAAGCCATTTCCCTGCATTCCCCTCAGACTTTATGTGGCAACATAAATCTCTGATAATGTGGACGGGTTAGCAGAGTTACTTAAAACAGTGGACAGTCCGTGTGGCACATTTATTAGCTGTCATATATAACAGGGCTGTAACTGTACAGTAACTTTCTATTTAGTCAAAAAAAAGGTGGGGGAAAAAGTGCTGCTGAGCTTTACATGGCTGGTTCTGGACTGGCGAGGTGAGTTATGCATTCAAATAGCTCTTGTGTTGTCATAAGCAGGAAGTCAGTAAACCATCTTTAAACTATACATGGTCTCTCCATTAAAAGAAATGGATCTATTATTTCCTGTCTTTGGAATGGTATAATAATGACTCTACTGAAAGGAAAAAAAATAAAAAAAACCCCAAAACTCAAATGAACCCCAAACACCTGAGCAACTTCCTGGTTGGTCTCAACAAAAGTTTTTCTGCCCACATGGGACACGAGGCAGGTCATTTCGGGAAGAGGAAATATTTTTTAGGTTGGTGAGGCAGTGATGGGATCTCAGCACCAAGGAGGTGGAGAGTATAAATTTTCATTTCCATTTTCACCAGTAAGAGTCCTTGGTCTCAAGCTTGGTTAATTGGAGTTGAAGGCTCCAATGAGGCAGATAGTCACTTACAACAGCACAGCGCTGTCCTACAATTATGTTTACACAGCTGCCTTCCTCTCTGGACTGGGAGCCCTATGTCTTAGTCATCTTTGAGCTTCTACCTATGACTCCCAGACTTTTATATTTAAAAACATTATGTCATTTATGTTAGCTGTTTTCTCTACCACAGTCCCCTGGGGTGACCACTACTATGCCTTTCTGATTCATTGCAGAATCCTAATTCCATTGTGGAATGTCTTGCATGGAGTAGAGGAAACAAACATATGAATTGCTGCCAACCAAATGTGCATACCATATAACAAAATACGGAGAGCTTACTCATGTCAAAGATGGATTACTTTCACTATAAAAATATTCACAAGCAGTTCCTTTAAATAATTCCCATAGCATGTTTGTATTATGGCTTTATTTAACACAGTTAAATTTACATATAATTACCTCCAACTTATCAAGCCACTCTCAATATTTTCCATAGTACAATTTCCAAATAATTTATGAGCATTTTTCTTAAATAATGAAAAACTGAAATTATAACTCAGACTCTACTCCACCAAACCTCTAGTTATTTGGCCAGTGGCTTCTAGTTGAAGAATTTACACTCATGTTAGAGATCATTATGACTCCATGAACTCCATCTTTTTCACTTTGTGGTAGAGATTGTACACATATGTGAGATCATCCATATGGGTGATTTGAATTCTTGAATGTGCTCCTAAAGTGATGAAAATGTCAACAGCGTTTTTTTGAAAATATATTAACACAGAGAGACATTTTTGGAAATGATTGCTCCTGTGCTACAGGAAAGAAATGGAGGGGAGGCGAGAGAGAGGAAGAGAGGGAGGAAGGGAGGGAGGGAGGGGAGAGAGAGAGGGAGAGAGAGAGAGAGAGAGAGAGAGAGAGAGAAATAACCACGGAGGGAATCTATTTTTATCGTTACCTTGGGGGAGTTATTGAGAATACAACTAAAGTTTGCAATTTAGAGTTTGCAAAAGATAAAAACATTTAGTAATTTTTTCTGAGAATGTTTTTGTGCTAAACTTGTCTTTTCACTTGACAGTCCTTTGCCTTATGCATCTTTCTTTTCTTTCTTTCTTTCTTTCTTTCTTTCTTTCTTTCTTTCTTTCTTTCTTTCTTTCTTTCTTTTTTAGCAAACAAGTGCTAAGCAGCCAAGCAGGCATGCTATTTTTGAGAAACATGGCAAAGGTGTAGAGTGAGGGTCTCGTGTTCAAGAATTGCAGAGTTTTCTTTGTTGAAAGGAAGTCCAATAGTACTAAATGACTCATTAAACCTTATTTGAAAAATTGCTTTGTAGGGAAGGCTGAGGGTTTCTTTTTCGTTGGTAGTATTATAAAACAGTTTATGTTTTCAGGAGGAACTTATGCTAGATTAAGTCCTAAGTCCTTTCAAACTCAGATTTATGGGTTCATCAGCATTAGATGTTAGAGGACAATTAAGTCTCTAAAGAAATATCTAGTTGTTCTGCCTTGTTGACTGACACATGGGGCCATAGATAGTTTTTCAGCAGGCTAGGGGACCTCTGTTTTGTTGTATTTCCCTCCTAATTAGAGAAGTCAAGAGTCAGCAAGAACAGCAGAGGAAAGTGTGAGACACAGGGCAGAGCTGTGTGGGGAACTTCTTCTGAGACCAGGGAGAGAATACAAATTGTTAGGTTCTGAATCAGGAGGGCAGGGATGAGAAAAGGCACCTGCAGTGCAGCAGTGCCTCAGGGCAATAGCTGAGCTCTTCATGCAAGCTCTGGGACATAATGAGCAGGACAGCACAGTGGTCCTTAGACTTCTGTGTTTGACTTCTGTGTCCAAGTTCAAACAAGAGCACAGATTTGCTCACATTGCAGGAACTGCTCTGCCATGGACAACCGAGCAAGCCGGTAGTGCCACTATGGCTGAAGACCTCAGGGCCTTTTCTGTAGTCTATAGTAGAAGAACCTCCATGTTCTAACATCATACTAGAGAGGTGAAAGATTTCCTGACTTCTCCTTTCTCCACAGATTGAAATTAAATTTTCCACAATTGAAAAATAATTAACTAATTTAAGAGAAATAAACAAATAGGGAATTTCTTAGTATTATAAAGTTAAATTCATGCCTACAACAAACATTTTTGTACAGTGTTCAATAAAAATCCTAAAAGATGAGTAATCGATAGACTAGTTTTAATAGTTCTTAATTAATAAATAGGCCCCAGTGAGTTCAGTTCCTTCATAAGATTGAGATTAAATTGCTACTTTATAAAGTTGCTATGAGAATTCCTAGAAGACTAGAAATGACTATAAAAGCGATTAATGTAATGCCAACATATAAAAGATACTCAATACACCGGAGCTAGTCAACATATTTATTTTTATTTAGAAGCTGATACATAAAATATGGAAGAAAATCCTACAGCAAATTGTGCCCAACAGCTTATTTTGCATACTAAACCAATGGTGTGAAAATCCTATCCAAACAGTGGTGTGAGGGCTCTTGATTAGCTGGGTCAGTCAGATGCGTTCTCAATTTCAGCTGTTGTCACTTTCTCGTAGAGAGGACTTCTTGTTTTATTTGTGGGAAATAGAATCTTGGTTTTTTGCTTTTTTTAAATGGCCCTCACCAATATGCCAGGGATATTATTATGACATTGCACAAACACAGCAGACCCTTTTCCTTAGTCCCCTGCTCTGGCTTCTATTTCTGTAGCCTGAGTGACCAAATTTAGATTTGGATCCAACAAGAGCAGAAGTAACTATTCGGATTTCAGTGTTCTTCACAAAGAACATTTGGACCTGAAGAAGAGATGACTGGATGTGGAGTTAACATCTGCAAAAAACATCTGTAGTCTGGGATGCCACACACCTGTACTAGCATAGCTCCTGGCTCCCTATGTCTCTAGCATGGTTTGTGCATGTCAGGAGGTGAGAACTGGTTAGGATTTATGAGTGCAGATTGCAATAAGAACTTTTTAGGGTATAAATTCAAATCAAGAATTACATTAAAGATCAGTCAGGGAAATCGTATAGTTAGTTCAAATAAGGCATGCAAATAGATAAAAATAATCTTCCAACATTTTTAAGTAAACTGAGGACTTGTGAAAATGTTCTGGTGAAGAGATTCAAGAAACACAGATAGCATGTAAGTTTTCTTAAACATTAGCAGAAATTCGTCTCCCCATTCAGGAAAGTTGCTGTTATCTTTTTGTTACATACCTTTAGGATTTTCTATTCATTCATGTGTTTATGTGCGAATATGTGCCAGTACTGAATATATAATTTTATTTTGCATAGTTTCTCCCTGCAAATGTAATCTCACTTAATACATATAAAATCCTATACTCCATATAACATATGTCCGTAATTTAATTATACCTCATTTGGTACACATTTACACTCAAATATTTTGCTACTGTAGGCACCGAGAGACAGCTCTTTCTAGCTGCTAAAAAGAGAGTCATTTTCCACTAGTTGGGTTCCTTTGGCAAATTATTCGCTAGTATTCTTGATGGGAAAAGTGAGCTATTTTTGTGTTAAATATACATAAAGTGCTTAGACTCATGTTTGTCATACAAGTTTTACAAAAGTAAATGCTATTTTTAATGTTGCAATGACTGCTTTAGCTTGTATTTGTTTTTTCATATGCATAATTTTGTCAACATCTTTTCCTTCTCTCTCTTCCTCTGTCCTCCTTTTGAGTTAGATCCCATGAAATGGAATAATTGTGTCCAAGTGTATGTTCATTTCATTTTTTTTATAGATAAAGCCAAAATGTTTCTCCCAAAATACTGAGTCAGTTTGTACTACCACAAGTAGAACATGAAACTAAATGTTCCCTTGTCCTTTCTCTAAAACTTATTGTCATTGACCTTTATAAGTTTCATCAGTCTGTTTTTGGTTAAAAATTACTTCCCATTATAATTTTAACTTACATTTCCCTCAGTATTGGGGGATGGCCTTTTGATATTTTCAGTTACTCACTGTTTCACTTATTTGTAGAATTTGTGCAGTTCTACTCCTTGTAAGTTTTTAGTGGGTTTTGAAGTTCTTTGTATATTCTGGGTGCTAACTCTTGGTTTGGGGTAAACACTACAAATACTACTTCATATATGATGCACAACTTAACTCTGCTTATAGTCTTTTGTGTTTAGGTATTTTCAATGTCAGGAGAGTCAAGATTATTAATATTTCATTTTCTGACATTGTTTAGTCTCTTGTTTAGATCAACATTCCCTAACACAATGTTTTGTGAATAAGTGTGTACATACACACATATAAATATAATACAGAACTAAATCAGTACATGTGCATAAATATTTTGTGGCTTTAGTTTAATGCTTTTGTGCTTAATTTCAGGGATCACTAAACAGATGTTACTATGGTGTATTTATTATGACTACAAAATACGTTAAGAGTGAATGTAACAATGGAACTAGGCAGTTACTAAGATCAAGTGTAATATAAACACTGTTATGGTTTGAGTGTTGAATGTTTCCCAAAGGTCCATGTGTTAAAGACTTGGTCCTCAGTGTAATGCTATGGAGAGGTGACAGAACCTTTAAGAGGTGGCCTAGTGAGAGGATTTCAGATCACTGAGAGTGAGCCTTCAAATGGGATTGTGGGAGTTCTGAGTTCTGTCCATTCTGTTTTTTGTTTCTTTTCTTTCTTTCTTTCTTTCTTTCTTTCTTTCTTTCTTTCTTTCTTTCTTTCTTTCTTTCTTTCTTTCTTTTTTGCATCCCATCCACAAACAACTTTGTTCCTTCACATGCTTAACATGTGTTGTTTCAGGTGCAACTCAGTAGAGCTAACATAATGACTGAAGGTCTAAAACTGTGAAACAAAACAACTATTTTCTCTTTATAAGTGGATAATCTCAAACAGTTTGTTGTAGTAATGGAAAACTGACAAATACAAGTATCTTAGCACCTACTTTATTTTTACACCATGTCAGGGTCAAAGATCTCTATTAATGACATGTCTCTTTCATGCACTTGAATTTAAACCTTTTTTTAGTGCTTAACTTTTAATCCATTTCCAATGTATTTTGTTTTTAAAGAGATTAACACTGGTCATAGTATTTAATATATTTTCTTTTTAATAATGGAAAATTTAATTTTAACTCTTTCTCTCTACTTGAAATTTTTTCTGTCTTAATATTGGCACATATTGAGAGAATAAAATAATTTACATGTGTCTTTCAACTTTTTATAATTACAGAAATATGGAAAATTATTAGATTAATAATGGAGGGACTATCTGGCGGAGAATCTTAGTAAGCTATAAAATGTTAGATTTGAGTGTGATTTAGAGACAATATGCAAAAAGTTCAAGCCCTATAATTTGAATTTTATTGAGAACATTTGATCTACTCAGAGGCAAGATTAGGGCTTCAGCTCTTCTGATTTCTAATCCACTTGGTATTTCTGTCCAAGCTACTCAGTCTGAGCTGGTTGATGTTAAATAGTATTCTTTTGGCTGTTAGTTACTTACAGAGATTTGTATATTTCAACTCTATGAGAAGAAAGGAATAAAGTTGGACAAATTTTGCAAACATGGGACAAGATACCAAAAGATACAAGCCTTTTATTTTTTAAAAATTAAAACTACTACATTTCTAAAAAAAGATCACCAGTGAAATGTTGAAAGAACTGTGATTGTATACTGCCATGTACTGACAGGAACCATGAAAGCACGGGTGGTATTAGATTTTTGGGATTTGTGATTAAACAAGATAGAACACAAGACTTGAAACGTTAGAACTTATTGACTTGGGGCACACTGTCAAGATGTGGACTTCAGCACTAAGCGATCTCTCGGGAATGTGCAAACTCACATGAGGGTGATGCAGAGATACCTGGCAAACAACAGGCAATGACCAATGAGATGAAAATACTGCAGTTGCCTAGAAAAGGGCAGAGAAAGAAATGAAGAGGCTGAAGAAATTGATATGTAATATGAGGTCAGAGGATTATGATTTATAGTAAGACATGAGGACCCACCATCACTAAGGCATCAACAGTACAATAGTGTGAAGGGAATGGGACTCATTAAGTGGTGGCTATGTTCTGCATGCTGATGACTGTTATTCATAGACTGATGAAGCCTCAAATTAATAAAGAACAGTTCATAGCTACCTGAGGTCAGGAGATCATAATTATAATAATGGCTGCAAAGTGGCAAGGATATTTTCAGGAAACTGCAAATTTGGCCAACAGAGATCCATAACCAACCACAATGTGCCTAATATCTACAACCAAACAAATATAACACTAGAATTGAAAAATAACAAGAGTCTCAGTAAAAAGCCATAATCCCTTTCTTAGTTTCAGTCAGTTTTTGCATCTGGTTCATGAAGTGGCAAGCTCCTTACGAGGAAGGACCTGAAACTCTGTGTATATACTAATGTGATTCCTATGTTCTTTCCTAAAAAAGACATAGGGTCATTGTATTAGTCACTTTTTCCCATCACTGGGACAAAATATCCAGCACTCACAACTTAAAAAGGGGAAGGTTGACTTGGTTTACAGTTCTGTGGGTTCAGTCCATGGCTGGCCAGATCCAAAGCAGAAGTTGCATGATGGAAGGGCCTGGTAGAAAATCTCCTTGCATCATGGTGTCCAGGAAGCATAGAGAGAAGGAGGAGCAAAACATAAGTTTATATCTTTCCAATTATATCTTCGGCGACTCACCTTTTCTGAGACCCCAATGCTGAAAACATGAAGTTTTCAGAGAATTCTTTTTGTAATTTTTATTTTAAAGAGAATAAAGCCAAGCAAAATAAAACAGAATAAAGTCAATCAAAACAAAACAGTGTAAGTGATACAGGACTTCAAAACAAGATAATAGGAAATCAACAATGATTAACATAGTGCCTCTTACTGTCTTCAAAATAGTTGCCCATAACTTCAGACATGGTAAGAATCAAACAATACAGAACAGAATAGAATCAATAAAAGCAAACAAGCAATAAAGGACTTTAAAACAAGATAACAGTAAATCCAAAATGGCTACCATAGTA
This sequence comes from Dasyprocta punctata, assembly GCA_004363535.1. Taxonomy (NCBI): domain Eukaryota; kingdom Metazoa; phylum Chordata; class Mammalia; order Rodentia; family Dasyproctidae; genus Dasyprocta; species Dasyprocta punctata. The sequence goes on along the minus strand of RJWM01000200.1, from coordinate 138,756 downwards.
TATCTTGCTATCCTTGAAATAGCTGCTCGTGCATCATATATAATAAAATCAAACAACACAAAACAGTATAAAACCCAACCCAACAAAACAGTGAATATGATACAGCACTTCAAAAAAGATAATAGAGAACAATGGCCCCACCTTCAGAAGGAGATCCCCCATAGATGCTATATTGTGTATTGTTATTTTCTGAATAGATGATCAGACTACCGGCTTTAGGCTTGCAAAGTCAGTGAAACACTCAACACCTCAAACTTTAAGTTGCATTTTACCTCAAAAGCTATCATCACAGCCTGTGTTTCTCCAGATCAGTTGGTCATTTATTGGTGGGAGGAACCTTGGCTCTTCTTGTCTCCCAGCCTGCATGCTAGAAGGGGCTGTTGTCTGGTTTTCCACCCAGTGCCATGCACATGGCACTGACTCACAGGGAGGGCCTGGCTTCTTGTTTTCCTCCCCAACAGTTCATGAATGGCACCAACTCACTAGAAAAAGTTGGCATCTGGTTGTCCCCCCGCAGTGGCCCATGCATGACTCTGACTCACAGGGAGGGCTTGGCTTCTTCTTGACTGCTTGTTCTTCTCCTAGAGAATGTTTTAGATATAAAACTTTACAGATATTACTCAGGTAACTTTACAGGCAGGAAAGTGGAATGAATACCACACATTTCAAGACACTGGGCACAAATCTGAGTTGACATTAATATCTGAACCTGTTACATGGAGTGGGGGCCCAAAAATGGAAGCACTAAATGGAATCCTGGTGAAAATATGCTCACAATAGCTCCATTGTGTCCATAGATAGACCTTAGAGTCATTTTCTATTTCCCCTATAACTTAAGTGTATTTTGGAACTGATATAGTTGAGAGTTTGGACAACTCTTCTTGTAGGTTTATGAGAAAAGAACTGTCATGCTGGGAAAGGCCAGGTTGAAGTCTCTGAAACTTTCTCTCTTAGCCATGGGGCATCATATGGCCAAATTCTAGAACTGCATTTGGTTCTTTTGGACAACCAGGTGATAATTCAGAAGGACAAGTGGATGTCACTGCTGAAATGGAAATGGTAAATCCAATGTACCTGGGCAGGACTAAAGAGCATGAGTAGCTTATACCAGTGTCCCATCCTTTACTCACAGTTAAGGTCATATGAAGGGAACCTTTTACATCAAGTTGAAATCCCCTGAATTTATTATATGGACAGGATGGCTTTGTATTTGGGTAAAAACTGAAAAACAAGGCAAGTAAATTAAATCCACATTCAGTGATATGAATTTGGTGAGAATTTCCATGTAAACTTCTGGTTCCTTGCTTTTTGGTTTTAGGTTCTCTAGAAGTCTTTTCCCATTGATTACAGATGTTTAATGTAATGTAAACTCTGCTTCTTGGTCCCTCATCTCAGTGAAAAGCCATGCTCTATTATGTGTTTACTCCTTGCACCCCGATTCTGAAATGGCCCCCAAACAACAAGCTGGTGGAATACACGGCAGCCTCCTGCATTTCCTTTCTTTCAATGATTACCACACTGCTTTGTCTGTTGTTACAATGCTGAGGCCATTTGTACCATAGTTTATTTTTAGTCTGGTAACTACTATAGTGTAAAGGCCAGTTCCAAGCCAGTTACTTCATTATCATTGGGAGAAGTCCTTGTATACTTCATTTTAAACTGATTTTAATACAAACACAGGGGAGGAATACAATGCACTTTATGGTGGTCCTACCTTGAATTTAGATGTAATTCATAATCCACTGTTATTCTAGTACAACCAAGATGGCACACCATTACATCTGATGTGATGATTATTTGACTGTACTTGCTTTTTGGACTTGTGGGGCAAGTCAGGTCTCAACAGAAAAGTGTGACATTCTTAAATTCTGATAGCTGCTGTGGTCATAAAAGGGGGATATCATGGTATCATGATTTATAAAATGGACCCTTTGTGATTCAAGTAGTCATTAGAAAAGTGATTTGATAGAGGTAGAAAGTTTGGGTTTTAAATGATTTTGGATTTCTCTTTTGGGCACTGCTTTCTCTTTTTCCAGTTTTAAGCAGACAAGTGGATGTCTCCCTGACAGGGGTGTTTTGAGTTGAGGAAGAGTGACATCATGGTTGGGGGTTCATTGTCTATTCTTGCTAGAATTTTTTCTCCTGTTTTGCACATCACATATCCTGAGTCTTTGTCCTTCATACTGGCTCTAAAGCAGACAACCTTATGGGAGGCCGTATGCATGATAAATGCCTGCAATCTCATGTGGATCTATTTTACTGAGGGCTGCTGTCCCTGAAAAAGGGAACTGAAATAGCTCAATTAACAATTGTTTTGAACATTCATTTTTTGGACCCAAGGATATTTGGCTAATTTTACAGTTGGCATTAACTGGAGTCATTACTGAATGTCTCCTGCATAAATTATGGCATATTCAAAATGTGAACATTCTCATTTCAGCAGCAGCAACTCAAGTGGAAAACTGAAAATCCCCAAACAGAAAATTAGCAAACATTTGTTCTGTCACAGCTCAAGCATGTGGTGTTCTTTTCTGCCCCTGAACAAAATTATCTTGGCCTTCTAACCAATGCATGCAGTTATTTTACAACATCCCAAGGGAAAAGCACCCCATGGCTACCAATGAGCTGATTATTTAATCATGAAAGACAGGGACTTAAATAACAGAGATAAAAACATCTTTAGTAAGAGTCACTGGGGACACCAGAATTTGGATAGCTTTTTGCGTAACTCCACCCTACTTAATGTTCGTAGCATCACGGATGCTGGGATGATGTAGTGAAGGGGGCACACGCAAAAGCTGACACTGCTTGAGAGAGCTGCTTCCTGTCTGAGGATTGCATTTTTTCTAGTGAGTTGATATTATGCAGTTTGAACCAAGAGTATGGACAAAAAGAAATCTAAATGTCAGATCACTTTTGCTTTATTTAAGTGCTTTATTGTTAATGCACAGTTTATAATATTTCCATTGTAATATTACCCTCCTAAGCCCTCATTTTAAGAGGAAATACGTCTTAATCCTTTTTTACCCCCTCTTTTGCCCTCTGGGTACTGTTAATGGTTAACATACAGAGAAAGAAGAGACTTAATACTTGTCTTTGAATTTAAAAATGATTTCCAAAAAATAGATTAAAAAAAAAGAAAAAAAGGAAAAGGGGAAAAAAGAAACAATGAGAAATACTAAAAATAAAGCATATGATTGAAAACAATGATTTTCTAATCACAAGGATGAGACAAATATTCAAAGATACAGTGTGTGTGTGTTTGTGTGTGTGTGTGTGTGTGTGTGTGTTGTCTTAAACAGTTTTTTCTTCTTTTTGTTTTTTGAGCATCAAAAGCCAAAGTTTAGCCAGATGTTGTGGTGCCTGCCTGTAATTCTAGCACTTGGGAGGTTGGGGAAGGAAGATTGCAAGTTCAAGCCCAGCCTGGGTATCTTAGTAACATAGCAAAATTCTATCTCAAAATAATTTAATTGATAAATTAAAAGGGACTGGAGATGAAGCTTAGTGTGAAGGTCCTGGAATTAATTCCCCCCAGCGCTCCCAAACAAGTCAGTAGTAAACTTGGGGTAGACATAGACATAAGAATATTTCACTGTGAAAATAAAATAAGGTGTGGGGCTGGTTGTGGGATGACACTCAGAAGATATATGACTATCGCATGGGTCACTGTGAGCTCTTGTTCCCTCCTCACTGCCAAACTCTCCAATTGTGAGGGCAAAATTGATAAAAAAAAAAAATACTCAGCAAATTTTGGGGAAAAAAAAGACCTGTGCTCAGACTTTGGGTGCAACCTGGGATTATAAGCCAAGATTCACATTTTCTTTTCTCTGAGATAGTGTGTACAGCCATCAATGGGAAGAACAATGAGTGGTATCTAGGAAATGAGAGAGACCAAGACAGAACCTGAGCCTTTCTCATTCCCCAGAGTGGAACAGGGAGCTTCCAAACAGACCCATGCGACAGGGCCAAGAAAGTAGCCAGGAGAGTCAGAATGAATTTTGGTGAAAGATCGTGCAGCTTGAAGAATGACCAGGAATGTGCTATCTCTTTCCACCACTGCCTGTGGTACCTGAACCCAACTCCTACTCAGCCCTTAAAGGGCTGGACATCCTGAACTACCCAATGTCAAGCCTAAGATGACTGAATTTGCTGAAAATAGATTGAGCACAACTGGAAATCACAAGATAAAATTTCTATTACCAAGTAGAAAAGCAGATATTTGAGGCAAAAACTAAATGCAATGGTAAGAAAAATATAAGAATATTGGATTTTTTAAGTATTTGTATTGTGGCCTTTGAAATCATTTGAACTGGATTTAATATGCATATAAACATTCTGATTTATGGCTAAAATTGGCACATCACTCTAAAAACTTTCCCCTGTTCTCTCTTTGCCCCAAGGAAGCAGTGCAATTTCTTTTCACAGAGATCCTCCAAGATTTGCTTTGTTCTTTTCATGGTGCTTATCACTTCTCATCTTTTACAGTGGTTATTTATACATGTTATAAATGCATCATTTATGCATCGTAAAACAGTTACCGAGGATAAGTGAATGGTCAGTGGAAAATTTCGAGTCAGATCTTCACATTTTTTTGGTTTCTAATATTCTACTTTGTTAATAACTTTCATAATCCTGGTATTATATTTGAACCATCTTAGATTCTTTAAAAAAAACCCACCAAATACACTGAACAGTCTAGAACCAAGTAAATCAGTTGCCCAGGTATTCAAGCTTTCCTTCATTGTACTTCCTATCCTCCTTCCTTTATTTTCTCAAAGCCCATTGCCTCTCTTCCTTTCTTTCTCTACTCTGCATCTCTGAGAAGTGCCACCTTAAACCACACCAACTCCTAATTCAATTCTTTTCCCTTTTTGTTCCAGTGATTGACATAACCTGAAGCCTACCAAGTGATACCCAGCAGATAATCCAGTATTGAGTCCCATTTGATGGAGGAGCTTCTGGGTAATTGATTTTCAATGCCTTTATTTCCTCATTGCTTGAGGTCACTCAAGGAAGAATCAGAACAATGCTTTTGTATAATGAACAAAAATATTGGATGAAGGAGTAATTAAACTGCTGGCTCATAATGATTGTCTCTTGAGATGCCTCAGGAAAGGGGTTTCTATTTGTCCGTATTGACCCTAATGGATATACCAGAGGACTCTCTTCCCTCAATAGCTATCTGCATTTGATAATTAATAAAACTAATCATTATAGGCATTATAGTTGCTGAAATTTTTTTTCCTGCTGACTGTACTTTGAGCAAATATGCCAAGAACTAAATTACTGGAAAGGAATGTCCACAAGGCCAATAATTTAGCTCTGAATCCACAGAAAGAGGGTTCTGGGCTAGCAGATCTCTACACATTGAGCCTTTTGGGCCTTTATTATGCCCTGTTTCTAACTTCTGGAGTTGATATCCAAGTCTTCATGGGGGCTGTGCCCATGAGCTGAGGTGGGGATTGTTGAGCAGTCAAGGAAAGAGGGAAGAAAGTAGACAAATAGGCAACACTTGGTGACAATTGGCTTGTCCCTCTGCTGTCCATAATATTTTGATTCCACCCACCTGAATCTTGGAAATTCATATGAAGCTCATTTCTTAGCACTTACTTGACCCTCTCTTTCTTGGACCCTAGAGCTTGGGTTTGCTTTTCAAGAAATTGGGGATTAGGATGTTGCTTGATTTTAGGTCTGACCCTGTGTGCCTTGCATATTAACCGTGTGCCTTGGAACAAACACTTCCCACCTGAAAGTCTCTGTTTGCTCAGTCTTAAAGTGGGATGGTCGCAGTGGATCTCTGCCAGTTTTCCCCAGTGTGACCTGGCTGCCTCTATCTTTTCCTTTTCCATTGGAGCAAAGTCTCATTTTCTTGAACTGAATGAGATTATGGCTGCAGACCACATAGACGTGGATGATGGCAAATTTGTCCATGAAGCTTGTTTTCTCCTTAGAGTCATTTTAATGCTGGACTTGGCTTGCTCTGTGCTCACACATTATTTTCACCTAAGTGCAGACTTTTTACATTAAAATCTTCGATATTTTGTACAAAAAATGTTCTCAAATCCACTTGTGGTTTTTGCCATTTCTGCCAACTTGTTTAACTCCTAAACAAATGGCAAAATGATGACCACTGATACTGCCTGTGACACCAAATTCCGATGTCATTGAATTAATGCTGGACTTCTTCATGTTTATAGTGTGGAAGTATAAGTAATTGTTATTTATGTTAGCAACCTGATATTGGATGATTTTTCCAAAGCCAAATGGTCACATTCTGTTCTTTCCCGTCTTCAAGAAAGTCTTTTTGGGAAACAACTATGTGAATAGACATCATGGTTTGAAATTTATAGGGTAAGGGACAGTGCATTTGTATTATCTACCACACAGTGGGATGCTTAGTAAAGCAGCATAAATGAGGGCAATTATTATGCTCAAAGATTTATTCAGTGACTGTTCTGTGCCTGGGACTTCATAGGTGTTTAGAAAACATAGATGAGTACGGTCTCCATTTGCAAGGTGTTTAGAGTTCAGTTTGCTTCATTATGTGACTTAAAGACTTCCTTTCAGTTACAGTCCTGTCTGTTGGGAAAACCTCTTCATTGCTTAGTACAGAGTAAGGTGCAAGCAACCTGCCCTAAGGCTGAATTAGGCTCTGTCTCATTTTGTTGAAGCCTCACACATTCTTCTTTTGTCCTGAGACCCATACCCTCTACTGCTGATCGAGTTTTCATCCACAATACAATAATGACTCTTAAAACCTAGGCTCCAAAATTACCTTTGTACCTAAGATTTCCTAGTTAAAACTCCTATATTGACATTGACACCTTTATTGAAATAGCTAGAAAATCATCTCAACAAGTAAATTAACCTATAAACTATGACTAAAGGGGCAGGAAGGAATTGACTAATTTCTATATTTATTTTTCCTCTTAACAAGGATATTCAGTAGTCATTTATTGATTCTGACAGAGAGAAAGGACACAATGGAAGGACGATATAGTAGCAGTCCCTGTTTTCAAAGAATTGTATATTTAAAATTTTGAAAAAAGTTTGGAGCAAGCAAGCCAGACAACAAAGTAAATGTTTCCCATTTTTCTACTTTCTCCTTAGCTTAAGTCAAGTCATGTCTGGATATTCTAATCATGGTAGCTTTGTGAAAGAAAAGCAAGACAAAACAAGTTGTATATTTTTGTGCCTGATCTAGCAGCATGACTTTAAGTCTGTACAGGATGTAAAAATAAGTCCTCTCTATATATTTAAATTTACTCAAATATACATATAAAAGGCATCCTTCTATTTCTATCCCTTGAAAATCTTTGGATTTTTTTTTTCAAATATCAAATGTGACCTATTTAGCTGTCCATGCCATTTGAAATAACCTGCATTAACTGAAGAGAACGAAGTTGCAGGTAGAAAGGAAAGGGAATATTTGAGTCCTTAAATTAGGCAATGTTGAAAGTACAAGAAATTTTGAGGGAAGTTTTCTGGCTAAGGGCACAAGATTCAGATTCGCGTAGCATGATGAAATCCCATTCCGTCCTAAACCGACATGTGATCTCAGATGCATAGGCACACTTGGTTGACTCAAGCTTGAATTTCAAGCTTGCAGGGGCTATCGTACCAGGGCCAATGTCTGTCACACATCTTAAATGTAAAAGTGTAAGGCATTTAGTGCAAGGCTTAGTATGTGGTACATGCCAGCGAATGCTCATGCTCCTATTTTATGAATAAGGATACTGAGAGTAAAAGAGGGGCTATCTACCTATCTGAAAACAGCAGGCTGATGGTGTGAAGTCCTTCACTTCTTCCATTCTGTGTTGATATGTGCTGAGGCAGCTTCGCCATATATATTTTAAAAAGTAAACTGTGTAGTGTATATTTAAAGCATAGAAGATGATGCTATGAGATAAATGTAGACAATTAGAAAAGGTTTACTATAGTGAAGCAAATTACTGTATCTATCATGTCACATAGATACCCATTTTTTTGCATATGTGTGACAAGAGCAACTGTAATATATTCATATAATAAAAGTTCCAAGCATAGTATAGTAGTTGTCTAGGCTTGATCATCTAATGTGCCTTATGCTTTGTATTCTTTGACCTACATGTCTAGTCATTTTTAACTTGTTGCTGAGACAGAATACCTGATGCCTGAAATTGAGGAAGAAAAGGTTTATTTCTTACAGTTCTCGGGGAGTTTCCGGTCCATACTCAGTTGACTCCAAGGCAGCATGGTGTGGCAGGACAGCCATTCATGGTGGCTGCCAAACAGCAAGGTGAACCGATGAGAGAGAGGGCAAGAGAGAAAGAGAACAGAGGACATGTTCCTCTCGCCCTTACTTTGTATGTCAACTCCACCCCTGGGTGGGTGCAGCACTCATGTGGCCAATCCCAGCACTAGACAACAAACCAATCACAAACGCCAGACTCAGCCCCATCCAAATTATATGAGTCTTTGGGGTGACACAGGATCCAACCAACACAATGGCCTATCCTCCTCCAGTCTTGGTTACCACTATTCTAGTCTCTATCTTTTTATATTTTACTCGTTTTTAAAAAGTTCCACATGTAAGTGAAATTGTGCAATATTTTTTCCTATGTCTATCTTATTTCACTCATTAAATATCTTCCAGGTTCATCTGTCTTGTGGCAAATGGAGGGATTTTCCCTCTTAGGGCCAAATAATATTCTGCAGGATATACATTTAGCCACAGTTTCTTTATCCATTTTTCAATGAATATTTAGGTCACTTCCATCTCTTAGCTAATAATTCTGCAATGAGCATGAGAGTGCAGTTTTTTTAAATGAGGTAATGATTTCATTCCTTTTAGATATATACTCGGAAAAGAAATTGCTGCACTATGTGGTAGGTCTATTTTAAATTTTTTTTAGAAGCCTGCATACAGTCTTACACAATGACTGTACCAATCTACATCTTTTTCAATAGTGTATGAAGAGTTGTTTTTCTCTATACTCTTGCCAACATTTATCTTTATGGTAAGGGCTATTCCAACTGTTATGAGGTAAAATCATACAGTGGTTTTGATTTGCATTTCCCTGATGATTGACACTTTTCATGTATTTGTTGGTTGCTTTTATGTTATTTTTTATTATAAAAGTAATATAATACATAATAAAATTTTATAATAAAATAAAATGATATAATAATAAAAATGTAATAAAATTTTATCTATATGTACATATATATGCTATGGAGTTTTACGAATTCTTTATAAATTTTGTATACCTATGTTTTATCAGACATACAGTTTGATAAACAATTTGTCCAGTCTGGGGGTTGCTTTCTTCCTCTTGTTGCTTTCTCCTTTGCAGCTTGGAAGCCTTGCAGTTTGACATAATCCCAGTGATTGTAGTCTGAGCTTTTGATGTGAAATGAAAAACACTTTTGCTAAGGCCAATGTCAAGGATCTTCCCTCCCATGTTTCTTTTAAGAGTTTTATGTTTTTAAGTATTATGCTCAGGTCTCTGAATCACTCTTGAGTTGATTTCTGTATCAGGTACAAAGTCCAATTTCACTCTTTGCAGATATAAATGTAGGTTTCCCAGGGCTTATTGTGGAAATTCCCTATTGTGTTTTCTTGGTGCCCTTGGCAATTTTAATTCACTCTTATATGTTTATATTTATTTATAGGCTCTGTATGCATGTTTTTAAGCTCATATCATGTTAGTACCATATTTCTTGAACTGAGTACTTCTTGGGGTTTCAAGCTTACACAAAGATCATTGGAAAGTTTAGGCCTGTCTTGAACCTGACAGAGTTACCTTCATGGTTGTATATCTGGTTGTTTACATATGTGCATCAGTGTATCTGTGTCTTTGTTTACAAATATTCACAACTCTGGATCTGCCTCTTTGCTTTACAGAGGGATTTTACAGGAGTCCCTTTGCTTTACATAAGGATTTTAATTAAAATCCTTCTTCTGTTAAAGGAAAAAAACTAGCAGACAAACAAATTGGGACCTGGCATTTTGGTAGTAATTCAAATTGATAGACCTGATAAATACTTTCAGAATGGATCTTACAGGATTTTGGAGTCGAAGAGCTCTGTGGGCATGGCACATATCTGGAGCATTTTCCTGTGAAACGGTGGTTCCCCATCTGGACTTCAGAACAGAGTCACAAAGAAGGGCTTGTTAACGGACAGATCACTAGGCATCATCGCAAGATTTTCCAGTTCGGCTGGTCTGAAGCTGAATCCTGGGCTTTGCATTCTGAGTAAGTTTGCCATAGTGCTGCTGCTGCTGTTGCTTGGCTAGGGGTTGCACTTTCAGAATCCTTGCTTGAATTATGCCAGGAGAGCCTTGTGAATTTAATGTTTGTCCAATGAGTACAACAATCCAAAACATGCCATTGAAGAAGAGAAATACTTCTTTATAGATGGCATAGGGTACCAGGATAAATCACATGATGATTTACTCTGCATCGTGTTACTCTTGTTAAAAGATTAATAATTATTTATCAAATACTGGAAACTCAAATCCCATTCTCAAAGGATAGGATTTTCTTTAGACAGATGAGAAGAACATGGAATTTGGCCTTCTAGGCTTAAATTGTGGTCTGCAGATTTTATTTTTTCAGAATCTTGAGCAAAATTGTGCTTGCCTAAAAGATGGGCATATTAATACCAAATCTTCAATGGCTGCTTTGAGTGGTTTCTGTAGTCCTTTATTGAAAGTAGAAACTGAATAAATAAATAGATATGTATGTTATTGTTCATCAAAGTGGTTTCTTTCTTTGCTGTCATTTGTTTTCAGAGTGCTAAATGAGAGAATATGAACCCATGATTGTCTCTAGGATAAACCCCCAAATATCTTCCCTTTTAGTCTAATATTGTACTAAAATGGATACAATTCAGTTTCAAAATCTGCATTGGTTTAATGTCAAACTAAGTCAGTTTAGCAATTTTATACTCCATTCCATTAATGTCCTTGTATTGTGGACAAACAGGTCTGAAAGAGTTAATTCAATGCAGAAAAATGTTTGCAATCATTTAAAATAATCAAAATCACTCTTTTGGTCACAAATTGTTCTTATTTTTGAGGACCCCCAAATTAAAATAAATAAAATAAACCAAAATAGCAATGGGGGAATTGAAAAATCTTATAAAAGTCATTTATTTATAGGATGGTATTTCAAAATACTTTTAAAACAATATATGGGATTTTCAACAGCACTTTTTCCCATATAGACTTGTTGCCTAATGTAGGCACTTTAATGCCTCCTACTCATATCCGAGGCCACTCTGCCCAATTCACTGACTCATTGATTGCCATTTAAAACAGAGTGTGTTGAATTGATGGTAAATGTGTTAGAGAACCATCTTAATTGGTAAATATTACCATGACTTAAATAGTCTATCCTGTCTTTGATTTCTAAGACTTTATTGTTCTTGGATTGGTGTCAGGGTCAGTGCCAAGGAACAACACTGAAGTCAATTTCTTATTCCTAATGAGGCAGCCCCTTGTGGATGATTATAACTTCATTGGCTAATTGATTCTACTTGACAGCCAGACAATGTGACTGAACTCTCAAGGAAGTTATCTGTGGACTGAGAAAAGTTGCAGCAATAGTCAGGACATAAGAGCTGAAAAGTATAACAATAATTGTGCACCCCTAATTAGCCTCTGGAGAGGGCTCAAGACATCACGTACCTGTTTCCTGCTTACGCCATGCCAAAGACAAGTAAGTTGTAAGTGAGTAAAGAAATAAAAAGAAATTCACAGGGACACATGATTGACCATTTGAGAAGCTTCTGTGGTGGCTGGTGGAATGAGAAGGATTCTGTAGCCCAATAAAGCCATTTGATCTTTGCCTTCTCAACAAAAGTAGGGGTCATCAATAACAATACTACCTCAACGTCACTGTGTGCCTGGGGTCACATTAAAAATTGTTCTGAATCCTGTTTAAATAACACAAAATATATTAATTTATGCATAATGCTTACAGTTGCATAGCAAAATTTTGGAAGGCTGAAAAAAACAGTGTTAAAATTTTGCCATTAGATGCTTTGAGTTCTGGTCCTCTGGGCTCTGAGGCAAGATAAAGGCTTATTGTTTGTCTTAGTCACTTTCTCTTTGCTGGGACAAGATACATGACACATGCAACCTAAAGGAGGAGGGGTCTATTTTAGCTCATAGTTTCAATCCATGGTCTTCTGACTGCAAGGCAGAAGCAGGATGGCTGAGGGGCATGGCGGAAGAAAAGATGCTCAACCCATGACAGACACGAAGCAGAGAGAGAAAGGAAGGTACAGGAACAAGAATTCACCCTTCCAGGTCACACCCCTGTGACCAGGCTCCACCTCCTAACAGCCCATTCATCAGTGCATGAACCCACTGATGAGTACAGCACCCCATGATCCAATCTCCTTCCACACATGAAACTTTTAGGGAACATTTAGATCTCAACCATAATGTTCATTCTCCTCTTCTCTTCTCTTCTCTTCTCTTCTCTTCTCTTCTCTTCTCTTCTCTTCTCTTCTCTTCTCTTCTCTTCTCTTCTTTTTTTCTCTTCTCTTTTCCCTCTGTCTCTCCATCTCTCTCTGTCTTTTCCCCCTCCCAATCCCTTTATTTGCTATGTGCATCTATTTCTCTCAGTAAATGCTGTGGTCCAAGTTATACAGTAGAAAAGAGTAATTTCTCTCATTCTCCTTACATGTGGACTTCTGTTTTCTGATTTGTTTTGAAATGATCACCTATTACGTTAAAATCAAGCAAAAATAACTTGAAGGCATTCATCACTTAATTCACAAAGTAATGCTATATGTAAATGATGTGACTCTCTCTGTGTTTCAGTGTTTATTAGAATCAAGTAATTTAGCCGGGCGTGGTGGCGCAAGCCTTTAATCCCAGCACTCGGGAGGCTGAGGTAGGAGAAGCATTGTGAGTTCGAGGCCAGCTTGGGCTACAACGCGAGCGCATGGCCGGCCTGAGCTACACAGCGTGATCTTGCCTCAAAAAATGCTAGGGCCGGGAGTTTGGCTCAGTGGCTTAAATGCCTGCCCTGGCAGGCGCGAGGTTGTGAGTTCAATCCCCAGTGCCGCAAAAAAAAAAAAAAAAAAAAAAAAGAATCAAGTAATTTGCCTAAGATACTATCTAGGACTCAAACCCTTGTTTTCTGACTCATTCCCTCATGACAAACAGACCTATTTTTAATAAAGACAGCAAAAGCTTAAGTATCTTAGTGTCTATTCTCCTTTGGGATCCATCAGCCGCAGCACCATCCATGATATTTTCCTCCAGTGACTCACTGAGATCAGTTCATCTGCGTGTGAGTGAAAGATGAGGGGAGAAAGGACTTGGAGAGGGGAATTCAGGCATCACAGGGACCATGAAAGTCCTGACCTTCCCTTACCCATCTTATACAAAGGGCTATCTTTATCATTTAAAGCTAGATTTCTCTCAGTGTGTTCACAGGGACCAGAAAGCTTATTAGAATTCAGTCCCTATTGTCTGCAGAAAGACAATTTACATGTAGCACCAGCTCAGACATGCTCCTTCTAATTCATTTGAAGGGCACTGAAGGAGAGCAGCAGAGTTTAATATTCACCTAAAGTTTCACTGGTTTTCATGAAGGTGGCCTTATGGGCTCATTGTGGCTTGGCTATTTCCCAGAAGGATTGACCTGTGTTCTCATGCAGGGGTCACTTTGAGGCTGAGGTGAAGGTGAACCTCAAAACCAGAATTGGATTTGTGCTGGTCAAGGAATGCAGTTGATCAGGAAGGAATGACCAATACTGAGGCTAAGTGCTACCACTCCAGCTCAAGAGGATGTGACTGTCATTGTTAATTGATTTCTTGTCTGGGTTCACATGTGGTCTCAGCACCTTGTCACATCACTTCAGGAAGTTACTACCAATTGATTGTACTCCATGCTCAACATGTCAATACCTAGTCACCACTCCTGAGAACAGAGTGGACGTGGAGTAGGACCATGCTTAGGAGAGACAGTCTTTGGTGCATGTTTACAACACCACTTTCATTGGATCTCATTTCATCTTATCATTTCAAGTTTATAGCCGTCCTGGGTTTCAAGTTTACAGTGACCAATTTCTTTGGTTGTGTTCCAGTTTCTTTGGAATCTTTAGCTCATCCAATGAGGAAGTGGATACAACATGTCATTTCAACCACTATGTGGTTAAAATAGAGTCTGGAGAGCAGTATGTTTACCTCTCTCTACTTTAGATGTTTCTTTTTTATGATGCAGCATCTGTCACCCCCTAAAACATGTGTTGCTGTTGCACAGATGTTCTCCCATCCCATAGTATTTAGATTCAAAAAGCTTTTTGGACTCATATACATGCATTGATCCCCGTGACATTTTCTTAGAAGATGTCATCCATTGGTCGAAGTTTGATAGCCATTCGATAGATAATTGTTTTGAAAAACATGTTTTTCTCTCCCTGCAAGCTTGTCTTGTCCACAACTGTGAAAAACAATGTCTTCTATCTTCACCTACAAACAGCTTGCAATATTCAGTGTCTATGCATCTGTGTATAAGAGGGGAGCACAACAGGCCATTTTCCTCTGATTAATTTCTAAATATTCTGTAGTGTAAAGCTACCTTTCACTGGGAAGACTTTCTTAACTTCCAAATTTGCTGATTGACCCAGAGGTGGGAACTTCATATGTCAGGTGACTCATGTTGGTTGAAAAGTAAAGCTTATATACCCTCCAAAGTCTCAAGGATGGCATTCTGTGTGCTTTGCAAACCCCCTCAGATACATTTTTAATCCTCTCCATTTAGTTCAAGGTGTCATTTTGGTGTGTCTAGTAATTATTAATTCAAATTACTACAAGAAACATAGAACCACTCTGATTTTAAAACAGAAAGAAATGCCAGGTGTGGTGGTGCATGCCTGTAATCCCAGCACTTGGGAAAGTGAGGCAGGAGGATCATTGTGCGTTCGAGACCAGCATGGGCTACAAAGTGAGTTCAAGGCCAGCCTGAATTGTGTAGTAATACCTTGTCTCAAAAAGACAAAAAATAAATAAACAGATAAAATTAAAAAGGAAAACAAAGCACTGCAAAATCCTGTCATAAGCATTAAGATTGCTTATTGTTTAAATTTAAAGCAGGTTAAATAATAACTGAGACAAGAGAATTGCTTGTATTTGGAAATTATTTGCCATTTATGACAAGTGAAACCTGTTTTTTTCCTTCTTCTTGCCTTCCTTGATTTTGGTTACTGTTAAATACACACACACACACACATGAGCAGATACCTACACAATCATCTTAGCTACTAGATGAAGATAAAAGTGACCAGTATTTTCCTTCTCAGAGGTTGTACCAACCATCATTAAAGATGCAGGCAACAAACAACAATTTGAGTCTCAGAAAACAGGTTGCAAAAGAATAATTTACAGTCACGTTTGTGCTGCTGGCATTACACTAAATCACACCAAGCCCACATATTTGTTAGGCATGGATCAGAACAAGTCTTTCAGAGTATGTATATATTTTTTTCTTACTTTGCTTTTAAGAAGTTTGGGGCCAAGCAAAAGAGAATTTCTTGCTCAGATATAAACACCTTTCTGTATTGGGACCACAGGCAAATGGAAGTAGGGAGGGACAATGTGGAAACACTACTTAAAAGTATAGGATGGGAGAACAAGAATCTTTCCCCCCTTTCCTTTCCAGAAAGCCACAATCAATAACCCACTTGTGACTGCACCAAAGGGCATAGGAGCAGAAAATCCAATACGAATGCATTAAAACTTTTTAAATGCAAGTGCAGATGTATTCTCAAAGTTGAATTCTATGCATTAGAACGATGATTTTCAAATCACCTGAACAGAAAGGATTTGGGGATAGAAGGGATTTGTGCCAGATTAAGATTGTCCTTTGTCTTCCTAGAATTTTATGTTGCTTTTTTTAAAAAAAATTGGTTGAATTTTGGTATTATTGCTTTGGAAGTTCTATGCATAGATCTTGGAAATCAACTGGACTACTACTGCTTGTTTGTAAAGTGAGGACTTTGATGTATAACCTGGAGGGCACATTGTCAGTTAATGGTAAAGCAAAGTTCTGTTGGGCTTTTGTCCAGATACAGTCTCAAGGCAAATGCTTTTCCATCTGACCATGTTTGTGTGAGGATTTGAGCTGCTGCCACTGCTGCCTTTATACTTTAGAATTAGAGAGATAGGAGCCCCAGAAGCTTGTATAACCTGTCCTACAGGACATGGTAACTCTCGCAGGTTCAAATTTGGGATTCAATTTAATTTTGAATCAAGCATTTTTAAAAGACAAAACCTCCATGGTTTATGACAGTTTTAAAGAAAGAAAAAAAAAAAACATAAAACAAGCTGGGAAAGCAGAACAATGCATAGATACAATGAATGAGCATTTTGCTTTCATGACCTGAAGGGTGCTTTTAAAACCTTAGACAAATTCATTTACTGTGAACAATAACATGCTCTTTCCTTTTGACATTTATACTAGTCCCGTGTTTCTTTTCTTGCAGTGATGTAGATTCGTTTTTAGTCTGTGATCCATGTCATACAAATAAATGAGATCACTTGACACTCATAAGATTAACAGATGACTATCTTCAAAAGAAGAAAGTGAATTTTTCAGTGATCCATTACATTTAACTCATTTCTCCTTCTCCCTACCACTCTTACTCTTTACTATGATATCCAATGTTTATGTCCCTATATATTAAGACACTGTTCTTCTTTGGCTCAATTTAGGAATCAAGTTCATAACTTTAGCCTTGGGAACTACACAAACAAACCAACTACACTCTCTCAGTTGTTTTCCTTTCGCATTTTCCATTTTGAATAGCGTCCTTGGTCTATGGCAGGAAACCAAGAAAAATGGACCAGAAAAACAAACTGAAAGAGAGCCACAAACCAAAGGAGAAAAACAGACCACAAGAGACTCAATGCCACCTAATCTGAGATGTGGGTCCTGAGATAAAAGCAGAGGATGATGAGAGCTGGCCAGCTGTGCTCCCTTCATGGGCAGAGCGTGGCGCAGGTCAGCAATCATGGAGCTTTGTCGCTGCAGCCTTCATATCACCTACCCGGCTCCCCTGTGGACTTTAGTGCTGTGAAACAAAGTTCCTAACACTAGGGAACTGCCTTACTCCCTCTGAAGCTAGAATCCAAAAGAAGAAAAGGTTCAAACTGAGTCCCACAGAACCCCTTCTGAAGCATCCACACGTCTGCGCCATCCTCTTGTTACTTGAAGTCAAAGTGCTCGCCTGGTGAACCGAGTACTGGGAGTCCCTGAGAAATTTCTCTCTGCCAGACTTTCTGTTAGGGTCCCATGCTTTCCAGGACACAATCTCAGCAGCACTTGCTGAAGACACAGTCATGTTCTCCACCCCAGGGAGAAAAATGATGCCAGTACTTCCTGACATGTTCATCAGCCATCCCGATGTCTGTAATCCAAATGTAGCTACTGTGTCTCTTACTGATTTGAAAGGCAGTATAAAGAATTCAGTCCTTCTGGGGTTACTTTCAGAACTCCAGGGCTGACAAGGTGCAGTAAAATTCCAATTTCCCTCTTGAGACTTTGGAACTTTTTGCTCCTATGTAAAATTGCTTCATAAATTCTCCCCTGGCAATTTTTACACCATCAAAGTCATTTTTATAGGAAAATGAGTGAAATTCTTGTGCATAGTTATGCTTTAAATGTCAAGGTTTGAAAAATATCAAGGAAAAACAAGCAGTCTGAGGGAAGGGGAAATTTATGAAACTTACAAAGCACAGAGAGTGTTGAAATGACTGTATTGTAAGTGAGGATTTAGTTTTCCTGAGTCCTGCTGTTGGGAGTCTGGCTTTGGATGTAAGAGACTCCTGTCAATGAAAAACAGGTTGGGACATATGATGTTTACCATCATTCATTTGATCTGTACCTTTAGGATCACAAACAGCTCTTTTGTGTTTGGAAATAGATCAAGTATTTAATTCCTGCTAATTCCTGCTTGCACTCATCTCTACATGGGCATAGCTGCGCGCACGCACACACACACACACACACAGCGCCTACCCACTCCAAAAAAAAAAAAAATGATGTTTGGAGCAAAACATGACCTTGAAAATAAATGGAAAGGAAAAAGTATATATGGCAGATGTGATATTAAATCTAGATACAAACATGACCAGGCAATAGACAGTATTCCTCAGAATGTTATTGTCAGTTAATTCTCTTCTGTGATCATTCATTTCACAACTGAAAAAAACTCAGCAGCATCATCACACAGTTGAACAAATGTAATGAAAACTCTTCATAGAGAACCTTTTCATGGATCTATGATCCCCAAGCAACTGTGGTCCTTAGTAATTATAAACATACTATTTAGTATTTATTAAAGGCAGATAATGGGATACTGTAAAACTAATGCTTTTACCAAGTTCTTCTCCTTTGAAGTTACTGCTAAATGAACAAAAAAAGCAGGGAGGGGGGAAGCAAACATGGAAAAAAGGAAATACTTTGGGGAGAAGGCTAAAAGAGTTTTGCCAGGTTTGATAGTACATGATATAGTACAGTTGATTCTGGCTGTGTTGGAAATGTCTTGAGGAGCAAAACCTTGATGGGAAGGATACATTTCTAGAAATAATGAGTCTTAAGTCTGCATGATGAGGTAAAAACATTCCTCAAAGTCAGACACACCAGAGACTGGAATGTATTGACTTACAACTCCTAGGGCTCCAGGAAAGCAGAGTAACCTGAATTCTTGATAGTGATATTGAATAAAAGTTTTGAGAAACTTTTATTCACCACTTAGTTTGACATCGATATTGAGGGGTTGTTTCTCAACTCCCTAACAACATTAGCTCTGCCCATGAATACTTCATGCTTTTGTCTGGCACAGTACAATAAGAGTAGTTGATTTTGTGATATCTACCACCCTAAACACATCTGATATTCATCTCTTCCCAACTTAGAAGCATATATTTTCAATCTTGGAGTGTGGAAGAACTGACCTTTTTAAAGATTTCATAGTAAAAATATCTATTTATCATTTGTCATTGCCCGAACCTCCTATTCTTCCCACTCCCACAGAATCTCCTTGTCTAGTAATTCCTACATAAAAATTCTGTTTTCCACTTCTTAGATGTGAGATCTCTTCATCTTAAATGCCCATTTGGGTCTTTAAATTTGGGGGGGTCTGATTTTTTTCAATGTTTTATATGTTCTAGATATTAGTTCTTTATCTGAGGAATAACTGGCTAAGATTTTTTTCTCCACTCCACGAAATAGACACTTCTCAGAAGTATAAACAGCAAATAAATATAATGAAAAAATATTCAGCATCATTGATCATTTGAGAAATGCAAATTAAAATAACACTGAGATTCCATCTCACTCCAGAAAAATGGCTATCACCAAGAAATCAACCAATAACAAATACTGGGGGAACTGAGGGGGAAAAAAGAACTCTTCTCCACTGTGAGTGGGAGTGTAGAACGGTGCAACCATTGTGGAAATCACTGTGGAGAGTCTTCAAAAAACTAGGACTAGAGGTTCTGTTCAATCCAGGCTTTTCCCCTTTTTGGTATTTTCACAAAAGAATTAAAAGCACCATACCACAGTGATATATGCACACCCATGTTTATAGCAGCATAGTTTGTAATAGCTAAATCTTGGAAACAGCCCAAATGCCCATCAACTGACAAATGGATTAAAAAAATGCGATTTTCTTATACAATGGAGTACTACTGAGCCATAAAGAAGGACAAACTTGAGACATTTATAGCTAAAAGGATGCATCTTGAGACCATACTCATAAGTGAAATAAATCAGACACATATGTATAAATATCATATTATCTTTCTGGTGTAACAAACTGAAAATTTAAATAAGAACAAAAATGTATAATGGATATTGTGAAATAGGAAATAATTGTTCAAAAGGAAAGGGGAACTGGGATGGGGGTGGAAGGGAAAGAAAAAGTGAGAAAATCAGTATAAATGGAAACAAAACTTTGTAAATAAAGTGGGTAAGAAAAGTTGAAGAGGGGTTGGGGAATGAGAAGCAAAAGAGGAACTAAGATATGTCATGTACAGGTATAAATTCCCTATTATGAATGTGATCATTATCTAAATTTTACCCATGAACTTAAATTAAAAAACATGTGAGACCTTAATTCATTTCTCCAAAATTCTGCTATCTTATTAGGGATATGGGTAGAACAATACCTGCCTCATCAGACAGTTGTGACTCTGAAAAAATCAGTGTATTTGGCAAAAAGGAGATATTTAGTAAACATTCTTCTTCCCATCCTCTGCCCCTGAATTATGTCATATGGAGACCTGAGGGCTTGTAAGAGAAAAAGATCTGAAAGTCTCTTGTTGGTGAACCCCAGAAATACCTCTTTTGAGAATGTTAGCATACCTCAGGAACATAGAGATTCTTTAAAATTAGATACTGACTCTTCATTAAAATTGTTCTTTGCCATTTATACACAGAACAGTAGGGTGGACTCTATAAAGATGGTTGGCTTGTGTTTTTAAGTAACTTACAATTTGGGAGGGAAAGGAGACAAATGAAGGCTGTACTATACTGTAATAGAAAACAAATTATGAGCATAGTATTACATTAAAGAATTCACATAAAACCATTAAAAGCAATGAATGTAACCAAAGTTTCAGAATACAAAATCAAAATGTTTCATTACTACATAGTAACAATGAACAATGTGAAAAAGAAGTTAAAAATATTTTCATTTAAAAGAACATGAAAAACACTTAGGAATAAATTTAATCAAGGAAGTAAATGGCTTGCATGAGGAAAGTTATAAAACATTAATAAAAGAAATTAAAGAAGAAAGAAGTAAATTGAAAGACATTTCATTTTCATAAATAGGAAGACTTAACATAGTTAAAATGTAATTTTATCCAAGGACTTCTATAGATATAATGAATTTTCTAGGAATTCTAATTCTGTTTTTTACAGAAATAGAGAAATCTGTTTTAAAATTCATATGGAATCTCAAGAGATCTGAGTAGCTAAAGCAGTTTTGTAAAAGAAGTTGCAAACTTACTACCCAGCTCAAAACAGTATAGATCTGGTACAAAGACATATAGATTGACTCAATAGGACAAAAAGTACAAAGCGTAGCGATCATATATATAGTCAAATGATTTTCAACAAATATGCCAGCACCATTCAATAAGGAAAGGACAGCCTTCCAAAAATTGTACTCTTAGAGCCCAATATCCACCTACACAGAATGAAGGTGAA
Organism: Dasyprocta punctata; assembly: GCA_004363535.1. Taxonomy (NCBI): domain Eukaryota; kingdom Metazoa; phylum Chordata; class Mammalia; order Rodentia; family Dasyproctidae; genus Dasyprocta; species Dasyprocta punctata. The sequence continues at coordinate 117,535 of RJWM01000200.1, read as the reverse complement.
TTCTCAACTTAATACCATATATGAGAAATAAAACCCTCTGAGTTACAATAATACAACTATAAAACTCTTAGGATAAAACATACAGGAAAATCTTCATGGCATTGGATTTGGCAATGCTTCCTTGGATACGAAACCAAAAGTAGCTATGACAAATGAAAAAATAGGTTAACAGGAATACATCAAAATTATTATTTTGTGCTACAAAAGACTTTAACAGAATGAAAAGGTTATACAGAGAATGGGGTAAAATTTTAAAAATCATACATCTTATAAGATGTTAAATTCGGTATATAAAAAATACAACTGAACAACAACAACTAAGCAAATAGTGCAGTTTAAAAATGGGCAAAAGACTTGAATGCACATTTTTCCAAATATGGTACACAGATAACCAACAAGTACACATTATCAACCAGTATTATCAATCATTAGGGAAATGTAGGTTAAATACATAAAGAGATCCATTTCATATCCATCATAATGGCCATTAGATAAAACAAACAAGACAAAGAATAAAAAATGCTGGGGACATTATGGAAAAATAAAAAAACCTTGAGCATTATTGCTAGAAATGTAAAATGGTACAGAGGCTATGAAAATCAGTATGATAGTTCCTGAAAATATTAAACATAGTATTAACCTGTAATCTAGCATTTTAAGTTCTGGGTATGTATCTAGAAGGCTAAAAATCAGAGATTCAAATAGAAATTTGTATGCCCATATTTAGAGTAGCATTACTCCCAATAACCTAATGTCCACTGAAACATAAATGGATAAATAAAATGTGGGATATACAAACAGGGGCATATTATTCAACCTTAAAATGAATTGAATTCTGACAAATGCCACAACAGAGACAAACCTTGACAACACTGTGGTAACGAAATAAGATGGAAGCAAAGGACAAATATTGCATGATTCTACCAGATGAGTTACCTAAAGTAGTCAAATCCAAAGAGACAGAAAGTGTCTTCAGGGACTAGAGGGGGAATGGGAAGATGAGGGCAGAGTTTCAAATGAGGATGATGAAAAAGTTCTGGAGGTAGATGGCTGTGATGGTAGAGGTATTGTTGGAAAATGATTTTAAAAGATTTCTGGGGGGGGTTTGATCAGTATAATCAGAATTTGGAACTTCAATCTCAGTATAATTATGCAATGGCTTCTTTAAGGCAAGGTGAGATCCACTCACATTTATTCTTACATTGGACAAACGTTTACCAAGCATCACTGAGTACCAAGACAAGTTATAATTACCAAGACTTTATGTGAGGCAATGGAGATTCCATAGGAAACAGAACAGCTCCAAACCTCTACTTATAACATGCATTCTACTTCGTGGGCACCCACTGAAGTAAGCTCCATGACGGGGGACCAAATGAAAGATGACTTTGAAAGCTAGAGTAAAGAATTTGAGCTTTAAAGAAACACTGGAAACTTACATATATAATTTGACTAAATAAAAATATACATTTGCTAGATAAGAAAAGTTTAGAAGGAGAACAGGAAATGACCAAACAAGGAATGATGAAAAACTGCACTAAGTAAGTAGTAGTGGAGAATATCAAGGATAAGATTTGAAAAGTGAAATCAAAGAGAGTTGTCAGAAGGGTAGAAATGAAGGGTTAATGCAAAAATTGTCTCCAATATTTTTTGTCATAGAAAGAAGCAGGAATTCAGCAGTTAGCCAAATCTTTGGAAAGTCCAACAAGGTCCTGAAAGAAAGCTACACAATTTATAATATTGGTAAAGAGAGAACAACATGAAATCTTTTCTTAAATTTCAGCATGGGGTGGAATAAAAATTCCCTCCACAATTTTGCTTGTAGAGCTTTATCTTAACTACCAACTGTATATTGTGATGAAAAGTTATTTCTTTCACCAGCCCCACATATCTTGTTGCTTCTCTCATTACATTATTGAAAATATCTTGGCGTTTAAACAAAAATTGTGTCTGATGAAGATGATTTGGCTTTATTTGAGATATTTGATGGCTGACCCAACCAGCGGAGTGGAATCACATTCTCACCACGATGACAGATCCATCAGAGAATTGTATCTGGATTTTGTATGATAATTAGGTAATTTCTTTGCCCAGCTCTGGGAAAATGTTTTAGATAAACAAATAGTCAATTCAGACAGCTCTGTTTATGGTATCGTACAGTGCACTTGCTTAATGATTTAACAACCATGCTAAACAGTTGAGACTTTTCAAAAAGCAATGTAAGATGAATGTTAATATAGTCCTATAATTACCTTTCAAATGTTAGGGAAAATGCTGATTAAAGTTTGCATTATAGTCCCTAGTCGAGATGCATAGCAATTAAATATATATTTATAAATATTTTAATATCATAAACCACTCCCAGCAATCAGTTTCAGCTGGAGAATAAATATGGCCTCCATTACCTTAAAGGTTCATCATTTATTCAAAAATGTCCTTGGAAGGTCACCTGCTCAAATTCATTTATTTTTCTCTTATACAGTAACCTTTCATGGTGTCATAATTGATACATTGTGTCAACTTGAGAAGTTTAGAAGTTTAACTGAGAGATACAGCAGGAAGCCAGGCTTCTTACTTTGTAAATATCTTCATCCTGTACAAAGGAAGGCAAGGAGATTTGTGAATGCCACACCCACCCTGGAGGGGTGGTGGTGGCCTGTGTACAACGTAAGGGAGAAAAAGAGGCTTTCTCTTGCCCCTTTTACTCTGGCTGCTTTTGATCTGGCTGCTGCCTTGAAGTGTTCCCGTTGTGCCATGCCACTCTGCCTTGGAACCAGCTGATTATGGACTCAAACCTCCAAAAACTGTAAGCTAAATAAACCTTTCTTTCCCTAATTTTGGGTGTCAGGTGTTTTGTCTCAACAAGGAAAGAAAGTAACCAAGACACATGGTGAGTGACTAATTATTGTACCACCAGCTCTCTGGGTATGGAGGAAATGTTAATTGCCAGTTATTACTTACTGTCTCTGACTTAGTAAAGCTGAATACCAAAAGTTGGAGTTAAAGGACCTGATTTTAATCTTGGATTTGCTTTTATTTGACCTGAAGAAAGTTGTAATATTTATTGGACCTCAGATTTTTATTTATAAAATGGGGCAATAGATGACCTTTCTGACAGGTCCAGAATATGATGACACAAGTAGATGTGGTATAGCTGGTGGGGGTGGGGGGGGGACCGTGAGAGACAGTTGCTACTGCAACAGTTCAGAACTTGGCAGGGTTAACTTGACATTCAATAGACTTAGCTTCCACAGTTCTGCTTTTTAACTATTAAGACCTCAGCCTTCTTGATTTCAGAGACTAAATGTTTTCTACTTTTGTTTTCCCATTTCTGTTTCGTGATATGTACTCAGGTAATTTCTCTGCAACAATGATTTACCCAGCATGCTCTTTGTCCTTAATGTTAGAGCCAGTGGCTAAGAGCCCAGTATGTGGAACAGACTGCTTGCTTGGTTGCTTGATGTGAAATGCTAGCTTATTACTTACTACATGTGTTCTGCTGGACAATTTAAAATCTCTGTGCTCCATTTGGCTCATTTGTGGCTTGGATATAACAACAGACCTCTTATTGTGAGGGTGCAGTGAAGATAAAATAGTGTTATGTATATAAAGCTCTTGATGTAGTATCTGGTGCAGAGTAAGGTCATAATTATTATTATTATTATTATTGCTATGGTGGTAATGATGAGGAGTACAAAGAAGCAAGAGAAAGATGAGACTGGGAATACAGTTAAGGTTTTGTAAATAAATATAAAAGTCTTTATTTATTTGTCTCTATTTATACTCCAGATCTGTCCTAGTGTTACTTTGACTTTGTCACATGAACCAACTCTCTTAAAGAGTCATTGCTGTGTTGACTTTGTACATGGGCAGGTAAATGCCTTTCCTAGCTCAATTCAGTGCTGATCTCTTTCCTTGGTTTATGCACTTATGTGCTTTTTAAAAAAAATATAATTATACATGCACGTGTTTTAAAGATGTAAATATTCTGACTGATTTTGTTGCTAAACAGTCCCTTAAAAACCCTCCTACATTTCCTAATCGTTAGAGGCAACCAATTTCAAGTATTTCCAACTGATTCTTTTAACATTTCAAAAGTCTTCAAATAACATATTTGCTGTGCAATTTGTTGACTTTTTTCATTTCCAATCCTACTTTACTGATTTCCCACACTGGATAATGAGAATTTAACTTTTTGAACACTGCTACCCCACAGTCACACCCTTCTCATCTCTGTATTCTCCCCATAACAGTTTATCAGAATTGTACTTACTGTCACATTCAGATAAATCTATTCTTATTTTGCATTTATACTGCTATGATGACATAGGTGATAGTCACAGCTGAGTCATAAAATATATATGATTTATTTTCTTTTCCTTCTCAACTACCTCTTGGACTTAGTAATTGTCTTTTTTTGTCTATGATTTTTATTCATTCATTTTCTAATGCTATGCAACTCATCTCACTCATCTCCCAAATTAAATTCTCTCTCAATGTGTTCAAATACATAGTATACATTTATATTTCTTTTCTTTTCTTTTTTTTTTTCTTTTTTTTGCTGCACAGGGGATTGAACTCACAACCTCGCGCCTGCCAGGGTAGGCGCTTGAGGCACTGAGCCAAACTCCCGGCCCTGGTTTTTTGAGGCAGGGTCGCACTATGTAGCTCAGGCCGGCCTTGCGCTCACGTTGTAGCCCAAGTCGGCCTTGAGCTCACAAAGCTCCGCTTACCTCAGCCTCCCGAGTGCTGGGATTAAAGGCGTGCGCCACCATGCCCGGCCATACATTTATATTTCTTAAAAGTAGTTTTACAGTCTGACCAATCTGTTCCCCAGTTATCACTCTGGGATCCTCTTTCATCATTAACCTATTATTTGTCTTCTCTTTCATTAATCCTATAAATCCCCCCCCTTTTTTTTTTTCTGGTTTACATTCATTCTTTGGTGAAGTATGGTGTCTGGTAATTTCCTGGAGAAAGAAACACAGGAAGAAAAATTTTGAGAGCTTGCATGTCCAGATGTATTTCCACAATATCCATGCTTAATCAGTAGCTTGGCAGACATGCAGTTCTAAAGTGAAAATTGTTTATTTTTCTCAGAATTTACAGAATTAATCCATTTTTTTCTCTTGATTTCTACTGTTGAGAAAACCAGTGTTATTTTAATTCTAGAATCTTCATAGAGTGACTTTCTTTTCCCTTGCTGGAAAATTTCAGAATTTTTTTATTGTCACTGTTCTGAAAATTAGTGATAATACATCTTGGAGTATATAAATTTTTATGCATAATGTTGATCACATGATGGCCCATTTAGTTTGCAAACTTGTTTCCTCCAGTTCGATAGTTCTGGAAAAATTGTTTTCTTTATTTGATTCCCCTAGATATTAAATCTGGTCTCTTCAAGTTCTATTTTATTTTCACCTTGCTTTTCTTTTCAATTTTCCAGTTGTTCTATTGAGCTGTTTACAATTCTGCTACAATATTTTGTTTCCCAAAACTTTCAATTTTAAAATGTTTTCATGTTCTGTAGCACTTGTTTTTGGACCCATCAATACAATATTTGCTTTTTAAAGCTGTGATTTAAATGCTAGGTCTTTGTTAAAAGCTTTGTTCTGCTATTCCCCCATCCCAGCCACATTTCTTAGTCCTTGAGTCTATTTAATTTTGTAGTACTGGAGACGGACAATAGGGATGCTCCACCATTAATCTACATCCTCAACCTTTTTAAATATATTTTGAAACAGAGTCCTGCTTTTACTTTCTTATGCTCCTATTTCACTATGATAGTATGATATTATGTTTGAGTACTTGGAACCCCAACACACCATGGTTTAGTATTTTTAGAAAATGAAACTTATTTTTGTGTTGAAATAATGTAAGAAATATCGACACCAAACTGCTCTTTAAGTATACTTTCAACCAGATCTTTCTATTTATTTTCAAATCCACCTTCACTCTCATTTTCAAAACTTCCCAGTGCTTTTAGGATTTGGGTCTTATTTCTGAAGCATCTTAAAGTATAAAATTTGTTTCTTTTCTTTTGCACTCTTAGCTAGTTTAGTTCACTGATTGATTTAGTATAGTTCTAAGTGTGGATAATGGGAAGTACCACTCTGGGTGTGGGTGGCCCCACTCAAAAGGCTTGCATCCTGGATGGGATAGAAGGGAAAGAGAGACTTGCTGTTGTTTCACTGCCTCCTACATGCTGCCTATTGCCTGCCGTGGACTGCTTCTCCTCCGTGATGCTCCTCTGCCTTGCCACTCTACTTTGGAGTCAGTTGATCATGGTCTGAAACCTCAACAAACTGTGAGCCAAAATAAACTTTTCCTCTTTTAACTGTGAATGCTGAGTATGGTTCTCAACAATGAGAAAAGTGACTGAAACAGTATATGTCACACGTATCAATGAAATTAGAAATTAAATCATGATATCATGGTATAAATCATGAAATCATGGTAGATACTGCTGAAATCCCCAAAATTTACTTGTAACTACTTTGAAAACCATTATAGCATTATTATTTTAACACCTTCTGTGGCCTCAGACAAAATATGGGTATAGAATTAGTTTTCATTTGTCACACACAATTGTTTCAGTTTTCTCCAGTTTGTGAATACCAGTAAAAGGGGATATATTTCAAAACTTACTGAAAGGAAAATGATAATTGAATTTTGATCTTTTTACATCAGTTTTGTACAATTGGGAATTAACTGCCCATTTGACTGAATTCAGTTCTATCACCTTGGCTCTTTCTGGGCTTAGACAGAGTATACCATTTGAAGTCCTTTAAATATGTATTGGTTCACAACTTAGAAACTTAGAAAAATTTAGAGTAGTTCTTTTGTTGGTCTTGGTTTGGTTTAGGGCTAGAATGTATTGTCTTTCCAGATTTCTTCCATTGCACTTATTTCACTTTTAGGTTCCACTTGTTACCTTCAAGAAGTCCTAGGATCATGCTCTCTTAAAGGTTTCGTCCAGCTAAAGAGCATTCATCTTTGCCTTGAATGCTGCAGTTAAAACATGAAAGTTAGTGCTGACTGGCTTAGGTCGGACTCTCTGCCTCCCTTACCTGCTCTCTGATGATCCAAACCTGAGTTCCTGAGCCTTCACTCGCCTAGACTGTGGCCTAGTTTACAATGATCCTACTCTTCTTGCCAGAGTTGATTGAAGTACATGTGAAATCCTGTTCAAAGATGACCAATGAGGCAGTCTTTCTCTTTAAGAATATGGGATTAGGGCATAGAGCAGTTGAATAAGTAGCTGCAGGAGTTATCTGGTAAGAGAGAGATCCTTAGAATTAGATCCATTTTATGTTGATCTTTGCCAGTGATCAAGCTAAGAATGATGAGTCTACAGAGTTAAATGAATGAGATAGTCACACACCACAGAGGAGGACCCGAAAGGCTAGAAAGAAATAGCAGAGAGGAGAGTAAAAAGAAAATTTGGCAAAGTTTCTAATGGCTTTTCAGATACTCATTCTTTGCCACAGAGGTCCTTCTTCTCTATCAGTTGCCTTTGTATCCTTACAACTGATTTCTCTTTAGGTTTGCTAGAATTGATTTTGAAATGATTAATTCCTAAATGGAAATCCACAAGAGTAAATACCGACAGTATCGAAATATAACAACCTTCTCAACAACTCCTTATGGCATTGCTACTATTTTAGCTGTTTTACAGTTCAGAAGGCAGAGAAGTATAGAGATGTTAATAAACTTGCCTATAGTCAAAAGCAGTGAACTAATGAAACTGGGGTTTAAATTGAGGCAACTTGTTTATGAGAACTGAATGCTTAGTGTCGATGCACTATCAACCTTGAGAACAGTGGTGCTGTTCATTGGTATTCACCATACGTTAAAAACAGGCTCACTTCATCTCATTTGCCTATCCTAATGTACATAGGCTGGTAGAATTATCCCTCTATTAAGATAAGAAGACTGAATTTTAAAGTACCTAGGCAATTTCACAAGCTACCAGCTTTACACGGCAGAGCTAGGAGTCTCATACAAGTTGTGTTTTTTCTTACCTTACACAATGCTACCTTTATGTTGTGGTGATATTGTGATCTCCTGAATAAGCACTTCATCCGCGTGGCATTTGTAACACTTTTATCCTTACTAATAGATTACTTAGCTGGCTATATATTAGCTTGTATACTCAACAAAACTAAGAAAGTGAAGTACTAATGAGAAACCCATAGAACACATTTTTCTGAGAAACTGTTGTACCTCAATCTGGAAGAAGATCAGAACCAGGAAAAGAACAAACTGATAGGAAAAGAAGGGGAATAAAGAGTTTATCTGATATCAGGGTACTTGAAGTATCTTTGTTACCAAAATTGGATACTAAAGAGGCTTTGAATGAAAGGGTTATATGAATGAATTTATTCATTAAGTAGACCTGAGTTTGAATCCTGGTTTTACTATTTCTTAGCTCAGTGACTTTCACTATGTTTCTTAACCTGATGACCTTTATTTGCTCATAAAGTAGAGGTGAAAAAGTATACTGAGTTCTTAGAGTTGTTGAGCAGATTCAATATGATAATAGAAGTAGGCACTCAAAATTGTGCCTGGCTCTTAGCAAGGGATCCATAAATGTTAGCTATTATAAAATATTATTAAGATAATTAAGGTTTTGTAGAACCTTAGAATTTCATGCCTTTACATGTTTTCTGGAAAACAGATCTTCGTTTCCAAACTGCAGAAGTCTTATTTCTTTCCCCACTTCATCGCATCTCCCCCCATCCTGAGCTATAAGGCACACATGTTATAGCTACATATTCTTTGTGTTGACCTTTTCTTAATAAGATAATTTCATTCTTTGACATTATCCTTGGGCAGATGCCGAAACTTCAAATAAGATGAAACTCTGATTGCAACCATTATCAATGTCCTAGAGCCTAAATCATCTTTGAGCAATTACACACCCTGGAACCCAAATGATTACTCTATATGTGTGGTGAGGTTTATTATAAAACTAGTAGTGGGCAGAAACTGCTCTCATTTTGTAGGGCCATCGTGATGAGGAAGGCATCGAATACGACTTTGAAGAACATCTTTTTATTCTCATGCTCCTGGACAGCATCCATTTTTCCTGCACAAGGCAAGATTAAGTTTCTCCGAGGTAGAACAGAATTCTGCCTTGCAGTGAAAGTTATTGAATCATGAAAGGTGAGAACTCAGAAGATCCCAGTGGATCCCTGTCCCTGGCGTCTTAGTGCCACAGGATAAGGAAATGGCTGCTGCTGCTGGTCTCTGTCTCTCTGTCTGTGTCTCTCTCTGTCTCTCTGTCTCTGTCTCTGTCTCTCTCTCTCTCTGCTTTTACCTTCTGTGATTTCTGTCTTCCATATTCTGATTTGGTACTACTGATGTTTGAAAAAATGAAATGAGCTTCATTGTTCAAGAAAATGTTACAAAACCTCTGCACTTTTTGCAGTTAAGAAAATTAAAGTCTGGAAGATAAACTTAGCTGTTTTTTTAATTCATGTGGCAAGTATTAACTGAGCATCTCCTGCGTTGCAGATGTTGGAATTCTGCTAGATTCTAGAGACCAAGTTCTACAATTGATTGAGAAAAGGTAGAGCAGATTTTTGTTCAAGCACTGACTCATGGAAGTACTGGTGACTTCGGCTGACCACTCTGGACAGTGAGGCTTTGCCTGTGGATGTAAATCATCTCATTCTGTCCACTTCTTTTGTCAGTTTTCTTAAGTATACTCAATGAAACTTCATAAGATCAAGGGCTAACTAGAATTCCTTGTTTTTGTTTGCTTCTGTTTAATACTCTACCCTCATTTATCAATGTAGGGATGCATTAGAGGTTGAGCTAGTAGTTGTAAGGGTTTGGTGGTTAAGGGAAGTATGAAATTAAATTCTGCAGGTGGCAATGACTTAGTATGACTCAAAGTAGTCATATCCTTGTGGGGAAGTGATTAAGGTTAAGACTGACTTCACCTCAAGGAGAATTCTGTTTTTGTTTGTTTGTTTGGTACTGGGGATTGAACTTACAACCTCACGTCTACAGGCACTTAAGTCACTGAGCTAAACTCCCGGCCGTCAAGGAGAATTCTTATAGTCACCAAAACTAGTCTTAACAGTGTAACATTATAGAAATAACTGTTGAATGCTAACATAAAGCCAAAATAGAAACATCTTTCTATTCACTGTTCACTCTTCACTATTTCTATGTTTTGTATTGAAATACTGGGGGTTCCTATGAAATCCTCAGCCATTTGCAGTTAAGGGCAAACTTCTTATGCTACTTCCAGTCTAAATGGTTTTAGCATTTCCATCCTAGACTCCTCCTCTTTGTCCTATTGGGATTAGTGAAGATTTTCTTCGGAGCTGATCATTTACTTGATAGTGTAGTTAACCTGGTTCCAGAGGTTTCTCTGTCATTTTGTAATTACTAAAATCTGGATTTTGAAAATATGAAGCCCATATTCACTCTCCCTATTTGTCCCCATCCTATGTGATGTTAGAACTCAAAGGCTCAGCTTCCCTTCATTCCTGTGAGCTTTCCAGGTATGGCTGAGTTGCCCACCTGGACTGAAAGTGTAAATGAATAGAGAGAGAATGCTCTCAGGTAAATTTTAAACATGATCATTATAGATGATCTTGGCTTTTGGTCAGTGACAGAAAACTTGGAGTCTGAGCATTGCCATGAAGTTTTTCTTTTTATTACTAAACGTGTAACACCTTGATTAATTCCTGTGTCCCTTTGCCATGTCATCCCGTGAGGATAGCTTCGGAATTTGAGTATTGGCAATATTACACAATATTACACACACTAAAGTGTCAACAATAGAAGAAAAAAATTTTATTTTGCAATAGAAATTGAGTCTAAATAGATGTTGTTTCATTTGCAGTCTGAAAACTGTCTATTCTATAGATCCCAAATAAATCAAAGCTGCTAGCAGACTCATCATATAATATATACAGTTTGAGGTCACACACTATTATAGTCTTGTCTGTTTCAGATGTCTTTGACCTTCCTTTATATAAAGAAAAAAGTTAGTTTCAGAAGTTACAATGACAGCTGAACATTAAAACAATTTCAAGGCGTTGTGGTGTGGACAGTCAAAAAGACAGAGAGTAGAGTCAGAATTTGTGGGTGACTGATGACAGCACTGAAGACTGGACTGACTTTGTAAAGTAATTCCACAGCTAACAATACTCCTTGAAGTCTGAGTGTAGTTAATCTGGTTTCAGAGTGTTTGTTGTCTCTTTACAACTCTTAAAATTTGGAGTTTGAAAATGCAAAATCCGTATTAACTGGCCCCATTTGCTATTTGTCCCTGTTCTATGTGATATTAGATCTCAAAGGGCATGACCTGCCCTCATTCCTATAAGCTATCTATTATCGAGTTGGTCATCTGGACTGGAAGGATGCAGGGATAGAGAGAGGAACAGAGTATGTCAATTTTAAACATAGTCTTATAATTGCTTTCTTGCAAATCATTCAGGAAAAGTCCATAAAATGTAATTGTTTATGTTTATAGGGACTGCAGTTTGGTGTGCATGCTCTACAGCTCTGTAAAAAGGGATGTATTTTCCCCACTGTTACTCTTTTCCAAGCTACTGACCAATATCATGTCATTTATCCATTATGTCAAAGATAAATTACTCAAGTTCTGTTTAAGAAAAAACAGAGCTCTAGCTTTGATATCCCCTACTCTATTTAGATGTTTCTGTATCTAGTTTATATACATTTATATGAATAGTATGTTCATTATATATCTACATTAACATCTATAGTTATTCACCTATTACTGTATCACCTATATCTATCTCCTTATGCATATCTATTTTTGTAACTACTGTGTATTTGAATACATGTGTTTCTGTATATCCATATCTGAAAGCAAAATCCCTAGCAAAGGAGGAACAGGATAATCCAGAGTGGTCCATTCAGCTCAGGTTTTCAATGTTGGTGGTTTAGAAGCTGGCAAAAAAAGTATTGATATGGAGTTGAGTATCTTCCCTCATTTAAAGAAATATTAGATTCTTCATCTTAATTTGACAGACTGCATGGTAAAGTGAAACAAGCCTACCTCTTTGGGGTCATCTATATCTGAGTTCAAGACTCAGGTTATTATGAGTTCTGATCATTCAACTTCAGCACAGCTACTTTTCTGAGCCTCAAATTGCTGTTGTATAAAATGGAGGTACTGCTGATACTTTAAGGGGCTTGTAAATTTTAGAAAGGAGTAAGATTGTCTCATGGGGAACAAGGACTGGCAGAGTAGAGTCAACAGTCCCAAAGGAGCTGATGCATCAAGTCTGGAGATCAGGTGAAGAGCTCAGGTGTTCTTTTCTCCTATTAATCCAAATGGGTTTCTTATTCTTTGTTACTGCCACCCTTCCCAACTACCTGTCTAGCATCACCACTGCATTGCTCGGTACTGTGGTGTTACATTTTAAGAACATGCTACGTTTTCTCAGATGATTGAATATTAATTTAAGACAAAGTAGTTTCAACAGTTCAACAAATAACCATCTTTGGAAGAAGACAATGTAGTTAGAAAAGCAAACATGAGAAGACATGAACACAGACCACTTGAAATCTTCATTCTGAAATGGAATCAGTGCTTAGCCACAAAAGGCAGCTGTGAAAATGTAACAGCTGAATGCAGAATGCAAAGACACTATAGTTTTGGGTCAGACTATTTTAAGTGTCTGCTTAGAAGTTTAACTAAAAGGCAAGACTTTCCTGTGTGCCAACGTTTGAAAACTTAAAATTTGTCTTTTTGTTCCTTTTAGGGACAATGTTTCTCCATTCTATTTGAAATGAATTCAATCATTATTAAAATGATGTCCTGTTCAGGACAAAGTAATTGTTCTAATAGGCTTAGAGTAATAAAGTAACCAATCAAAACAGACTTTATTTTAAAGAAGATAATGAGGTGTTCTCATTCTTTGAGGGAGGAGACAAGGCTGGTATAAACCTGTAGTAGCAAATGAACATTCTGAACAATTAATGTAGCAGGTCAAGAAAGAATCTTAACATCCTTCATTCTATCCATGGCAAATGTGCCAAAACTTTGTCTTCATACTTGTCATCTTCCATACGAGGCTCTGAAAGTAATTTCAACTATCTCCCCCAAGATTTATTGGGTAAGGAAAGAAGAGTGTGTTGATTTGACAATAGATACCTCATCTATATTGCCATAAATGACAGGATTTCATACTTTTTATAGTTAAACAATGTTCCATTGTGCATATATAGTATTTATTCATTCACTTATTGAATGAACAAATGTTGCCACGAATGACAAACTTTCATCCTTTTCTATAGCTCAGTGGCATTCCATTGTGATTATATGCCACACTTATTTACTCATTAATCCACTGGTAGATATTTAGGTTAATTTCGTATCTTGGTTATTGTGAACAACGCTTCATCAAACATAGGACTAAAGGAGAAGACTTTGAACATTTTCTCTCACCAATAAATGATAGATCTTTCAGGTGATGGACATGCTGAATGACATAATTTGATCATTATACAATGTATGCAAATGCATTGGATTGTCACATTGCTCCCCCATTGATATGCACAATTATTGCTAATTAAAAAAAACACCAAAAATTTAAAAAAAAGGAGAAAGGGAAAAACGAATAGACTGCTCTTTTCTAAAACACTCTGTCTGCAATAGTTCCCTCTGTGAGAACCAAATAGCTGTGTAACCACTTCTGTTCTTATCATTGTCCCTGTCACAAGAACAAATTAATTTTGTACCACTGTCTCTTTCTATTAGAAACTCTGTCATGTGAACAGATCTATTGTGGACCATTTTTGGCTCCTTTTTACTGTGTTTGTCAAAAACTGTAGGTTGTGCAACAAGCATAAAAATGAAACTTTCATTGGGAGTCAGTGAAAACTTACAGGATTCCATGACAACTACGATGGTGACATGGGGAGAGAGCAACAGAGATTAGTTATGTGCACAAGGATCCTATGAGCGGATGTCTGTGTGGGAATCTTGGGTGCTGAGGCTGTACACAGTGGTAGAGAGTCAGAGCTCAGAGGGCATTTGCAAATTTTCTAATAGATGGAGCTTACCAAGAAGTTCTAGTTCCTACAACTTGAAACTGCTTTTCATTATAATTAATATTTATTGAATTTTTTTGTGGTTGCACCATGTAGAAAAAAGGATATAGAAAGACCCAGCGTTCTGACATAGTGACTTACACCTCAGTTTGCTTCTCTGTAGAATGAAATGAAAATAGAACCACCTTCAATACTCATTGTGAACAAGAAATGAATTGTGAGGGCAAAGTGTTTGGAATAGAATCAGACACATGATGTACATTATATGGCATAAGTTGCTTTGAATCTTTGATCCTCTTTCCTTTATCTGAAAATTACAGATAATAGTTGCTTTTCAGCATTGTTATAAATAATAGCAATAATGAAGTAGGTCCTGGCTCACAACGGATTCAATAAACGCAGTTGTTAGCTTCTTCCTAGATGCAAAATAGGTTTATGAATCATTAAAGAAGGGAAACATTTATGTGTAGCCTCTATCATTAGTTTTTGACCCTGTTTAGCCTTCCAGTAGCAATCTTCCATAGAGATCACCAAAATCTTGCACTACTAAACTCCCATGGCCATTTCTCAGTTCTGGGTTGGTTTCCATATGCTTTTCTCTTTTTCATCTTTGTCACGGGCCATAGACAATCATCTTGACCTTCCTGCTACAGACTTGCTCCCTTGGACTTCTCTTCTACAAACCCTCACCATACACAGAGTCTTCATGGCTCCTTTCCTTGCTGTTCCAGAGATAAATGCACAAGTCTTTTCTTTCAAATGCTTTTCTACTTACCCTTGGAAGCGAACAAGATAAACATGCGTGGCAAAGTTGCATGGATTCAGGGATATCAAAAGGACTTGGAGACCTGCTTTCTGGTTGACAACCCTAAATCCATCTTGTATTGCCCAAAGATCGTGATTGACCTTCTGCACTTTTGTTTTATACCTGCTACAGGAATTCAATTAACCAGGCCTTTTGATACTCAGGCTTGGATTTGCAATCCAGGCACCAGAGATAAATGAATGTGTACCTAGCAGATCATTTGCATTTCTGAGATCTGGTTGCCAGCAACAGGGGTTGTTTTTTTAAGTTCCTCAGCATCTAAATCATACAAGTGATGCTGTCTTTGGCTTTTGCAGTTTTATCATTTTGGGAACCTCTTTTCTTCTGCTCATCTACTTGGGGCAAAGCATCTTGCAAGGTTCCAACTAAAGTTATCTATATCATAATGTTTCCTCAACATTTCAGTATTATTAACAAATGTGGTCCACAGCAGGTACTGTGTATACCCTTTCATTCCTCCTGCCACATTCAGGCAAATTCTAGTTCTGAAATCATATAGGACTGAGAATTTTCCACAATGGCTCATTGTATGATAACAGTGAATAATTACATTATGTCAAACTTTTATTTTTCTCAAAACCCTCTCATACAATCATCATAGTTTGTCTTTCCAGTAAGTTAACAAAGCAAGTAATTTATTTTCTCTTACCGTTTGACAAGTAAAGATGCCAAGGTCCAAGGGACATATGTGTATATATGTGTTGAAGGGTTGCACGTCTTACTTGGTGAGATTCCATAGCTAATTTGTGGTCAAACTGAAAGTGAAATGCAAGGTTTCTCCCCTTCAAATATTTAAACTTTTGCATGTGAGATTATATTATCTTATTATATCCATCGTGTTCCTTGTATTTCAAACCAAAATGTGATTAGTTTCAAATGCCTCCTTCTGCGGGTATACACAAACTCAAAGGTAAAACTTTGCATCAGTGCGCTTTTAATTTCCCTTACAATTAATACAAAAACATTGCTTCATTAATGAAAACTATATTCAGTCTTAAACCGGTGCCATCAGTAATATGCATGCATAATTGTAACACAAGATTTGCCATTGTACTCAAAAAATATAAACCTCTCTAAAGTAGATGGAGTTGTTTGGAGGTAGTGGCTGTTGTTACGTTGCTAGTGGATTAGGAACTGTAAATTAGCATAGACTGGCTGG
This sequence comes from Dasyprocta punctata, assembly GCA_004363535.1. Classification (NCBI taxonomy): domain Eukaryota; kingdom Metazoa; phylum Chordata; class Mammalia; order Rodentia; family Dasyproctidae; genus Dasyprocta; species Dasyprocta punctata. Next base: position 101,501 of record RJWM01000200.1, on the reverse strand, counting down.
ATCATTTTTGAAGCATAAGAGTTGCATCTGTTCACTTTATTTGAAGATAAGCACTGAAATTTTGTCTGAACCACTACATTTTGATGTGAGAGCATGAGGGATTGAGAGTACCAGGGCCACAGACTGACACTAAAACATCAGCCTGAGGAAAAGTCTGACATTCTTTCCTTGGAGAACTTCACCAGACTCTCCCTTAGGTTGTTCAAGCATCAGTAATGGGTTTATACCTTACAAAACAAATGCAAATCAGACATTTCACCCTCTTGAAGATAGAGGAAGAGCCTTATTCCCCACGTCTTTTCTTAGAGCAATTACTTAAGAAAGTTTGTGAGTGACTTCCCCATCCCTTTAAAATGTATGTAAATCTTTCAAAAAGTTGAGCATCTTGTCAGCTTTACAAATTAGAGCTATCTTTCTCAAGAACTCAAGATCAATCTGTTCAAAAAGTAATCAAGAGGGACAGCACTGCAGTTTCCCACTTGCTGTGGAAAGATAGGAGTTTAACTTGAGCAGGTGCCTCATTTCAAGTTCCAAAACTACCTCTTGATATAAACCTATGAAAAGTTTGTATTTCCCTTGGAAAAAGTCAACTAGCTAATGTAGATGGCTGCCCCAAGTACCAAGCATTAGGAAAAACTGCAATGTCAAGTCCTTTGACTTGAGAATTAGTTATTGTTTATTCTGAGAACAAGTGTTCAGTGGATTGTATCTGGTTGAGTATCTAAAAGGGTGAAATTTCTTTCTATTCTTGTAATCACTTAGTGGGTTGTTTGCAATGTTCATCCTTGGTTTAAGCTTATTCAGTAATAAAATAATTTTCCTTCTTTTTACTTTGTGGAGGAGTTTTCTGGTTGGGAGGAGATTTCATTTTTAAGTATATTTCCTAACACCCTTTATCCCTTAAATAAGCAGGCACTTGTGAAGACAGCACTTGTAGGGTAGTGATAAAGAATGTTGTTCTGTGTTACATGCTCCAGCCAAATTATTACTTCTGTAAAAACTGTTTCTGTGTCTTCTGTCCATGTTTTTTGGCTACTAAGCACTGAAAATGTCATAATATGGTACCTTTACCTATATTGTGTGTGCATGATCACCACAAACTGTAGATTAATGTTTCATCTAACACAGTCAATGTGCTACAACTATAGAGTGCACAAAATTGCACTGTAAGGATTTTGATTAGTGCTGAGTAGGACACAGTGTCAATGAGCTGACTGCTGTCATTGACAGCTGCCACTGCCAATTTACCTGTTTTTAAATCCTCTTCCCCATGCTTTTGATGAGTGCAAAGCTGTGACATTAGGTTCAAAGCTCATAGACCCAGTTTATGTTGGTGAAATCTGAGATTCAGTAATTCTCAGATTATTTGAGATCAGTTCCATCATCTCTGCTGTATCATAAGATACGATTTTTCTCAAAGAAAGAGGGAAAAGCCATCCAGCCAACTTGAGTTTTCTTCTTCCTTGGTTGGCATATCATCTTCTGCTATGTACAAACATCATTCCATCTTCCATGGATATTGGAGGTGGAGTGCTGAGTGTTACCTTTGTTATTCCCTGATCCACTGGTCCACCCTCCATCACTTTATGCCCCAATGAGTGGCAGAGAAAGCTTAGACTTGACAGCTTTTTGAATTGTTGACTAACTGTGGATATCAGAAACACATACTTAGCAAAACCACAATTACATTCAGACTTGAAAGTTAATACCCAGTATCCAAGCCCTTTTATTGAGGATATAGAGTTTATGGAGTCTGACTAGAGAAAAGGAATCCTCTGTAGGATTATGTAGTAGTTCTGATGGGGAGCTCTAAAAATGGTGGTTGAGAGTGATCATTTGAGGTGACTTAGCAGAAATAAACTAGGGGCTTTAAAGACATCAAATACATTGATGTTGCTCAGGCTATATAATATAGGTTTATTTAGTTCAGTTTCACAACTGAAAAAAATGAAATTGAACATAATAGTATATATGCAGGTCAACACATTGCACTCAGAACAATTGACTAAGATAAGGTCAAACATGAGAATTTACAGATGAGATGACACTTGTGAAATTTGAGCACAATGACGTCCTGATTAGTGAGCACAGCTGCTCAGTATCCAGAATCCTCTGTGTCAGTCTCCATTTCAAGCTTATTCTTTTCTTCCTGAGTCTGGGTGTCTCATCACTGAATTTCTCGGTCTTGTTTGAAGTTGCAAAAGGGGAAACTAACATCTATGCTTTCTCAAATGACTGAATCAAATGTGAGTTTTGTTTTAAATGCTTAAACAATGTCTTATCATTTTTCTGGTCTTGCTGATTTCTCTTCTCCTCTCTGCCTCAGCAGCTCTTTTGGTAATACAGTGCCCACTAAGGTAACTTCATTATGGGAGTTGCTGTATGTATGTTTACTTTTAAGAAACATAGAGAAAACAGGAATACAGGATGTTAACTGGAGTTTCTGCTAGAGCATTGTGTCTTCTCCTCCAAATCCAGGCTCCAAGCCTTAACAGAATCTAAAATTCAGACAAGCTTTCCCTGGAAACAGAATGTTAATGGAGCGAATGCATAGAAGTCACTTCTTGAATGTTAGGTGTATTTAATTCTTAAAGGAAGTATAAGTATAAAAATAAAACATTTTCAAGGTAGGTTGGGATTAATGTAGTTGACATCAGTGATCCCCGTTATGGTTGGTATCAGAAGCATCCCCCAAAGGCCTTATTGTGTTGCAGCCTTTGTTGACAGGTTGTGGGTTTTTGAGGTGACTGAATCATGAAGGCACTGACTTCAGCAGGCAGATTCATTCATTGGTGATACCATCATTTGATTGCTACTGTAGTTTGGGTGGAGATGGAAGCAGGAAGTGAGGTGTGCTTGGAAGGAGAGGCTCATGAGGGTGTGACCTTGGGGACTATATGTGGTCTCTGGCTGCTTCTGCTCTCAGCCTCTCGCACCCTCTTTGTGTCTTGGCTTCCAAGAGGTGAGCAGCGTTCTCCACTTAAGCCTCCTGCCTTGAAGTTTCTGCCTTGTCATAATCCTGAAGCCATGGAACCAGTTGATCATGAACCAAAACCTCTGAAACTGCCAGCTCAAGTGAACCTTTCTTCTTTGATTAACTTTCTCGGGTCTTTTGCCATAGTGATGAAAAGCTGACTGACATAATCCCCAGAACTGCATTTTAATAGGAGAACATTGCAAACTGGGGCTGAAAATGCTCCCCAGGAATATACGAGAATGTTTTAGCAAAAATAGAAGTGTTAGAGGAAAAATTCCACAGCATCTTTCTTTTTTTTAAACAAACAAACAAACAAGCAAACAGCAACAGCAACAAAAACCCAGCTTTATGAGGTGTGATTAATATACAAAAAATCTACCACATGTCCTGTGTACAATCTGGCTAGTAGTGGACAGAGGTATACAACTAAGAAACTATCACCACAGTCAAGATAATAAACATATCTCTCACCTCCAAAAGTCTCCCAATGATCTTTTTTTTTTTTTTTGTCATAGTAAGAACACCTAACATTAAATCTAAGTTCTTAACAAAAATATAAACTGGGCATTACAGTATTGTTAATTACGTTGTGATGTAGAGCAGACCTCTGGAATGTGTTTACTTTGTAACTTTGCATCTGTTATGCACAACTCCTTTTCCTCAGCTGTAGCATCATCTTAACTATTAGGGTATACTCAGCATATGGATTAAAAAGCAAAATAGAAATGGGAAAATAACTTCAGAAAACAAAACATTAATACAAAATAACATGCTAGAAATAAGTCAAAATATAAGGATAATAATTATAAGCGTTCTGAACTTACCAGCCAACGGCAAATTTTGTCATTTTGAATTAAAACATGGATCCATCAATCTGAGGCTTAAAAGAGATATATGCAAAAATTGAGTTTTAAAATGGGAAAATTTTGAGCCAGGTGTGGTGGCACACAACTTTAATCCCAGCACTTGCGAGGCTGAGGTAGATGGGGTGCTGTGAGTTCAAGGCTGGCTTGGGCTACAACGTGAGTAATGCCTGCTTCAACGACATACTGCAATCCTGCCACAAAAAACAAAACAAAGCAAAACAAAACAAAAAAACAGGGCCAGGAATTTAGCTCAGTGGCTTATGCACCTGCCTGGCAGGTGCGGTGTGAGTTCAATCCCCGGTACCGGAAAAAAAAAAATGTAAAATGGGAAAATTTGGAAATTAAAGGATGGACAAAATGCACACAGAAAGAAGTATGCACACACAAATGCATACACATTCATATCACAAACATAGATTGAAGCACTTAGGAATAATTATTATAAAGTTTATGGATTAAAATATAGATCATAGTGAACATCAGAGAGTAAGGATAATATGGAAAAAAAGAAAGACAAAATTCACAAGTTAAGTTTGCAACTCAGTAAAACAGTATAAACTCAAGGAATGTAAAAGATATAATTAATATAACACCAAATAATAGTGAATAAGGGAATAATGTATGATAGAAGAACTAACTCAAGGCTGAAAATAGGTTACTTGAAAAGTATAAAATACATAAATTTGGGGGAGGATTGAAAAAAGTAAAAGTTGTCTTGCATAAAATGTTAAAAATATAATCTATACATATTAGAGATAAAGTAGAAATATTTAAAATAGCAAATTTTTCTACTAGGAATTCAATAATAATAGATTTAAATGTAAGTAAATGAACAATTTCCTATGGAGGTATACATTTTTAATGCTCAAAATGAAATGGAAAAATTGAGCAGATATTTAAACAGTAAAGACATTAAATGAGCAATTAAAAATCTCTCTAAAAAGAAAATAAAGAAAAAATCATATTTCTCAGGTCACTTTTAATGAGTGAGTTCCATCAATCTTTCAAAAACAGGCAATTTTAAGTTTTTGCAAACTATTTGAAAGAAGAGAAAAAGAGAGGGTGTTTTCTCACCTATTTCAAGGATCAAGTACAGTCTTGATATTTAAATCAGATGTGAGATGAAAAATCAGACACCAATCTCATTAATAAATGAGGATTAAATAGTCCGTTAAGAAAGCAAACTGAACCTATGTGTTGTGTTTAAGAAATAAGTAATGATAAGCCTTCTGGTTTGTCTCGAGAATATATTAGAACATTTGTAAGTGTAATTTATTACTTTAACAGATGAAAGGAGACTGAAAATATTAGATGTACACAAAGAAATCAAACAACAATGACCTCAACCTCAAGGAAACTAGCGAGCTGGGAACTTCTTAACCACGTGAAGATATGTAACAGAGCCAAAAAGCAAATATGGTGCTTATGGAGAAAATATTAGGTGCACTTCTTCTGAAGATCTGGACAAACCAAAGATACATTTACCACAATTTTTATCTGTTTGTGTGATAGCCTCTAACCAGTACAGTTAGAAATAAAGGAGCTAAGTCACTCCATTCCCTTTAATCTACCGTAAATACAACACCACTCTAATGATTATCTGGGCTCAGGCTTAGGAGGTTGCTCAGATTTCTGACTTCAGTAAAGGTAGACATTGAGAGGCACCTTGGACCAGTGGCTGCCTGAGTCTGTAAATACTGGAAGCGTGAGTTAAAAAGACCCTTTGTTTGCCCACTTTGCCATTCTGCCTATACCTGTTGCTGTCCCATGTTCTTTAATAAAATTACTACATATTATGTATGAGATGAACACTTGACAATTCTTTCCTTGTGGTACACAAGAACCTGGAATATTTTTGGCTCACTCTACAGTAGCATAAACTGTATAATAAGACAAAAAACTACAGTAAAATTTATAAAAATTGAAAAGAGAGAAACAAGACTATCATTTTTCAGAGTCTACTATTAGCTACATATAAGATCCAAGAAAAGCTCCAAAAGAACTAACAGAATTAGTAGAAGTTAAATATAGTGACTAGGTATAAGGCCAATTTATAAAAAGTTTTATAGCAACTTCAAACAACATTTATAATATAAAAGTATTTATAATGACACTAAAATTAAAGACTATAAATATTTTTAAGGAGAAAATGGCAAGCCTTTATTGGAAGACCCAGATAAATAGAGACTTATGATATGGCTGTGATGGTAATTCTCAAATCATGGAGTCTCATTTTCTTAAAATTAATCCATAATTGATATAATTTCATTAAAACAATCCCAGTTGGATTTTTCGTGGACCTTAACTAATTGACTCTAAAGGTTAAATGAAAGAACAAGGGACCCAGAATGGTCAGAGGAATTTTGAAGATCAAAATAAGAGACTCAGTTTACCAAATGTCACAGATCACTATGATGTTTTATTAATTAAAATGTTTTACTGTGGATACAGAGACAGAAATATGAATGTTGTAGGAAACTAGGACCCAGACACAAGGAAATAGAAAACTTGATACTCAACAGAGGTCATGTTGCTGATCTTGGAGAAAGGAAGAACTGTTTTAAAAATGGCTCTGCAACAGTTAGTCACACTTCTGGAAGGGATGATAGTAGAACCATTCCTTACAACAAATTGTAAGATTAGTTCTATTTGGATTAAAAATTTGCTTGAAAAATAAAGCATAAATGTTTTTAAGAAACAGTATTGGATACTATCAGTGTGACTTGGTGTAAAGATTTTTTCAGGCAAATAAAAGCAAAACTTTAAAGGCAAAGACTGATAAGTGAGCTACATTAAGTAGTTAAATTTCTCTACATCAAGCGACACCAAGAAAACGTGAGAAGGTATTTGTCATGGAGTAGGAGAACACTGTTTCAAACAAAGTAGGCCACAGGATTACTATGCAGCATATGCATAGAACTCCTAGAAGGGAGGAGGATAAATACCATGTGATCTAATAAAAAGCAGAGGATATGATCAGAAAAATCACTGACTAGGACACTCAAAAGGCCAATGAATGTAACAAGTGCTTAATGTCAATAGCCTTCAGGAAAATGAAAATTAGAACTACAATAAGGTGTAATTTAGTGCCATTGAGAATAAAAAAAAACTATTAAGTATTTCAAAAGTTGTAAAGAAGCAAAATCATGGGCATTTTTACTGATTGCTGGGAGATGTCCATACTGACTGGGAGAACAATTGGTAATAGCTAGTAAAATAACACTTACTCTTTGATCTATGCATTAAAATGTTCAACGAAGCATTGCCTATAATGGCAAAAAAATTAAAGACAACATAAATGTCCATTATAAGGAGAAAATATAAATCAATTCTAGGATATTCATATAACAGAATCTTTAACAGTGGTTAAAATTAATGAACTAGAGATAAATGTATTCAATGAATAAATCACAAAAATGTAAAGCTGAGTAAAGAAAATCAATTAAAAAAGAATATTGTGTTCATTGAGGTCCTCTAAAGTCCAAGCATCAAGACAGTCCTAACCCTAACCCTAACCCTAACCCTAACCCTAACCCTAACCCTAGCCCTAACCCGGATGTGCAAGAAGTTTATGGGAGAAATGTCTGTGAATGAGAAAGGATATAAACATTCAGAACACGTTGTAGGTCTAATCGCTGTGAAGGAGACTGAGCAAATACAGGAACCTAAACTGCCCTTTAAAGAAGGCCTGTGTCTCATAAAATGGATCTGCATTAGCAGTCCCTTGTTCTCTTGGAAGCTGGGAGCAGCTTGTGGGAAGTTTGGTACAAGATAGATGAAACCAGGGAGCAGCAACCACAGCAGCTGGGCAGTTACGCTTACTAAAGCAGGAGGCTCAAGCAGCACATATTCATGGCCATCAAAAAGACCAACAGAGCAATTGCAATCATATAAAGTTAAAACCTGCAATATAGTCCTGTATATGAGGCATGATCAGGAAATACAGTGAATGTTTAAGTTTAAAAAGATGACAGTAAAAGACACAATGTTAATTCCCCTCAAAATTCTTTCCCTCACTTTGAGCATACATATCCCTTTGCTCTTGCCACTCTCTGAAGCAGTCCTGGAAGTTGTCTTCATCATCGTTGTCTTCACCTTCTTCTTCTTCTCCTCCTCCTCCTCCTTCTTCCTCTTCTTCTTCTTCTTCTTCTTCTTCTTCTTCTTCTTCTTCTTCTTCTTCTTCTTCTTCTTCTTCTTCTTCTTCTTCTTCTTCTTCTTCTTCTCCTCCTCCTCCTCCTCCTCCTCCTCCTGCTCCTCCTTCTTTTCCTTCTCCTTTTCCTTCCTCTTCCTTTTCCTCTTCCCCTACCCTCTCCTTCTCCTTCTTCTTTTTCCCATCCTCCTCCTTCTTTTTCTTCTTCTGTTTTTCCCTTCTCCTCCTTCTTCTTCGTTTTCTTTTTTTGAGTGTCTTCAGTTGGCCTCTCCTGATACCTCATCCTGAATCTATTCAAAACATTTACTTTTCATGGTCATTTGAATTTGGGGAGGAATCAATGTTGCAGAAGTGCTAGACTGGTGAGTAAGGTGTATGAAGACACACTATAATGTTTTTGAAAGAAAAAGTGCCACAAACATTTGATCAGTGAGAGAGAGAGGTGGTAAAAAAAACTATGGTGAATGCTTAAATTTAAAAAGACTAAACACTAGGTTATTGCTCTTTACTTTGTTCACCCATTGTAGGGATGCAATTTTTTTAAAATGCTGGGACATGGCTTTTCTAACTAATGTTGAATGTCTGTTTTGGGAAGGTATATGAAGAAAATAAAAAAAATGAAAAAAATTATTAGAGGAAAAATCAAATTCTTAAACTTCTTCAAAATACATAGGGTATTATGCATTGCAGGGGAAAGAGAAGTTCCCCTGGTTTCCAATACACTTTCCCCACTATTCTTAGCAATATGGATTTACTGTAGGAAGTTTTTTTTTATTTAAACATTCATTCTACCTTTTGCTCACCCCACATAATATTTGGAGGTGCACACATACACAAGTGTTGGAATGTGCATTGCAATATAGGCTGCTTGAGACAGAGTTGTTTAGAGGTCAAAGGAGGAGAAAAATAGAAACAACCAGGAGTGCCCAGGGGAGTTCATTTTGTAAATTATTGTAATTTTTAAAAATTGAGTGGAGATTATATGGCTGCAGCATGAAAATTAAAAAAAAAATATTTCCATATATTTTGTAACAATGCAGTATTAAAATTATCTGAAAAAGGTGATACAGCGGGTTACAAAAAAATGGTTAGAAAGCATTGTTTTAATGGAAAAGTAGGTGTTGCAGATATATATATATATATATATATATATATATATATATATATATATATATAAAAGCCACAGTTTCCACTTTAGAAAACTGATGTGACTCAAGTTCCATGACTCACCAGAGCGAGAATGAGGTCAGCTTCCTTTTCCATTTTGAGGAATAGCAGAGGACTGTTTTTTTCTTTTCTTTTCTTTTCTTTTTTTTTAACAGGACAGTCAGAGAATAATCTCTGTGACAACTGCTGGTGCTTCCAAGCATCAGTGGGACTCTCCTTGTCCAGAAGGCATGGAAAGGAGGAGCAATGCTGTGGCTATTTTTTCTGTCACTGATTTATTATTTATATTTGGTGACTGGTACTAGCGTTCCACAGGGATAGCTAAGTGTTTTAACAGGACTCAGTGTGAAACAAAAAGAAAATTTTACTTGTAAATCCTATTGCTTAGGTATCTAAACACTCTAGTCTGTGCTGTAATAGTAATTACAGGGTATTATGTATTGCAAGGGAAATTATGTGTTATATATTGCATAGCAAATACTTCATAGCTCCTGTTATTTGCCAGGGACTGTTGCAAACACTTTGCCTTCCCTAACTCATGTAATTCTCTCAATTACTTAGTAAATTACACAATATTTTAATTCTTTTTAAATAAAGACACTAGAGTTTAAGAAATTTGCCCAAGTTTGTGCAGCTAGCAAAGTTCCTAGGATGGCTTCAAGGTCCTGTGTGATTCTCTTTCCTGCCTATGTCAACCTCTTGTCACGCCGTCTACCTTTTGCAACCTCTGGGGAGGGGTGAACACCACATCACCCCATGCCACTGCTCTGTTGGAACATGCAGTTCCAGCAATCCTAAAACCAATTTCAGTAAGAGAACTAAAGAAGCAGAGTTTAAGATAAAAGCAGACAATTTATTTGCAGGTGTGGAAAGAGAGACAGAGGGAGAGAGACAGAGAGTTTCTCTGGACAAATAGGGAGTATTTGAAAAGAAAACACTCATGTCTTTCTCCCCTCAACTCACATGCAATTTTTTTTTATTTTAAAGAGAAAAAAAAGAAACAGTTGCAAAACAAGCTAATAGGAGAGTGACAATAATTAATAATTAATACACTGCATATTATTTTCATAGTAGTTACTCTGAGTTCAAGATATAGACATGAAATATTGTCTGAACGATATTTTCTGCAGCTTCTTTTGTTGGGTTGTTTCTCCCTATGTGGGGTTTTGGAATCTGAATGACTTCAGGGCTGTTTTTGGTTTTACCCTTAGATTTCTTCTGGTCATATGACCTTGCTTGTTTGGTGGAAGCTAGGATTATGGGTGGTGAGTTTAAGGACAAGTAGTTTAGGTTGAAAGATGAAAGGAATTTATTTAATTACACTACCTTGGACCTTCTTGAGTTTATTCTGTTTGCTTTTCTTTGACCAGGTTTTGCTATATAGTTCAGGATGGCTTGAACGCCCTTTTATCCTCTTGCCTCAGCTCCCCCAGAGCTATGGGGGACACCACCACTCAACCTGGCTTACTTTTGTCCCTCTGATTGCTGCCTTTATCTTTCTAATTGTTGGAGCCTAATCTGTAGTAAATCTCTCCATTAACTTCTAACAAAACTCAAGGAGGCCTTTTCCCTACCTACTGGGTCCTCTGTTCATATACTCTTGTACAGTGCTGTGAATAATAGGTCTTTGATCAGTTCCATAAACATATCCAGGTCTTCCTTCTCTTAGGGTATTCACGCAAGATTGTTCCCTGATCTGAGATGTTATTTTTCCCACTGGTCACTTAGGGTAAGTGTTTCTTTTTTTAAAAAAATCTTGCCTACTGTTTATCTTTTATTTTCTTATTGAATTGTAAGAGTTTTCATACATTTTAGCTAACAGTGCTTTTCATTTTGGGGAAAATAATTTTATAGGAGTAGTTTTTTAGTATCTGTAAACCTAAGTCTGATGAAGCACTTGTATCTGGAATTCATCAAAGAAAATGTGTAAGTGGCAGATAAACCTGTGAAAAGGTACTAGAGGTCATTAGTTGTTAGGGAAATGAACAAAAAGTATATGAAGATACAGTCATAGTATGATCCCATTACAACAGGTACAAGAGATTGGCTTTTTCAAATGCTGGTGAATATGTGGAACAACTAGAAATCTTATGCACTGCTAATGGAAATATAAAATATCACAAAAACTCTGCAAAAACAATTTGGTAGTTTCTTAAATAGTTGAACATAGACTATTTACCACTGAGGTGCAGTCATTCTACTCTCAAATATTTACCCAATTGAAGATAAAACATAAGTCAAAACAAAACAGAGTAAGACATGGACAGATGCTAACTGGCAGTTTTATTTGAAATAGCCTCAAATTGGAAACTACTCAAATGCTTATTAACAGATAAATGCCTTTTTAAAAATAAGTTTATGGTGAAATACTATTTACCAATAAAAATGCAACGAAGTATATGAAACCCTATTTTTTTGTATTGACTTTTTCTCCTCTGACTTTACTGAATGCATTTAGTTCTGATAGCTATGATATAGATTGCATAAGATTTTCTAAATAGATGATCTTGTCTTCCAAGTGAATAACATTTCACTTCATTCTTTCAGTCTGGGTATTGACTTACTATACTTTACAGAACCTTCCAAGCAATGTTGTGCAAAAGTGATGAGATTAGATGTGTTCATTTTCTTCTTGATCTTACTGGAAAAACAGATTTTTATCAAAAATGTATTCCTCTTTTTGTGTTGAAGAAATTCATTTATCTTTCTTGTTTGCTACGAGTCTTTATTAGGAATGAGTGTTTGCATTTCATTAAATGCTGTTTTGCTTTTATTTAGATTATCACGTTGTTTTCATTTTTTAAATCTGCGAGATGATAACATACATTGATTTTTCAAATAGTTCATCAACTTTATATTCCTAGCACATAACCTACATGTATGATCCTTTTTTACATATTCTCAGATTTAACTGGATAAAATTTGGTTAGGAATTATTTTGCATCTATGCTTACAATACACTTAGTATGCTGTTTTTCTTTTCTGTCCCTTCTATTCTCTTCCTTTTTTCTTTTCTTTCTTTCCTTTTTTTTTTTTTTTTTAGTATAGTACTGGAGGGACTGAACCCAGGGGTGCTCTACTGCTGAGTTCTATCTCCAAACTTCTTTCAATTTTATTTTGAGACAGCATCTTGCTAAGTTGGGACTGCAATTTGTTATTATTTTGCCTTAACTTCTCAAAGTGCTGGGATTATAGGTGTGTACTACCATATCCGATTTTTTCACTTGCTGAGAGACATTAGGGAAATGTTTAATTCCATTGAGGAACTGGGCATTTTGAGTTGGTGAAAATTTTGGGATCTACCACTTAATAGTTGTGTGGCTTTGGGTACTTTATCTATCTGACTGTATTGGGTAATACTATGTACCCCCAAGTCCTCATACTTTTGATGGGGCTGAGTTATTGGTTTGTTATTGGTTTGTTATCTGGCAATGTGAGTGCTATGCCAGCCCAGGGGTGGAGCGGACATACAGTGTAAGGGAAGGTGGGTCTTCCACTTCTGCCTCTTTCTCTCTCTCTTGCCAGCGCACTTTGCTGCTCATGGCTGCCATGAAAGGCAACCCTGCCCCACCATGCCGCATTGGAGCCAACTTAAGTATAAACTGAAACTCCCAAGAAACTGTAAGAATAAACCTTTCCTTCCCTAATTTTGGGCATCAGGTATTTTGTCTCAACAACGAGTAAAAAGTAACCAAGACACTGACCATCAGGATTTTGTCTTTAAAATTAGAGAAGAGTTTAAAATATGCCTACACTTTAGATAAAAATATATGAGACACACATAAAACATTTAGTACAATGCCTGACATTTACTGAACTTTCTATATTGTTAAAATGTTATCACTGGTTTCTAAATATTTAAATATAAAATTCTATGTGTTTGGTTATTAATATCTGCTGCTAGAGCAACTATCTGGATCTTTTATTTTCCTTAATTACTTTTGTCTTCCTTCCCAAGTAATAAGGCTTTGTGATATGCAATAAGGTAATAAGGTTGATAAAAATGACCCTTAGGTGTGTGGCTATGGCTGATTGTGTAAGCAATGATATTCTTAAATATAAGTGCATACTTTGACTATTCTTATGCTAGTTACAATAGAAGTTGAATGGAGAATTTTTTTTAAATTACATTTTGGTGATTCTGAAATTAGTAACAGTAGCCAACATGTTTGGTATAAGGCTAGAATGTTTTAATGTCATGTCGGTGTGTATCCTAAATGAAAAAGATGTAGGAATGAAGAGATAAAGTGTGAATTGGTGATGGTTGATGTTTAATACATGGTTATGTTATGTCTCAGGGAAGGTAATCAGTGCCAAGCTGTCTTCTCTGTGAAAGGTCTCCATTTTCTTTGTCCAGTACCACAGAAACATCTTGGACATTTAGTGATATGACCCACAGAATAGTCAGGGACTATAAATATAGTCAGTGCAAGATGGGGATGAGGAAGGGACAGAAAAATGACTATATCACTCTAACATAACTCTCTGTTTCTGAAGGAAGGCCTATATTAGCTACTTTATAGAACTTTTGTGAGATAATAACAATAAACCACTTATAATAGTACTATGGACATTCTAGATACCCAACAAACATAAGAGCAATTATTCTTAACAAGTGAGAGACTGAGAGTTTGAACATGGAAGTTATGTGCAAAGTCTTTGGAGTATGCTTTCATATTCATGATTTCATACCTACTTGTTTCTCAGTGCATCCTTAAGAGAACAGACACATATACAAATTATTACAGCAAAAGGCCTAGTACATTTGAAAGAACAGATTTAAGAATTTTGGAGATTTGTAAATGGTTCGGGGAAGTCACCTTACCTTTTTTGGCCTCAGTTTCCTTTTCTTCTTGCCATGAATACCAATCTTTATTCTTCCTATCTCACAGAGTTGTCACAAAATGGACGCTTTATAAATTATAAAGTGCCATTGCTGTCTCACATCCTTCTGGGAGCAGCTGTGTATAAATTATAAATAAAAAGCACTATGCAAATATGAGGAATTATTACTGTTGTATATTCTGGATGTGCCCTTCTGATATATGCATCCACTTAAGATTGGCGTGTGTGTTCGCTGGCATGGGAAGGCATCTAGTTTTGAAAGATAATATGCGTGTGTATGTGTGTTCAGGAGAATGAATGCACGAACATTGAAAAATGTAATGCCTTATGACAAGTTGATTGTCTTCTGGAAAGAAAAGGCAAAGGAAACTGATTTATCCTGAATACCAAATCATCTGATGGCTTCTGCCCCTGCACAACTGGAAGCCCAGCAGCCATTCACGAGTCAGTACTGGGAGACGGAGACCAACATAAACATGTGGATGGCTTGGAAAAGCAGTTCTTTGAGCAGAGAATGGTCTAGAGAAAATCTTTTCAGGTTACCATGTAGTTATCATTTCTCAGCTCACTTTGAGGTAGCTTCATCATAATACACTGATTGTGACTATTTGGGGACCATGTCTATTGGTTCCCTTCTGGTTGAGTTTAAGAGGTAAAGAAACATCAACTTATATTCTTTGGTTTGATTTGATGAAAGATAGTTTCATAAGCTGTCTCTATTATTTTCTTAAGAAAACCCATGTTAGATTGAATGTCCAGAGTTTGTCCTGTTTGGTCTATGCTTACTTGTCCTCCCAAGAAAGTTCAGGTCCTCCTTCTCTGTGTTAACAGTTTGTAACCCAGCCATTCTGAACAACTTGCGATTTCCCAAGCGATTATGGTCTCTCTCTCTGTGAACATGATACTCCTGTCTAGAATGATCAGACATTAAGTATATCTCTTCAGGCTTCTCTGGCAAGTCTCCTCTAATTCTTCAAGTTGGGATCACACATCCACTCCAAGGTGACCATTATGGGTTAAGTGTCTAGGATTTGAATCATACTTTATTTGTCTGTTTCTTCTCACAGGTTATCAGTAACTTGAGGCCAGGAAGTTGGGAAAGCTTCATTTCAGCTTTAACTGGGGTAAATCTTGTGTGAACTTGATCCAGGCTGCTTATTTAAGGGTTACTTTATTCATCTATAAAACCATTACAATAGTACCTGCCTCTTTAACCTTGTAAAATATGTTATATGCAAAATATGAAAATAAATTAAAGGCAAAGTAAACATAAATGCAAAGGTTGTATTTTATTTCATTAAAGTTGTTTTCAAAGGTCTTATGCAAGTAGGGAAATTACATTGTCTATTGCTATACATATATACATGCATGTATGAATTATATATTTGTGTTTCATCTTCAAAGAAGATACAACAAAGATGTTAGTGTGATGGAATTATGTTGAACTGGAAGCGATTGTAGATTGCTTAGAGAGCAGGAATGAAGTCAGTTTTCTGCTTCCGGATCTTGGATCTGAGCTAGCTGGAACTCAGCATTGCTTCCATGGTGAGTATTCGTGTTAAGTAGGCACTAAATTACTCTGTTTAAGAAATTATAAATTCTGTTTTGAAACAACTACTGCAATTAGGAACTCTGAAGAGGCTTTGGTGCAGTGGGTGCTGTGGAAGTGAAGTCTCATGAAAATGCTTCATTGAAGTTTGGATCTAGTCTAACAGATTTAGGCAGTGTTATGGTTTGGATCTTAAAAGTCCCCCAAAAGCTTCTGGACTGAAGCTTAGTCCCAACCTGGTGGTGCTATCGGGAAGGGGAAGTGGTGAAGGCACGCCCTTGTTGGAGGAAGTAGGAGTCTGGGGTGTGCCTCTGAAGGGTTTATTTTGTTTGTGGGCCTCTTTTAGCTTTCTACCTCCTGTGTGCTGTGAAGTTAGCTGCTTAACCTCACAGCATGCGCCTCACCACCATGTTTGCGTCATCATTTGTAGCTGGTAAAGGTGATAATGGAGAGTGTAGTTTTATAAGCTTGAGTAAGCAAACTTCTTAATACTGGACCCCAAATAACATTTTTCACCTAGACACAGTTGGGAATGAACTCTTGTGTAACTATCAAAATCCTAAAGGGAAAGAGCTGCAGTGCTTTCTATTTGGGAGGTGGGTACCTCAAGGGACAAGGAAGAGGAAAACAATGTTCTACATACACCCAGGTGCTTTTATCCAACTCAGTAACCAGATTAAGTGACTTTGCTCCTGAGTCGTATGTCAAATGATGCCTGGAGTTTTATTCTGATCAAACTTGTTTGTCATATGAAAACAAACAAACAAACACACAACAGCAACAAAAACAAAAACCAAAACCAACAAAAAATATGAAAGAAACATTACCTATGTAATATGAATCCATCAGTCAGTTCGTTTCTCCTGGGGAGTAACTGGTAAGTAGCTATTGTAGCCAATTTCTAAAGTGGAGTAATTGGAGCCATTTCTAAAGGATAAATTTTCCCCAAGCCTTGGCTGAGTGATTACTTTACTGGGCAGCTACAATTTGTCCTAAACCAAAGATTTTTAGAAAAGAAAGAAAAATCTGGTACAATAGGAATGAAGAAACCTCCTGCTACTACCCATCAATTCACCTTTCTGTAATAGAAAATTAAGTTCATAACTGTTGGAACCATCTGATGACTTGCAATAGTATGCATAGATTTAGTGCCTTGAACTTCGCATACCTTACAACAACCCAGATATAGATGAGTCCTCCTTTAAAAAAAAAAGAACCATCACATAAAGAGGTAAAATAATTTATATTAATCTAGTGTAAGTGGAATTTTAAGCTAGAATGATCAAAATATAAAGCTCATTCTATTTTCCCTTTATTGTGGAAACAAAACAAAATAAAGTCAGACAATGGAGAATTTATGTTCTTCTTAAAACTCTTCTCTGACCCTGGATGGTTATGATTCCTGGTAAAACCAGGTAGACTTACAATTTTGTTTTCTGGTCCTGTTTTGTATCCCTGGAGGAGTGCCAATTTCTGCATTCCTTCATTGTTGTATACTTTTGTTTATAGATGGCATAGATCAGTGGTGGAAAATGTATGGCATGCGTGTCATAGAGGGCTGTTTACATTACTGAAAGGTTTAAAATATTCGCCATCACTGGTGTAGATGGTTAATGAAGGTACAATCTTCTCTGAACCTCAGTGATTGTTCTACCCATTATCATTGATGTAGAAAATCTTTTGCCATGAAGTAGGCTGTATATGATGTCTGACAGAAATTTTTAACTGGTGCTGGGGCAGTGTTTTAATCAAAGTGGTTATTTTAACACATTAGGACAAATTTAATTCAACATCTATTTATGACATCATTGATATTACTACTTATCATGTATTTAAATATAAAAGAAGTTCATTAAAATAATGAGGGACCAGGGATATAGCTTAGCAACACAACACCTTCATGGCAAGCATGAGGTCCTGAGTTTGACTCCTGGTACCCACACGCACACACACAAAATAATAATGAATAAGTAGTGCAAATGTTAAGAAAATATGTCAAAAGTCAGAACATAAGATGTGTCTGAAGTCTGGAAAACACTACCATAGAGTGAAGTGGTTAGTTTGTGTATTATATTTTCTGGAAGGGACCCTGTTTCCTTCCCTTTTATTTAATATAGAAAGAGAACAGCATTTAGGAAAAAGTACCTACTCAGGAATGGAATAATTGTAGCACAGATTGTTTCCCACTGTATTGAATTTCTTTCCTTGTCTTTCTGGATACATCCTCCACTTTTTTCCACCTTGCTGTTTGCCCTAGGATCTTGACTTATGTGAATTACTATTATGGTTTAGATCTATAATGTCTCCCCAAAGCCTCATGCGTTCAGATGTTGGGCTTTTGGAAAGTGTTTGGATCATGGTAATAATACACTTATCGCAGGATTAATTTACTGTTGAATTTAGAGCAGAATGTGCTGTTAGACCATAGGGTCTAGTCAGAAGAGGAAAGAGGCAACTCAATGGGTGTGTGACCTGGAAAGGTGTATTTCCCTCCTCAACTCCTCACTCTACACTTCCTGCCCACCATGACTTGAGCAGATTTCCTCTGCCAGACCTTCTCATCATGTTCTTCCTGCTTTAAGTCAACCTCTCCCCCTTTAAGTGGTGAGTATAGGGTACTTTGCCCTACAAACAAGGAAAACGACTAAGATAGTTACATATACAAGCTCTTGTATGTCCTGGCTGCTGGTAGGGTTTGGCCAAAAGAAAAGAATCGGAATATCTACCACTAGTTTCTTACTCTGAGACCACCTACAGTTGGTGTTTGGCTGTGTCTCTGAATCGAGGTCCCTGCTCTTTTCCAGGTAGTCTAATCATCATGATTCTGTCATTATGGGTTATTTAGGTAACCTCTCCCACTTTATGTACTTTTGGGCTTACAGAAATCACAGTCATGATGCTGCTGGCTCCAGGTCCTTATATATATTATCCTTGTGGTTTCTCTACTCCCTCCTATACCTTTGTAATTAGTCACTAGAGAACTCAGTGCCCTTTGAATTATCCTAATTTGAGCATGTGATCTATTTCTACCTGGAATGTCAAATGCATACTGCAGTGGCAGGCAGAAATACTGAAAGGACACCCAGGATTTGGGGGCAGATCTATTTACATCAATGGGCACTGATCAGGATCATTCCCAAAATATCAGGCCCTAATCTCTGGTGGTCTAGCACTTATATGGGATAAACAAGCAGGAAGTACAAAAGCAGAATGGCTTGTCAATTGGGGAGTGGTTCTTACAATATGCATCACAGTGATCAGCTGTTTCTAAGAAACAAAAATAACAGGATCTGTAACAAGAACTATTACCCAGGCAACTAACAAACTGAAGTACACTGCATGGGGGGATCTTCTGCTATATTTCCCCCTCTCTTTTAGTTTCCCAAGCAAATCTTTGCTTGGCATGCTATATGTGATCTTCTGAGACAAGGCCCAACTAGAAGCAGTAACATTGGGGCTATCAGTGGTCCTAGGATGGGCCCTAGCCAAGGTTCACAAGATTGCCTTATTACAGAGTTTTTCTTAAGTTGCTTTTAGGAAGGGACATAATTTAGGCCCGTCTATTCTGTAAAATTATTCTGACAAGGTAGTGAGGAACTTAATGTGATCTAGGAGAGTGTCTAATGTACCTTGGATGCTCATCAAATCTTGGTCAAGTGTTTGATAGTGGTTCTATGCTCTTGGGGCAATCATCCATAGAGTTTAAGGCAAAAACCACAGCTAGTAGAGGGCAGGGAAGCAAGGACTTGGGTGAGCAGCCTGAATATATTGAAGTATGGAACAATCCTGTGAATCCTCATGCCTCCACCATGAGTGGATTGGTCAGTGTCTGGAGTGACCAGATCAGGGCTTTGAGTGCATCTTTTCTTCAGAGTGAGATGTTTGGTCCAGGTAAATTTTCCAATGCACCTAAGGCTGAATTTCTGAAACTTGTCGAGGAATAGACACCTCAATTATATGTGTGTGCAAGAGTGTCTGCAGGTATAGCTGGTAGCAAGACCCTATAAACTCCTATTGTCCTTTTAGTGCAGGTAGGGAATGTCTTGGGCCAGCTCAAGTAGGTGCAGAAGAGCATTAATGATATTTGTAACACATGTTAGGTTTTATTTTTGTGTAATCTACCTATCTATCTTTAAATGGAGAGAATCTACTATATTGCATGAGGTCAGGTCCAGTGACAGACTCTGAGCTGGCTTCAAGTATACAGGTGCCAGCATTGCAGCTTGAGCTTGCAGAACATACAGTGGGGCAGGTCTGGCTTTGATCTTCTGGGAGTACTGGGTAATAGTTTTCTGGCTGGGGTTGATGTTTTAGTCAATTGGATCCCTGGAGAGGGCTTAGGCCACTGGACCAAACTATTTTGAGCCCAACCTTGGCATCATTAGTGGCAGGTTCCCAAATAGCATCAGGAAGCAGTTTGCTGTGCAGATCATCCCTGCAGGAGAGTTTTGTCTAAAATAGTTTTGTCCAAGGTGACCACAGCATATCTAGCCTGTCAAACTTCATTCATAACAGAACTACTTCCCTCTGTAAACAGGGTGTATTCAGCATCTGTCTGAGGGCCCATTTTTCAGAATAGTGACACCTGGGCAGTTAGATCTCTGTCTAAGGTGAGCTGGTAAGTTTTCTTATTCAGAAGGATTGTATGGCTATCAGAGTGCAAAGGCAAAGGGTGGGAGCAGCTTTTAGTGATGGAATCTATGTTTTTGTACAGGTAGACCCCTGGGCACTCCCAGGGGCTGACAGTCTGAGTAAGAATCATTGTTCTCATGAACTCAGGATCTAGATTCTGTAGAAGCTAGCAGCTCCAAGGAATTTTCAGAGTGTCTTGTGACTCGTTTCTGCCAGATATTGGAGCAGAGCTTTTGTGTCTTTTCCAGCAGAGAACTTGGGTGTCACTAATCAGAAGTGTAGTGCTGGGAAACCAGCGAGGTTAGCTCTGAGGGCTTCTCCAAAGAGGGTAAACAATTTTTTTTTATACCATGGGAAGTCAAATTAAGGTCAGTTGAATTTTGAGTCCAGAACTGGGGTCTTTCCATTTTAAATCAAAGAAGGGCTGGCTGACAGGAGCCAATTAAAGCCAGAAGAAGACATTTTTTTTAGGTTCAGGGAGGTATACCAGCAGGCTGTGAGTGTCAGAAGACTGAGTCAATGTATGGAGGGGAATTGCAGTAGCATTGGCATGTCAGAAATTTGAACTGACTTTACAGACAGGAGAGGTGCATTTCAGCATTTTATAAATAGTCTATAAACATTTCGCCATTTTGAAGTCTCCTTTTTTTCCCCCTTGGAGGACCATGATGGAGCTGGAAGGGACAGAAAAACACACTGTTGTCCTGAAGAGAAGATGATGGGACTTGGCCGAATCTGTTGCTAGCCCTCTTCCCCCGAAAATAGTGGGGCAGTTCCAAACCCTTGTGGCGACTGAGTAACAATCTTTCAGCATCCTGTATTGTTTTAGGTAGCTGATGTGTGACTGGATGCCGGTTTGTGTGTCTCATGATTTCTGACTGCAGTGGGGGTTGTGGTGAGGTGGCATAGCTGATGGGCAGGGCCAGAGGTGAGTCTTTGGGTCTTACCTCTGAGAGGAGAGTTTTCAGAACTTCAGGACTGTGGTTATCTGTCTCAGGCTGAGGCAGGCATCATCTTCCTCTCAGGGAACAGTGAAAATTGAAAGTGCAGGGTTAAATGAGAGGGAGTCCGACTGGCTTGGTGCAAAGGAGATGGTCACTTTTAACTTGCAAAGGAGACCTCTGCTTAGGATCAGTGTGGGACTGGTTTATACAGGAATTCATGTTTGGTGTTATATCCTCCCAAGCTGCAAATTTTTGCCTGGCAGAAGGGTAAAGAGGCAAGAGTACCAGTTGCTCCAGTGATGGTAAATTTTTGACAGAGGGGACTTTTGAAGGCAGAGAGTTTTGTTTCATTGTCTACTATTAAAGTCACAGGTCCCCTCCCCCGCCAACTTTTACATGACCACAGGCTCTTGAGGGCCCAATTTGGTAGAGCTTAGTCTATCCTATCCATTCAGGCCTGATTGGGCAAGGAGAGGTTCATGTTAAGGTGTACCTGGATAGTCAGGTTTCTTTTTGCTTCAAAGACACAGGGAACATTTACTTTTTGTGTTCATAGCCCTTGTAACTTTTAGCCAGAGGATATGTTTGTCTACCAGACTGAATTTTCTTACAGACATCAGGAGCTTTTCTTTTATCAGATTTCTGGGTAACTGGTTGATGGGCTTTTTGTCCCCCCTCTTTGATGTCTTTGAGAAATGCTTGACTGATTTTTTACTTTTAGGCAAGGTGACCTTTGGGAAAGGCCATAGCAACTCATTTATCAGGGCTGACAGTCCAATTTTCTTAATCAAAATGTGGAACTCAGAAGGAATTGCTGACAGTCATGTTGGGTGGGAATTAGAGGATGCCATCTGACCAGGATAGGTGTGTTTTAGAGAGGGTGGGGCCTCTATGGCCAAGTGCAGGCAATGAGTAGAACTGGTTCAGTTGACTGGAAGTAGATGAGTCAGGATCAGAGGGTGAAACTTTTGACAGCAACTGCAGTGGCCAATGAGGGTGCCAAGTTGGAATTCTCAGGAAGAATGGACCTCTTTTTTTCTTTTTCTTTTTCTTTTTTTTTTTTTTTTTTTTTTTTTTTTTTTTTTTTTTTTTTGAGACACAGGAATGTGGTTTGGTTTCACTTTTAACTGTGAAAAACCTTTTTTTCTGCAGTCAGGGACTGTGGGTTTTGACTAATTAGTTTCCATTTCTGACTTCCTATGTGTGTGTTGTGTACCCTTGAATGATGGCACAACAAGGGTGGGTGCCCCTGAGAGAGAGAGACCAATCAAATGCCTACTTGGCTGTGCCCCTTATGGGGACTTAGTTGTGACTTAGCTAAGGAGGGTGCAAGGCCTCTGTTATGCCATATATCTTTTACCACAGAACTACAGGTGAAGGCCCAATGAGCCACCATGACCAGTGCTTCCCAGTCTTGTGCACAGATGGAACAGTCTATTGCTTACACTGTCCTTTCCACTCACTCACACATTCACTCAGCAGGCACTCAGAGGTTAAGCATTCCAACTCCTTTCCCTTGAGGGTGGTCCTAAGGAGAGCTGATCAGACTTCAGCTGAGCAGAACTGATAGACTAACTGGGTTCCTCCCAGGGGTCTTAATAGGATCAGGCAGGCAGGCAGACAGACAGACAGACTGTGCTCTCCTTCCTTTGGGGTCTGATGTGAGCTGCTCAGCAGGGAGTGAAGAATTCATCTCCAGACCTCTGAGGAGACTCAAGAAATCTGAAGCTTTCCATTGAGATCTGGAGAGGTCCATGCTCTGTTCATGAGGGCCACAAGTGGTGACCAACGAGGAAAGCAAGGTTGGTCTTCCCCGTACCAGATGCAACAGCCAGCAGAAACACTGAAACGACACCTGGGTTTTGGAGGAAAATTTATTTATGTTGATGGGCACTGCTTGGGATCATTCCTAAAATACCAGGTCCTAATCTCTGGTAGTCTAGGGCCTATATGGAATAAACAAGCAGGAAGCACAAAGGCAGAGTGGCTTGTTGATTGGGTATTGATTCTTACAATGTGCATCACAGTAACCAACCGTTTCTAAGAAATAAAAATAACAGAAACAGTAACCAGAACTATAACCTGGGCAACTAACAAACTAAAGTATACTGGCTGGGGTGGAAGGGTATCATCATCTGCCGCAATGCATCTGCCTTGATAGTAAATTCATGGAATGACATGTTTATGTTGAAACAACTTTCTCACATGTATAGAGCACTGTATAATTTTCAAATTTTTCTTTTACTATTTATTCTCGCAATAACTTGGTGAAGTTGGCAAGTCAGAAAATGTTATCTCCATTTTGTAAAGAAAACCAAGAGTTGGATAAGAAAATCGATGTCCAAGTACACACAACTAATTGCTAAGTCTGAGCTATGCCTTCTGCCTCCAGTTGCTGTGTTTATTCCATCACACCCTGATTCATCTAAAATGAATTAATTTGATTAAAGTCATTGCACTTCATTTGTTCTTTTTTTTTTATCTCTAAAGCAATATCTAGGTCTCATAGGAATAAATATAAGCAGAGGTAATTCTCCATTAAGTAGATGTAGTAGGTGTGTGGTAAAACCTAGAGGGAGAAAGAAAAATTATATAAGTAGGCAAACAGTATATTTAAATTTTACATGTGAAGAACCACCTTAGATAAATTGCACAAATGGGAATAAAATTATTATGAATATGTTTATACACCTTAAAACAGCAAATGGTTCAATATGATTTATGTAGTTGGGACAGGCTAAAACCTCACTAGTATAATAGCTGAGTCATTTGTCTTAGCAAGTATCTTGTTATTGGCAATCTATAATGCACTGAGATGACTGATAACCTTGTTTTCTTGTGGTGCCTCAGCTGCTCTAAATTATTTATTTGACATATTGCCTCTTGGCAGATGTAAGGGAACCAATGATAATATGTTTGCAGTGTTTAGATGTACATCTGCGAGGATGCTGTTCCCCTGTCCCTGGTTTTTAGGCATATTAAATAGGTAAGGACATGTTTTCTAGAATTGTCATGTCATCAAGTACGTGTATAGAGATGAATAAGGCTATGAGGTTTTGGAAGTGTTATTCCTGGTTGTAATAAAATGGACTGATATTCTTTAATGCTAGGAGCATGATTTCTTGGCATATGCCTGGCTTCTTCCAAGTCATGGTGGACATAGGTGGGTAAAGAGATCTGTGTACCACACTATGTGATTCATCTGGTCAGCTGTCTTTTTTTCCCAGTAGACAGGTCATCAGGGAATTGTGTCTTATGTACCGTGGTAATCCCATTGCCTGGTAAAGATCTGGCACATGATAGTAGTTACTTATTAAGTATTTGTTGAGGAATGAAAGGCAGCAGTGAATGAATCAGGAAAAAAATTTATAGCCTTCGCCTTAGGTATTTAGTTATTAACATGACTAATTAAAGTACTGTTCTGGAAACAGGGATAAACTAGGAGTCAGATCATTTTTGGAATCTTAGTTACTATAGGCAGGTTGTTTAACCTTTTTAAACTTTGGTTTTCTTTATATAGAATGAAGGAAATGACTTTCCTCATGATGTTATATAGGAATTTAAATATAATATAGAGTGCCACAAATTTTGTAAATGTTAAATAACTATATAAGACTTATGCAAGTTCAGTGCATTTAATGACTTCTAAAAAACCCTAATTTCTAGTGTTTACCAGGGTGTAAATACTCCCACCCTAGCTGATTTCAAATTAGCATAAATATTGGAAAACAAAGTTTAAACATTCTTAAGTATTTAACACCTGCTTACTGGACGCTGGGTTCTGGACACCATGGGGTGAGAGGGAGGAGTTTAGTTTATACAAATAAGATATATGATACCCCTGGTTTACATATGGAGGTGAGTTCTGTATTTTCAAAGAGGAAAAGAAAGCCGAAAATTTCTAGTGGGGATAGACTGAGACTTCAGATCTATATGAAGTCGAACAATAAGACACTCATAGAATGAGTATCTTAGTGATGACGAGGTATTCAGGAATTCCTTCACCCTGAACTCAGTACTTTCGGGCACCAAAATTGAGACCCAGTCAACAAATATTTATTCATCTCAGGTGATGGGAAGATTACTGCTAGACAAGTACTAAAAATGAGCAGTAGATTCAAGAATACATAGATTCATGGCTGTTTTGGATGATTATGTGTTTTCTCCAAAATTCATATTGAACGTCAATCTCATTATGGTGATATTAAGAGATCAGGGTTTGTGGGGTTGGTGAATGTATTAAGGGATTTGTGAAAAGGAGTTTGAGGAGTGAGTTTGTACTTTCACTCTTCTGTCATGTGAAGATATAGTATTTGTCATTTTTACCCTTCTCTCTGTGAAGATGCCACAGTGAAAAAAAATACATCAAGCCAGATGCAGAGTCTGCTGGTGCTTTGGTATTGATTTCTTAGGCTACAGAACCATAAGAAACAACTTTCTATTTCTTATGAATTATCCAGTCTCAGTTTTTTCTTTTTTTTTACAGTGATACTTATGGACCAAGGTATTCTAATTAACTATTTTCGGAAAATGGGGGTTAATGGAAGCACAATATATGGAAGCACAATGTTCTCTTTTCTCTTGTTCTTTAAGATGTCTAATGGTTCTCCATTTCTCTCTAATACAGTTGGTTTTTAAATATATTGTCATTACATCCTGATAAACCTACTGTGAGTTGATAACAGTGGAAGTCAAAAATGTGTTTAATACACATGTCCTACCAAATATCATAACTCAGCAACCCAATACACCATAGAGTATTGGTTGTTTTTGCCTTTGGTTGGCTGGGAACAATGGGGCTAATGGTGCTTCCTGGATCAGTAGAGAGTAACATGGTGCATATTACTAGCCAAGGAAAAGATAAAAATTTCAAGTACTGTATAGGGAATGGGATATAGGGTTAGGGTTAAAGTTAGAATGTGTATCATTTCCGCGCCATTGTAAACTTCAAGATCTGTGAGTGGAACCATCATTAACTGGGTACCATCTGTGGTCTGGTTCATTTTCTCCATCCTGTTGATGAATTATGTATTATAGGTCACAATTCTTTGAGGAGCTTAGTTGATCATAATCCATATTCATAGGGACAGATCAGAAGTTAGTGTGACAACATAAATGAATAAGTCAGGAAGTAGTATCAATTTTCAGCATGCATTAGAATTACCCCAGAGAGTTAGTTAAAACCAGATTTCAGGAGCAAAGCTAGAGACACTATCATTCAAAATCCTGGGACAGAGCCTAGGAAAATAAACAACCTTGATGACTTCGATATAAGTAGTTAGAATAACACATTTGGAAAAATACTTCCCACTTCAAGTACCCTGCCTTTCATGTTTGGATTTTATTTTTTAGGTCAGTGGTCACAACTTTGACTGTATGTGGAATTGCTTAGAGAGTTTTAAAAATATCCTGATGCTTGGTAGTCAGAAAGTGCTGATTTGATCCGGGGTAAAGCCTGGCATCAGGCTTTCAATGCTCCTCAGGTACTTGTAATGCTCAGTCAAGTTTGAGCCATATTGCACAGTAGGGAGCAGGTAACTGTTGAAGGGTGAGGTACTCAGTTTTGCATTTGAATTGTTCTAACAGCCCAGTAGAGAAAGGAACTAAGGGTGACAATGTGAGATTCTCAATCAGGAATGTAAATACTGGAGAGTGGAACTGGAAAATAGGATATTCATGTTTAAGATTTTGAAGGTAGAATGCATGTTTTAGACTGTGGTCATGAGATGGAGTGGTTAAATTAGAAAATAAGTGAAGGTTGTTAGAGTTAAAAAGATCAGTGAACACAAAATCTGGGCATATATAATAGTGACAAGGAGGAATAGGATGGTGATAGTCATGTGTAAGAATCTTAAAAATATTTGTTGCTGTATGAGAACAGAAAAGCAAAGATCTGGAGGTAGGATATACAGAGCAGGAAGTTTTCTAACTCCAGCCATTCACCTTGAGAAGAAAAGTGGGTGAGTGTGTGTGTGAGAGAGAAAGGAAGAAAGGAGAGGAAAGCTAAAATTTAAAAGAGGCTACAGGAGTTACGGTCATCTAGGAGAGATGTAGATGGAGAGGATGGTCTGTGATTAGACAAATTTTTTGATGACTAAGAGTCTTAGAGGGCACAGTAGGAATGTTGGAATGAAAAATTGAACTTGGGGTTGGAGTAGTACAGAGGTAATAGTCATTATAACTGGCCACAAATATTCTGTTCATCCCTCCTTTCTGGGGCACATGGTTGTACTTTTCTGTTCTGCAGAATTAAGGTGGTCATGTGGCTTGCTCTGACCATTATCAAGATGAGCAGATGTGATGTGTTATTTCTAGAAGGAAATTTTATGGAGTAGTGTAGGATTCACCATAACTACTTTTGTTACAGTGAAGTAACTTTCAACTTGTTAGACAAATGTGCCAATTTTGTGTCTCACCATATGGAAGAATGAACTTGAAGACAAAGATGATGAATAGGAAAGTTTTATTAAGAGAAACCTCCTGAGAGGCAGGAGGGGTTCCCAAAATGGTTGCTGCTGAGGCTTTTTCTGCAGGGGGGGTTTGTACAGTAAAATCACATCATAGGTTACCTTGGTTCAAACTGTAACCAACCTATAGGATTACAAGTAAAATCACTTACCTAGTGTTGATCTTATAGAAAAACAAGGTACATTGTGGAGTTTCTTGTGACAACCAGTGGGTCAGTATCTGCTCAGTTCAGGAGGTGGAAGACTGCTAATTCTGAGGAACCAAAGCATCTTGAAAATAGGATGGTTTGCCCACTCTAGCAGGGATGGGCCTTAATGGGAAAGCAGGGAAGTTCCCAAAGGGACAATCAGATAAAAGTTAATTATTCAACCTGTGGTGGATTAACTAATGGTTAATTTGTAGTACCCAACTGAACTAGATCAGCATGGTTCTGGGTGTGGAAGGCGTACTGAAGTGTTGTTGCCAACAGCAAAAAAGGAGAACTGGAGGGGAAGATGGTGTGCTGTTGATTCTTCCAGAGAAGCTTGTCATGCTCCTTTTTATGATAGGAACTCAGCTGTTCTCATCGTTGGAGGAGCTCAGGTCATCACTGTTGCTGAGGATGGCTGTGACTCTTTTTGAAGGAGCTCTGGTCCTTATCTTGAGCGTTGCTTCCTGGCTCCAGTGCAAACCCCACAGCCTGCTGGCACAGATCCTTCCTCTCACTGGCACAGACTGTCAAGCTTCCACCACTGACCTTGGGGCCTTCCCAGTGTGGATCCTTGATACAGACTTGCATGAGACTTTGTTGTGGGCTCTAGGCCTCTACCTGGACTAATGGAGGATGTTGTCGTGGGCTCTAGGTTTTCAGCTGGATTCGTGTAGGACATTGCTATGGGATCCAGGCCCACAGCTGGATTCTTTGGGTCTCTAGTGCATGGATAGATCTATTGCACTCTTGTGCATTTGACTTTTTGGGTAAATATTATAAAATAATCCTATAAATTATATGCCCTGTATTAAATCTATTCCCTTATAAACCTTGACCACAGCACAGCCAAACTGTCATCGTGCCTTGCTTGCCTGCCTTGCTGCCTAAAACAAACATCTGTGCTCAGCAGAACTCTATGCCTTTGTTGTTCCTCAATAAATTTGGGGGTCTGAGTCAGTTTGGGGCTTCATTCCATTCTGATGAATTTCCCTGGTGCCCCCAACAAAGATAGTCTCTGTCGCTTTCATCTTCGTTCATCTCTCTAACAGTGTTTGGCTTGCCTGAACCCTGCAATATGCAGCAAGGATACACACTATGGTGAAGAACGAAGGCATTTGTGGAAGAAGTAAGGGTGAGGGTCAGAATGTTCCACCTTGTTTCTATATGTTTGTTAGATTGTTTAGACTTATCAGACCAGATGGTGCTAGTTACAGTACTATTTTGAACTGTTGCTTATCTTTTGGCACGCTCCCTGGGCTAGCCAGTGTGTCTCCATTTTGGGGCCTACATCAACTCAGTCATTGACCACAGGCCTGGTTTTCCCCATCTCTGTTCAGACTCTAACTATGATCTGGTCCCTTTCTAACTGCATATCGATCTCTACCTAATTTAGCTGTCTGCAACACTTCTGCTTGTCAACCCTGACAATGTATGGAAGGGAGTCAATTCAAGCTCAATGTTCTGCACCAGATTCTTTGTGGTGTCCTGTGATTGATCTGTCCCAGCAATTGGGACACGACTTGTGGTTTTATTCTTCTTTTGCTTCTCAATTGTTTTATTGGTTAAAAACTGATGCATTTCTACTATCTAAAGGTACAGTGGACTAATGCAATATGAAATAGAGTGGAGTAACACAGTATGTGTATACTATGTGTAATGATTGAATCAAGGAAATTAGTATTTCCATATCCATAAGCATTTAGCATTTCTTTAAACCTGAAATCTTGAACCTCTCTTCAAGTTTTTCATAAAATTTGTAATAGGTTGTTTAAACTGTAATACTCTATGGTGCTTAGAACACTAGAGCTTATGCTTTCTGTCTGTATTTTGGTACCCGTGTTCCAACTTTCTTCTAGTCCCTCTGCCTTTCCTAAAATTTAATAATTACTAATTGATTATTTTCTCTGAGATCAATTTTTTATGAGCAAGAACATAAAATACTTCTTTTCTCTGCGTCTGGCATATTGCACTTAACATATTGTCTTTCAGTTCCACCAGCTTTCTTGCAAATAACAGGATTTCATTCTTTTCATGGCTAAGTAGTATTCTATTGTGAAAATACATGTATTTGCTACATTTTCTCTATTTGTTCTTCTGCTGATGTACACCTCAGTTGAGTCTCTATCTTGGCTATTTTAAATAATGCTTATGTTACTGTGGAACTGGGAGTGCTACTATCACTTCAAAATGCTGATTCTATTTCCTTAGGATATATACCCTGTCTTAGTTACTTCCCACTCACTGCTGAGACAGAATACTTGATGCCCAAATTTAGGGAAGGAAAGATTTATTTCTCACAGTTCTTGAGAGTTTTGGTCCATACTTAGTTGGCTCCAAGGTAGTGTGGTGTGGTGGGGTAGCCATTCATGGCAGCTGCCAAACAGCCAGGCAAACCCACAAGAAAGAGAGTGGGAGAGAAAGAGCCTTCCTCTTGCCCTTACACAGTATATTGGCTCCACCCCTGGCGGGTGCAGCACTCACATTGCCAATGCTAGTACCAGACAACAAACCAGTCATGAACGCCAGATTCAGCCCTGTCTGTGCTACAATTACATGAGGTTTTGTGGGGGACACAGGACTGACCACACTATGACATACCCTGGGAGAGAGCTGGATCTCTCTCTCTCTCTCTCTCTCTCTCTCTCCCCATCTTCTGAGGAAAACCTGAATTGACTTCTCCATAATTACTATACAGATTTCCATTCTCACCAACAGAATTCAAGGGTTCCCTTTTCTCTGCATTTTTATTGGCGTTTGTTATTTTTAGTCACAGAAATTTTGGGTTTGCTTGTTATCTCAGTATAGCCTACCTATGTCCTATGTCTTAGAGATGTTTGTCCTATGTGATACGGCGCAACCTAGCTAACCTATGTCCTGAATGATATAGAAATCAGTGTCTAGAAAGTGAACATTTCGGTATTTGCCATAAAAATTTAAATACATGGCATTTGCTTATGGACTAAGTAGTAACAAAGAACTGCTTCAAAGGCCAGAAAAGAGGCAATCCATGTCATTCTCTGCTAAAATATTTTGTAAAATTGTCACTTTCGGTGATATGAAAGACTGATCATGTATCAATTGAGTGCATAGGTCTAGCATAAAATTTCAGAAAACAAAAATTAGTGTCATGGGTGGCTGCAGGTAGCAATATTTGTGGATAGAAATAGGTTTGTAATCAAGAATTAAAGGAAATAGAATATCTGTGAAAAGTACTTCAAGTAAGGAAGAGTAAATTAGTTCCTAACTATATACAGAAAAACATATAAGTAGAAAAATTTTAGAATAGGACAAAAAGAACAATGAAAAGTCAACATTGAAGTAAGCATCAAGTTAAGGGCATAACAGTTACACCTGTTGTGGACTGAGCTACTTCAAAGTAAAGGTCCAACTAAGCACTTGCAATACAATGATGTGTACAGTGTAGTTTTGAGCTCTTGTGTGGACAGGGTCAATTGTTCGAGCTCGCTGAAACATTCAGTGCAAAATCTGAGAATGATCAAAGCAAACTAGAAAGAGTCACCTTGTCTGTGAATCCCATGATGGTCCCATTGTTATTTTAAGCAATTGAACATTTTGGCATGGTTTGTTACTACAGCCTAACCATGCTCCTTATATAAGAGGCAAGGAAACAGAGTATGGAAAAAGGAGTAGATCAGAGTAATGGGGCAGCTGTCCAGAGATCTCTGTTCTGATTCCTTATGAAGCATGAAATGGTGAAGCAGTAGGTTAACTTTGTTCTAATCATTACTTTGGTTCAAATTGTTGTAAATCAATACTGAATGCATGTGAAAATAGAAAGTACATTTACTTTGACATTTTCTTTGCTTGTTTGATTTTCAAATGAACCCTCTTAAAAACCTTAAATTACTCAATTCATTCTTCAAATTTGCATTCAAATTTTTGGATGGACATCTATATCATGGTGTGCACTGTTCTTGTCCTGCGTATTGGTTTGGGATCCCAGCAAAATAATGGACAGGTAGAAGTTTCTGGACCAGTTTGAACTGATCAGGAAAAGCATTAGTGGTTGTATTGTATTATTTCCTTGGGAGGCTAACATTAGACTTAGAATTATAGTGATTGAATGTGAATGAGATCTGGGACTTTTTATTTTTATTTACTTTTCTTGTTCAAATGAAATGAATATGCATTGTACTGGTAAGGCAGACAGGGTTATTACCAGTGCAGCTGAGAACAATTAGTTCTTATTTGCTTAACACCGTTTCTTAATGTGCAATTGTAAAACTTTTCACAGGATGTTTTAAATGTAATCAATTTTTCATTGCTGTTCCTAATAATTCAAAGAGCCTGACATTTGCAATCAAGCCAACTATGGTCGATACCCATTTTCTCTTAGTTAAATAGGAATTTAACTCAGTGACACAAATGGTGGCTTCTGGAACTGATTCCATGTATTTATTATTTGGTGAGGGCTGTACCCAGATTTATGGATTGGTAGAAGAGATAGTCCTGTATCACAGGGACAGCTGAACTTACTGTGTGTTTGGGGCCAGCCCCCTCAGGACTCACAACCTGGCCCTCCTGCCTTCTGGAATTGTGCCCTTGCTGAGGCTTTTCCACACAGCATTTTCTTCTCTTATAAAATAAGAATTTCTTTTATTGCATTTTGTAAGGGTTGAGTGAAATAATGAATTATTAGTCAAGATACAGGATATACTATTGGCTTGCAGTGGGAAAAAAACTCAAACATAGGTAACAAAACTTAAAAGGGAATTGAGGAGCTCATTTAAGAAGCACC
The DNA here is from genome assembly GCA_004363535.1 of Dasyprocta punctata. NCBI lineage: Eukaryota > Metazoa > Chordata > Mammalia > Rodentia > Dasyproctidae > Dasyprocta > Dasyprocta punctata. Next base: position 68,954 of record RJWM01000200.1, on the reverse strand, counting down.
TCCATGCTTTTCCTGATTTCAGAGCTCTCTCCACCTAGGCTCTCGATGACACCAGGACCCTGCCTATGCTGTTTGTATCCATCTGTCTTGGTCTCATTCTCTCCTTTTCAGATCCAGGTTCTCAATCAGGAGTGAAATATTTGGGGTCGTCAGGAAGAAAAAAAATATTTCAGGAATGATTGAGGGGAGAATAAATGCAGGGAGGGAAAAGCTAAAAGTAGATTTAATTATGTTTTTATACGGTTCTCAGTGCCTTACATTCCTATCACTTCCTCGAAAATCTTTTCATCATATTCAAAGAGAGGGATTGGCAAGTTTTGGTAAGCCAGAGGTTATATCTGTCCTATCAGCTGTTTTTACAAGTGAAGCTTTATTGGAAGAAAATCACACTTGTTCATTTATATGTTGTTTATAGCTGGTTTCATGCTGTGAGAGCAGAATTGACAGAGTTTGTATGGTTGGCAAAGGTGTGAATCTTACTATTGAGCCATTTATAGGAAAAGTTTTCTAAACTGTCCCAAAAAAGGTTAAAGCTAATAGTCTTCAAAGTGGCTTATTTAAAAGGTGGTATGCAAGATAATCCACTGGGAAAGCAGAAAATTATATTTTAAATTTATTATTTCTCTTTGTTTCTAAATATTAAAATGATGAAAACTTCTAATATATACCATACAACTTGACAATATTTAGTGCATTCGTATAATAATATACAATGCATACATGTGTATATAATATAGTATATATATATATTAGTATCTATCTATTTCTCTACATATTTATATCAGAGAGAAGGAAAGATGGAAGGAGAGAGGAAGAGAGTAAGGCAGAAGGGTTCAAAGTTTTGTATCACTTATAGTGTATGTGTGTTAGCTTTTCACTGCCATGACCAAATATTTAGAAGAAAAAAAAAACTTGAAGGAGGAAAGATTTGTGCTGGCTTGTGGTTTCAGAAGTTTCAGTCCATTGTCAAGTGACTCCAAAGCAGAAACATGATGTTGGAAGGGCATGGTGGAGCAAAAGGACTCATCTTATTACAGCCAAGAAGCTTAGTGAGCAAGGAAGAGCCAGAAAAGAATGGGTCACTGAGAAGATATAGTTTCCAAGGTATTTACCCCATTATTCAGTCCCTTAATTATCTCTCCTGTTTCTATCATCTGTCCATAGTGCCATTAAAATACAGCATCATCAATGGACCAACTCATTGATGGAGTTAGAGGCCTCATGGTCCAAGCACCTTCTGAATACCCTATTTCTGAACATGAGATATTCTTGGGGGACATTTTAGATCCAAAGCATAATAGTAAGCAAAAAAAATTAGGAACCATCAGACTGACCACTGTCATGCTATATATTGTTCTTAAATAATTGAAGACATTGCTGGAGGAGAATGTGCTTGTACTTGACCATTTTCTCCCACAATCCAGCTAGCTTTGTGTATCTGCTTTTGGGTAGACCTGGGTCACTCCTTCCGGATGACAAGGATGGTGTGTTAAATCTAAATATTCATTTAAAGAAATATGTGAAATAATAAAAATACAGCAGAAAGACGAATAAGGGAAGTAGGCTTGACCTCTGATTATTGAAGCTGGGCACATTGTAGAAACATCAAAAGAATAAGCAATAATAGCTGCCTTACTCTGAATTTTAAAAGAGAATGGTATTTCTATTCATCGTTTATCTTGCCTGAGATTTGAACAAATACAGAATTTCTGTCAGCAATTATTGATTTTTAAATATTTATGGAAAATGACACATGTTCTGCCAAATGTGATATTTAGCAAGTGAGGTGAGTTATATAAATTCGGGATTGGAGACTGAGCCACCAGGACAATTTGTAAAATATATTGAAGTTGATTAATGAGAAATAGAAATGTCAATCTGTTGCTAAAGTGAAATGATAAAGGGCCAGTTGAAATCCAGCAGAAACAGTGTAGGCTGGATCTGCAAAGAGTGCCTGGACTGAACATGGGAGCCTGGGTTCACCTTTCAACCTGGGAAGATTTGGAGATGGGGAAAAGAAGCCTTCAGTGAGTGGGCAGCTGGTGTGTGAGTGGATAGGGCGGTGTTCACTTGTGTTCTGTCAGTCTGGCTTCCTTTTCTGTGAAATTTGCTGATTGGATCGTTTGGATTTCTCCCTCATATAAAAAAAATGTGGGTGTGTATGTGTGTGTGTGTGTGTGTGTGTGTGTGTGTGTGTGTGTAAGAGAGCGAGAGGGAGAGAGAAAGAGAAGAGAAAGACTGAGACAGAGAGACACAGAAAGAAAACTATCAATTTGTATAACGTGTTGCGGGGAAGGACAGTGACACTAAATCATCACTCTAAGATAGAAGTTTCTTCTTGAGGTAAACCAGGTTAACTCTGACCAAAGCCCTGGGGTAGATATTGACCCCAAAACTTCTACTATAAAATCACCCGGCAAGAGGAAAGGGGGAAGTCTGTCTTGTTTTGAAAAAAGAATGGGGGGAAATGAGTCTGTCTTTGACAGAATGATGCTCCAAATCTTTCCCTATCTTTGACCATTTTGCTATGCCGAGTCTATGCCCTGAAGATGTGGAAAGAGAAACCTCTTAATGAGCTGTGCTACTGGAAATCTGGGTCCATTTTGACGTGAGTCAGACTGACTGAAGTTTACAAGGGAGCAGGAGACCTGCCCTCAACCCCATGCTGCGGAGAAGGGAGGCCATCCATGGTTCTTTCCCAAGCAGCTTCCAATAGCTAGTCATTAGCACTAAGCTGTGGCCACGGAACAGGGGCCAGGATAGCAACTTAACAAAGCAAAAGGCAAAAGCAAAAGCAAAAACAAACAAACAAAAATACCAAATGAAATATAACTGGCCTTTCCAGCTGAGTGATTCTGGCACTGCAGAGAAGAGTGCTGCATAAGGAGAAACCAGAGTTACTGGTTCTCTGGGTTGATGAGGTACGAGCTGAAACCACGCCTGCAGGTCATTGTTCCTACTTCATTTATAAAATGAGACCATCTCTACTTACATTTGTATTAAGCATGTACTATGACTCATTCAGTGCTGTGCCAACTTTTGAGAATATGGAGATGAATTGTGCAGGTAATGTGTCGGATGACAGACTAACTCAAGTGCAGTGTAAACAAATAAGGTGAATCTGGGGCCTTGGGGCATGGTTCAAGTAAGGTTTCATGGGAGAGAAATGATGGGACTGTTTCTGAGCAGGAGGTTGTATCTAGATAGAAAGTCCATGTATCAACCAGCCTCATGCTACTACAGTGAAATACCTGAAGCAAACAATTTATAAAGAGAGAAAGTTTATTTGGCTCAAGTAATTGAGGTTCAAAGGCTCAGCACTGGTGAGAGTGGTGGATACTGGTTCATGCAAGAGAAACAGTCACAACTTGAACCCAGAGATAGAAAGAGACTAAAAGACTTTTGTTCCAGTACATTCCCTAGTGATCTAAGGGCCTCACCCTGTGGCCCCTAGAACCTCCCAATACCACCAAGCTGAGGACTGAAACCTTAGATGTGAACCTTTGGGAGTTATTCAAACATATTTCTAAGCCATAACTGTCTGCTGATGAGACAGAATGGGGTAAAATGGAGAAGCTGAGAAACTGTAAGAAGCTGGGTTTAGAGGAGGTGTGGGGACTAAGTGCAGAGTGGTACCCGACCGCAGTCCTTGTGAGGTGGAAATGGGGTAGACCTTGAATGCCACGCTTGGAAATTTGGATTTTTAGTAAAATACAGTGAGAAACCATTACAAGATTTTAAACAAGGATGACATTATGACATTTTCATTGCAGAAAGCTAAGTTTGACAGGGGTTAATTTTACTGGAGGAGAGGGTCTATCTAGCGGTGAAGTAACCATTTAGTAACCATTAAGATTTGCTGTCAAATACACACACTGTTCTGTTGGACTCAATCAGATCCTCTGGAAAATGGGCAAATAATTTGCTTGGCTCTGCAGATCAGGCACCATAAGCCAATTTCTTATCAGATGATTGGGATAATTTCGATGTAAAATCCAGTATCTTTAACATCTGTACTTATTCAACCTTAACTAGTATCCTTCCTTTGCAGTTACTTGTATTTATGCTTTTATCTCTGTATGGTGGGTGCTGGTCACTCACTCTGTATGTTACCTGGACCCCAGCGTTCAGGGTAACTCTCAGTTACACGTGCAGTGAATCACGTTGTCTTCCACTCAGTGGTAATGATTTCTCTCTCTAAACCAGAGGAGGCGGCACTGAGGTGTCTTCTCTTTAACAGTACACCCATTTATTTCAGCTTATGAAAAGCTGTTTTCTGTAGGTCAGCCTAAAACACTGATGGTGAAACTTTTAGAGCTTTCAATGATAGAAAACAGCCCTCGGCGACACGCATGCCCCAGGTCCGCCACCGCTTGTCTGTCTAGAGGAATCACAGTCTACATTAAAGTCAGCTAAAGGCTCTGAAAGAACCTACAGGAAAGAATTTAGTTTTGTTCTTCAATTCAGAGTTTCTTAAACTTACCAAGTCAAAGAGTCCCTAATGGAACTGTAATACCTATTTTACTATCTGCAGACAAAACACTTTGGGACTTTCTTTCTGACATGACAATATTTATAATTAAAATGCTCAATATAAGTGTTAAGTAACCAAGAGTCTATCGGGTCTTGTTTTCATTAAATACTTGGGTATTCAATAATTCTCCCATGCCCTTGGTAGCATTTAACTGTCTGGTACCTAGGAATAAACAAACGCTATTCCGTATAATTGAAGTAAACTCAACTCTTACAGCAATGCAAATGATAATACTAAGTACTCATGGCAAAATTTCAAGAATTGATGACAAAAATGCTGCTAATGTGTTGATGGAGATGAAGAAATGGCAAAAATTTTAAGATTTTTTTTGTCTTAAACACTGGACTAGTCTTATGCCTTGCTGTGGTTTCTATCTGGATGTTCCCTCAGAAGCCTCATGCCTCATGTGTGGGGCGGTTGGGAGGTTACTGGATCATAGGAACCTGTTCACTGATGAGTTTATAGCTAAATGTGATGTTGAAAGGTGAATCCTGGTTGGAGGAGGTTGGTCACTGAGGGTGTGGCTTGGCAGGGTCTATCTCCCTTCTTCCTTGTTGATTTCTCTCTGCTTTCTGCTACTATGCTAGGAGCTGTCTCTGTCTGCCATGCCATGTGCTGATTTTCTGTCATGCTACCCTGCCTTGGAGCCAGCTGAATGTAGACTGAAAACTGTACAAACTGTGAGCAAAATAACCTTTCCTTCTTTAAGTTATTGGTGTCAAGTATTTCGTCCCAGCAATGAGAAAGTAACTAAGATGTGCCATGACTCCACACAGCCCGAACAACATGTTTGTTTTGTGAAAGAAGGGGTATGAAATGTGCCTGACCCTCAAAAAGTTAAAAATGCAACCTGCAGACATTTACTTAATGATTTACTGATTTCAAAGGCAGAGTAATACATGGGCTAAAAGGACAAACTGTAAACCCATAGTGCCTGGGGCCACCACATATTAGTGACCATAAAATGGGGCAAATAATAGTGCCTATACCACAGAGTTGTTGAGAAGATGAATGAGTTAATGCATGTGAAGTTCTTTAAGTAGTTCCTAGAGTATAATAAATACTGGTTATATGTTTGCTACTATTTTATACTTTCACTGTGAAGTGAGAGAGAAGGGAAATGAATAAGACATCACCCCTGCCTCAAGCTCTGTGTTGGATATGAATAAATTATAGTGACTGAGTGTGAAAAGTAGAATTATAAAAGCATGTAGATGACAGGTAGTCTAATGCTTGATAAAAACAATTCCCAGGGTCAAAGAGATGGTAGGTTCGAATTTTGGCTCTGCTACAAGTAGGATCTTAGGCAAGTGACAAACTTTCTGGCCTTATTTAATTGCACAACAAGCTAATCTTACAGTGGTGCTTGTAAACCCAGGCTGATGTTGCTATTATGAAATTAGTGCAAAGGAGAGAAGAAGCAGAGTTTTCAGGGGGAGACATGTCAGATCTGGATCAGTTCCTCCTCAAGTGGTCATCTAGCAAGATATTGATATTTACTGAATGAAGGGAAGAGGTGATAATAAACTTAAATTGAATGGGATCCTAGAGAAGGATCCTCTTGGCCTTCGCAGCACTCACTGTGGCAGACCCTGAACACCTGAATTCGTTGGCTTGGAACTTTGAACTGTTGCTCTCTTACTGAGCTGTTACTCTTCCACATATGGAAGAGCAGCCCTCACCTCTAGCTCAGGAAGCTATGAAGTAATACACAGATTATTAGCCTTCCTGGAGTGGAGCAGAATCACCAGATCTCTGGCTGTGTGGTTCTAACTCTTCCCTTACTATGGCACATGAGAGTCTCAAATTTGGTGTCAGTGCTATAGATTGGGCTCTGCCTCAGGAAAGGATGATTCTGCAACCTAGACCCAACCCCAAGATATCTAATAGAATAGGTGTTACTCATACAAGTGTGACCTGAGGGGAGAAGAAAACTGAGTGGCCAGAGCTCTCTCCTTGACTTTCTTGCCTCCCATTCAACCCTTTCTACTTTACACAAAGAACCATGAAACCATTTTGCTCTTCACAGATGGAGAAAGTGACAGTAATAGCTATTAGTGCAGGAAAGAAGGTGAAAGAATATTTTGTTAGAAATTTTCCTGTGTTTTTCTTTGTTTATATTTTTGTCACAACTCATTTTGGTAGGATATAGCCTGTACCTAGCTAGGAAGACCTTAGCTAAGACCTAAAGCTAAGACCTTAGCTTCAAGAGTATGGTCAGCCTGGCTAAGGGATGCCCCAGGAGCTTCCTCTGCCACGCGTGCCTGGACTTGGTATGGTAATGTGAGAGGCGGGGATAAACGCTGTGTGCAAAAGCAGAGAGATGAGAATGAGAATTAATGGCGAGTTAAAGCAGATCTTCCTATAAATTTCTCTACACATCCTCTTTGTGTTACCTTACTACCCCTGCTTACCTTCTTACTTTTGTTTGTAATACCTCTGTCACCTCTTTTTTGTTCTTGAATGTTCCTTTAGGATGTTTAAATCCATATTCTGTAACTAGTATGATCCCTTCCTCCATTGAATCCTTGTGGATTTTATCTGTACTTCTCTTGCACTCAGTTTTTACTTTAGCATCTAGGTTTCAGATTCTGAAGTACTTGTTATAAATATTCTTTCTGTATATTTCTTCTTTTCTTTTCGTGACCTTTGATTGAAATCAGTAGAAGGTTGTATATTCCCCTCCCCATCACCTCAACCTGTGTCACTGATTACTTGAGCACTGGGAACACAGTGAACTTTCAGCAAACACTGAATAAATGATTAAATGACCAATTGCATATCTAGATTCAATCTTATGTCAGTTTTTCTGGGTTCAGGGAGACTTGGAATACCCTGAAAAAGGTGTGGTGGATTCAAGAGGTTTTAGACTTGATTTTTCAAGACACAGTAAAGACCCTGTGAATCAAACTATTCATCTATGCATTTAAAGTGAGCATTGTAATAAATATGTAGAGCCAGAACAATACCATTTATTGGTAACAATTTTGCATACTAAGGGTTGATGTTGAAGTGGCATGCTATGTTCACTGCTATTTTGTAAATTGATGAAGGATGGGGAAAATTGGATGGGTAAAAGAGGATGAACCTATAGTTATTATTCCTCATTACATAGCTGTTTTAGTGAGCTCTCCATTACAAATTATAACAGATCTCCCTCATAATGAATACCTGAGACAATCAACTTTCAAAAAGTGTATCTGGGCTCACACTTGTAGAGGTGTCAGTTCTGAGATCAGTTGAGCCTCTTGCTTTGGGCGAGATAGCACATCTTGTCAGGAAATCATGATGCAGGAAAATTGCTTACCTGATACCTAGGAGGCAAAAGAGAGAGGAAGAAACTGGGGTCCTAAGATACCCTCCAAAGGTGCACATGCCCATTGACATAAAGATCTCCTATTAGACCCTACTTCCTAAAATTTCTATCATTTCCCAATAATGCCACTCTGTGGAAGAAGCTTTTACCACACAGACCTTTGGGAGATACTTAGAATCCAAATTATCGCAATATCAAAGGTCCTGATTTAAAAACTGATGTCAACTAGGTCCCATTGAGACAATCTGGCACGGAAAGAATCCTGAATCTTAAAGACACATACCATGATGTAATTTCTATCTATATGAGATATTGCTTTGATTCTCTGGAGGAAAATGGTGTGTCTGTTTCAATCTTCCAAATACATATTTCTGGATCAAAACATAATACAGTAGATAAAACAAGATACACATCTCATCCTAGAGTAAATTAATATTTAAGGATGCTTTTTAAAAATGAAATAATTTTCGAGACAACGTTTTATGACTTTCCTTCTGAGTTTTCTTTAAGTGGGTATACCCAACATGTTCTGGCAGTTTCTTGGGTATCAGGCTGTGACAGTATTTGGGGCTAGGCACATATTACGTGTTCCTCTGACCAAGCCTGTCCTCCCCCACTCTGAGAATCTGACTCCTGGGAGGTTTTATTTTCTGTTTAGGGGAACCAGGTAAAGTCTCATGCCACAATGGCTCCCTACCACCTGAGGTGACTACCTCTCATTTTTTTTTTCACTCTGACAACATTGAGATTTAAAACTTTGTCAATGGTCCCACAAATTTCAACAAAATCCTCTGGACTATACTTGACTTTCCTGCTTGAGTCTACCAGGATGAGCCCCATCATAATTAGTTTCCATTTTTACTGCAGACATGATCAGAAGTTCAAGACACCCAGATGATCTGACATCTGGACCAAATTTGTACTAAGCATTTGAGAAGAAAAATCTCACAAATATGGAAACATTAGTATCTCTGATTTATAGAATATGCATTTTCACCCTTATTACATAGATATTCAGTTGTCTATTGAACATTTCTTAGTTGCTGAAAGATATTTTGAGCTTCAAATATCCACAAACAATCCCTGATCTGCCTCCCGAAATCTGGGTCCATTGCTGCTATATCTTCCTTAGTAAATGGCACAATCATCTATCTGGGTGCACAATTTGAAATGCTGGGGTGAAACCTTCGCCCAGCCTCTTCTTTACTACCCACACTCATTACCTAATCAAGTCATGTTGATCCTACTTCTTAAATGTGAAATGATTTCATCATCTTCTCTTCATTTTGACCACTACTACTTTAGTTACTCACCATCTGTGAACCTTCCTACCGTGAAAGGAATGATTCCTTTCCTTTCTTTAGCTGTTGTAATTTTTCTTAGCCTCCTCAATTCCCCTTCTCTAGCCCATTCATTAATTCTTTGGTTAGAATTCAGTCTTTAAAATATGTAATTTTGATTATTCAAACATCTTCACTAAAAATGGTCAGTGAGTTTCCATTGCTTTTAGAATTTATAGAAAAGACAAAAAAAAATACCAGTGTGGTTTACATTGAGCTGCACAGTCCAGTGCCTACTACTGCACTGCATTCACCTTACCCAGCATCACCACCTTACTGTAACAACATGCTTTTTTGCTTTTCCTAGTTACCATTCTTTCCCTCCTTGCTCTCTGCCAAGATACTCTCTTCAAGCAATATCCATTCTAGCTAATTACTTCTTATACTTCCCTTTGTGTCACTTACTTAGGGAAATCCTGAAGTCCCCAAGTAGATTATGTCAAACCTTCCTGTGACAGAGCACAGTGAATTCCTTCTTAGCAGTTCTTAGAGTTGAAATTTTAGATTTCTTTGATTAAATATCGAACTCATGTCAATTTTTCCTGATTAACTGTAAATTCCATGAGTAGGACTTTGTCTCAGCATTATTTTCCCTACAACTTGGTAGAAAATAAGAGCTTTATAAACATTTGTTCAGAGTGAATTAAAGTCTCTCTCACAGCTTACTCTGAACAAGTGACATCTGAAGCAAAACACGATTTACTTGTCAAAGTGGCAAATATCTCATAATAGTTCAAAAGAGCAAAACAACATGTAAGTATAGAAATGGGGGCAGAAGGAATTTACTAAAGTGGCTTAACTCAAAATGCATTACTAAAGTTATCCTAAAGCAGTCTGATTTGGTTAGGAAAACATAGCCTCTACAAAGACACATTGAAGTAAAGTTCAACTATAGACTTTAGCATGTAGGCAAACGTGGGAGGAGCTGGGGAGTGAAGACTACAGCTACAGAAACAGTCACTGTCCTCTTAAACCGGAAGCAGTGGCATGGGTAGAATTATGAGAGCCTTCCAGGAAGTTGGAGAAGTGACTTGAGTTCAGCAGCTGCCAACAAGGAATGTGGGGAGTTCTGAGCTGCTGTGGCTGTTCAGCATGAATGCTGTGCTGAGGTCTGGAAGATGTCAGATGAAGGGAGGGTGACTTTCCTGACCTGGGTATCCCCTCAAGGGGAATGGCTTCTGCTTCTTTCCTACTTATCAAATCTCCTATCAGTTGCTGTCTTTAGCAGATTGACTTGGAACCACACAGGAAAGCGGAGTGATGGTGGCGCTGACAGGTTGACCAGCGAATATGCAGCTCACAGAGATCATTGCTTGGTTCCAATCTGGAACTTTCCCTGAGCACAACAATGTGAACTGGAGCTACTGAAGGAAAATCCAGTCCTGGAGTCTACTCCATGATATCCATGATATGACTTCTCCCTTCCCTCCTCGAGATGCCTATAATTGTGAAGAAAAACAAATTTTAACAGGCATTGTTTAATTTTTAGGTGGAGTCTGGGTTTTCTGATCTTTGGAGATGATTTTCCCCAAATAGAGCAGCAAATAGCATATGTGTATATGGGTCTAAAAGGTTCACTGGACAGTAAGTATACGAGCCCAACTGATCTTATAAGTGCATATTTAATCTCTTTTGTTTGGAGGTTTCCTGTTTGCCAAAGAAATCAAATTTCTCTCCTCCATGATACCATAATGCTAATAATAACCATAGCATCTGTTTATGGAATACTTACCATGTATCATGTTTACTGAACTATGTACATTAGCTCTGATCCATACAACCATTCAGAGAGAATGAGGATATCGAAATAATCATGTAACTCTTGTTAGTCAAGAGTAAACGTTGTATTGTCTCCCTAGTGTAAAAAACAGGAAGAGTAAATAAGATCCAAAATGTACAGTAGATATTGTGAAAGAGTAAGAAATTGCTCAAAAGAACAACAGGAATAGCAGAAAGGAGAAAAGAAGGAAGGGAAAAGAAAATATATATACAAGATAGCAAAGATAATTATACTACTATTTTCTATTAGTTCATTGAAACCAACGGTTTATACTTTGATCAATTTTTCATGCCTATGTCTTGCAATCTGAGCAACTGCTTTGAAGATAAACAAATAATATGTAATATATTAACCATTGTTAATTTCTTTTAATCTTGTTTTTAAATTCTCTGTAACTGTTTATTCCCTTTAAAATAAAAAAAGAGATTTAAATGAGATATTTGCAACATATCTACCCTGTTGCCTATGACAAAATTTTCCAAGTTGTCTGACCTAATGTCACATGACTAGTAAATGGCAGTGAAGATATTTAATATTTTGTTTCACACAGGAGATATTTCACAGGTAAAAAAAATCATTACTGCATAGTCTTCATAAATAAGAGATATCTACAAATATGTCAAAAAGAAATAAAATTGCAAATGTTTTATTTAGCCTTTAGGTTTTCTTTTATCTTGTTATGTAATCTATCATTGACATTTCTGTGCAGGGTCTATGATGATAATACGAACAATCTTAATGTTTGTGATCAATTTTCTATTTTCAAAGTATTTTCACATATGTAATCTCCTATTATGTTTTCAACAACACTATCAAGCAGGCTGATCAAAAATTAGTTAATGAAGAAATCTGAAATTATATTTAAAGGGTACTGAACCATGACTCATTTCTTTTTTAATGACTCCTTTCTAAACTGATAATTTAATAAATCATGTATTAATCTTCCATAAAACTTGAGTTATAGTAAATATGAAATTGACCAATAGAAAATTTGTTTGCCTTGTACTGTAGTGGTATGTCTTTCAACATGATTTTACAGAAAGGATCTCATCCAAATGATCAAGCAGGGCTTATTTATTTCAATAAGAGTTAGATAATAAAGGTTTAACAATTTGATGCTTGCTTTTACTTATTTACCTTGCATTGGCATATGTTTGTGATATATACAGTTTACATTTGCTTTGGGAAATACACACACACATATCTACTTTTTATTTATCCTCAAAAATGTTCTGTTGTGGTGGTGTGCTTGTGTGCATCTAATGGGTCTGTATCCAGAGGATATCTATTTTGTATACTAAGCACTCTAGCCACAGCAAGTTATAAGAGATTTAAATGGTAATTATCTCTGTCTTTCATCATGAGAACTGAGACTATTAAGAAAATCTTAACTTTGGAATGGACTCTGCAATTTCTCTTTATCTGAAAGATTACTTATTCTTACCTTTAAACTTGCTGAGCATTTTACTTCAATACTATCCCTTGATTAGGAGTTCTGTAGATTAATTTTACATTATGTAACATTCACTTTCCTTTGATCTAAACACTATCATTGCCTTGTATTATGGGACAAGGTTAATCCGATTACACCACTAGTTTTCTCTATTTCACTCTCATTATTTCACATATCTTTATCTCATCGTCTCATTATTTCCCCTTCAGAGTCTCTTCAATCATATGCCACAGACAGAATGCATTTTAAGGTTTTTTTCTTTGGAAAGCTAAATTGCTCTGGGTTTAGACATTGACATAAACACTATTAATAATAACTTCTTCTTGTTAGAAAGATGTCGCCCTTAAATATGAGCACAAGCACAATGGAAAGAGCTTGAAGTCATAGCAGTTCAGTTAGAAGTGATCGTGGAGTGCTGTTTTCTATGACACAGAGCTCAAAGAATGCATTTGTGTTTTGAAACTGGTGAGTTACTGGTGTCCAATGAGGGAACAAGTTTTGTAGAATGATGGTGTCAGAAGCATATTGGGAGAGAAGACATGGAAGCTTGCAGAAGAATTTTGGTCCATGGAACAACCTTGAAGGAAATGGAAGATAAGTACACTAACTCTTTTTAAAATCGTTTTGATTTTTTTGAGACAGGGTCTCACTATGCACTTAGGCTGCTCTTGAACTTACTATGTAGTCCAGACTGGCCTTAAACTCAGTGATTCTCTTGCCTCAGCCTCCTGAGTGCTGGGATTACAGGTGTGCCACTGTACCCAGCACAAGAGTTAGTATACTTGGCCCTGGTATACTAACTCTTGAACAGGTTGACAAATGAAGGGGTAGGAATATTTTCTTTGTCATTCATTCATTCACCTAAAGGGTTATCTATATAATAGATAGTTAAGATAGTTATACTACTACCTTCTTTTAGTTCATCGAAAAAAAAATTTTGTGCTAATATGGTTTGGACAATTAAATGCAGATATCTTGTATGTTGAGTAATTTATTTAAAAATAACAATATGCAATGTATTAACTATAGTTACCCTCTTATTAAAATGCTTTGAAATTTGTTTTTTATCTTTAAAATAGAAAAACAAGGAAGTGAGTAACACAACATGATTTGCATTTTAGAAGGATCCCTCCACCACTGTGAAATTCCAAGTAGCTAGGATTACTGACATGAATCCCTATGTCTTGTTATGAAAAAATATGTTTCAAACTGTGCCTTTATGATGGATTAGAAAAATGAGAGGAACAAGACAAAGAAAATTTAGGAAAGATTCCAGGTTTTTGCATGAAAAGCTGGGCAGATCATGAACTCAGCAACATCCAAAGTGAATTCTTCCCTTCCTTTGTTGTTTGTTTCCTTCACAGATCTCCACACTGGAGTAATGGAGGTGGGGATAACATAGTAGTAACTGAGAGAAGATTATTGGAGACCAAATGATATAAGGAAGCCTACTTGGACAAGGAGAAGGAGTGTGCTAGCTTGGCCCACAATGTCAAAGCCTGAACAAGATGACAAGTCCATGCAGAGCATAAAAAGATCTCAGGAAGGATCAAGAAAATAGCAACTAGTAGTGCATGCAGTGATGGCGAACCTTTTAGAGATTTCAATGATACTAACGACCTGTAGGTTCATTGCCACAGAAATAGGGCATCAAGTATGTGGTGAGGGTCTGAAGAAGATGGGAAGGGCTGTCGTGATAGAGTGCACAGAGGGGACTGATACTATAAATATGTTGAGGCTCATTCAAAAAGGAGAGTTACAGGAAGAAAGAACAATAAATCAAAATGAACCATATGGTTTTGGGTTAGAATTGGAAGCATGGATATGAGCCTATGGTTTCAGTAAAGGCAGTTACCAAAAATACATATTAATGTGGATGTGTAAAATGTACATGTATTTATGCAAGTGCCTATGACTATATGTCTCTATATAAAGGAGTTTGTGTTTGCATTCTTTAATTCTGTTCTCTAAGATGGTTAGGCACAGTACTCACATAACAACCATGAGCACAGGTAATGCTCAGGTCTCGCTTTTGAAATATCTTTCCCTACTAAATGGAAACAGAGCTCCATATAGAAATAGCTGCTCCTAGGACTGGTCTTGGAAACTGAAAGATAAGCCTGGCATCTCTTATGTCAGAAAGGTAAAGCATACCAAAGAACGGGATCGTGGTGCATAATCTTCTTGATGATTTGCTGCATTCTACTTGCCAGTATCCTATTGAGGATTTTTGCATCCATATTCATTAGGGAGTTTGGCTTGTAATTCTCTTTGTTAGTTAGATCCTTCTCTGGTTTTGGTATCAGGGTAATCCTTGCTTCCAGGGATGAATTTGGGAGTATTGCTTCCCTTTCAGTTTCAATGAAGAATTTGAGAAGCGGTGGCATTAGATCTTCTCTAAGTTTCTTGTAGAATTCACAGTGAATCTGTTTGGGACTGGGCTTTTCTTTATTGGTAAGGTTTTTTTAAATTACATCTTTGATTTCATTGATTGATATTGATTTATTTTTTAAGATTTTTATATCTTCTTGATTCAACTTTGTTAATTCATATTTACTTAGGAATCTGTCCACTTCTGCATTTTCCATCTTATTAGAATACAAGTTTTCAAAGTAGCCATAGATGATCTTCACACTTTGTTTAAAATCACCTGATGACTTCCAGTTGCATTTGGAGTAAAACTCAAATCCATTCACCTGGATGACTTTCCAGCTGCTGACCCCATCTACCTCTCTGATTTTGTTTGATTAATTTTTGCACCTTACTCATCATACTGCAGGTATGTGTGATCTTAAACTCTTCCTTTTTAAAAATATTTTTATTTAAGAGAAAAAAGATGCAGAAAAGAAAAACAAAAAGCAAAAGAGACAAACAAACAAACAACAACAAATCTAATACAGTAACATTATAGGTTTACAAAGTGAGATGATAGGAATTTGACAATGGTTGTAATATTGCATATTGTTACCTTCAAAGGGGCTGTTTAGATTAACAGATATAGACATGTGGAATTGATCTAACCATATGAGTATCAACTGTTCTTTTTCAATAACTAATGCATTTAGTAGTATAGTCATTTTAACTATCTTATATATACATATATACAAATTTATGTCTTTTTCCTTTTCCCTTCCTTCTTTTCTCCTTTCTCATTGTAATACCTCTTGTTATCTTCAAAATAACTGCCAATACCATCAGTCATAATACAATCAAACAAATAAAAATAGAATAAATCACTCAAAACAAAACAATGAAAGCAATATAGGGCTTCAAGACAAGGTGATGGGATATCAATAATGGCTATCATAATATATTTTGTTATCATTGAAACAGCTGTCCATGCCATCAAATATAATAAAATTAGAAAAACTGAAATAGGATAAAACCAAACTATACAGAATAGTGAAAACAATACAGGACTCAAATTGTGATAACAGACTAACAATGGCCATTGCCTTCCCTTTTTAGACACTTCCTCCCCTTTCATTTTTACAATATGTACTGTGTATTTTGAATCTTACTAACTCCTTTAGTTTTTTTGTACTAGGGAGATAACGTGCTGTTCACCCATGTGACTCTGGATCATTTCACTCATGAACATGATCTTAAGTTTTATCCATTTACCTACAAGAGGCTTGAGGTTATCTTTCTTTATAGCTGAATAGCTTTCCATTGGATAAAAATACTGTATCTTTCTTGTCCACTATGTAGCTAATGGGCAAGCTATCCCCACTTCTGTTTCCCTGTCACAGAGAGCATTGTTCTCTCTCCTTTGACTTTCAGTCTATGAACCCCCTTTCGAGTTTAATGTGTTTCTTGTATAAAGCATATTGATGGATCCTGTCTCCTGATCCACTCTGCCTGTGTTTCTTTTTATTGTTGAATTGAGGACATCTACATTAATGGTTAAGGCCAGCATGCACTGCCTCATCTCTGCCATGCCATTTTCCTGCCTACTTTTCCTCTCTATTCAGTTGTCTGCCCCACTCAGTGATATCGCTCTGCCACTGGTTCTGGAGCTGTGGTCTATTTTAACTCTCTCTAGAATGTCCTTCAGTGTTCTTTACAGGGTTGGCTTTGTGATCATAAATTCCTTCAGTGGTTCTTTGTCATGGAAGTACCTTGTTTCTCCATTCATTTTGAAAGATAGTTTTGCAGGGTACATCAATCTGGGTTGGAAGCTGTTTTCTTTCAGGACTTGAAATACTTCACTCCAAGCTCTTCTTGACCTGATGGTGTGTGTTGAGAAGGCTGTTGTGATTCTGATGGGTTTTCCTTTATAGATGATCTGTTTCTTTTCTTTAACAACTTTTAATATTCTGTTTTTGTGTTGAATTTCTGGGTCCTTGATTATTATATATCTGGGTGTAGATTTATTTTAGTTAAGGCTAGCTGGAGTTCTATGTGCTTCACTTATCTGAATATCACTTCCTTTTCCCATGCTTGGGAAGTTTTCTGATATTATTTCTGTAAGTAGACTTTTAATGTCATTTGTGTTGAACCCTGTTTTTTCACTCACACCTTTTATTCTTAAGTTATGTTTCTTTGGGTTGTCTTGCAGCCATTGAATTGTTACTTCCAGGTTCCTTGTTATTTTTAAGATACCTTTACTTTCGTGATCACAAGCTGCAAACCTGTCTTCAAGGTTTGAAAGTCTACCTTCAATTTCTTTCAAGTGGTTTTGCCAACTTTCAATGGAGTTTTTAATTTCCTGGTTTTCTTTGACTCTGTTTCATGTATTCTAAATCTTTTTTTGTATTTTTCACTCAAGGTTTCCCTCATTTTCCTATGCGCCATTTTTTCATCTGTGTCTTCTTTAGAGATGCCTAGCAATTCTTTTATGTTTTTCATTTCTTCTTTTAGCTGAGTTAGTATTTCTGTTCTAATTTCTTTTGTAGCCTCATGAAGTTGTTTCTTTATTTCAGTTGCCATCACCTCAGAAACTTCAGTTGTGGTTCTCCTGAGCTCTTCTGCGTTTGCATCTCCTGGACTTGCTCTGCTTGGATTGGAGTTCAGAGACTGCCTTTTGCTTCTTTGTCTTGATATATTCCTGGGTTCTTCTGGACAAATGGGTGCTGGGATCCCAGGCACTCCCTGCATTGGCTACAATTTCTCTGAAGTGAGACTGTTTGGTTCTTCTAGCCAGTGCCGATTATGAATATCTGATGGTGGCTATTGGGTGCACTGGTACAGGGCTGTCTGCTGCTTTTCCCAGACTGCATTGGCACCCCGATGGCAGGTGGAATGTGCACAGGGTTGGGACTGGCTGCCTCCTGCAAACCTGGGCTGGTCACCAGCGGGGATCCTCCACTTCCACCCATGGAGTGTGCACAGGCCGCAGCCTCCAAACCAAGCTGGTTACCCTCAGGGACCCTCTGAGATGGCCCCTAGAATGCATGTGGGAGCAGGGCTCAGTCCAAGCAATTTCCATGGGTCTGCATCCAGCTAGGACCTGCTGAAGGAAGTCAGGAGCAGTTCTGGTTCTGGGCTTTTCCAGCTAAACTCCAAAATGGTTCCTGGCCAATCACTCTCTCCCACGGGAAGATGGAGTCCTCTGCACTCACCGTCAGCCAGTTCAGTTTTCCAGGTCTGCTCCCCTTGTCCACTGCCACTCTCATCCAATGCTGCCTCTCTTGGCAGAGGCCTCCAGGGACGCCACTGCCATGTCAACTTGATCGTGTATCCCCAGGTTCCAGCAGCTCCTCTTACACAGTGGGTCCAGTTCCGGGCAAAGGTGCCACCAGCTACCACCTTTGGCTTCATTTAAGTTTTTCTTTTTACTCTTTCTGTGGGTTTCAATTCTTGCTTTGGATTCTTCCTGGGTCCAGGGGACCCATTTCCTTCCTTCTTGCCTTCTCCATGATGCTATATTCCAGCATCTGTACTGTATCTCTCAGGAAGGCTGTTTACTCTGCTGCTTACTGTTCCACCATCTTCCCAGAAGCCTTAAACTCTTTCTGATACATGCTCAAGTCATTACTTCCATAGATTTGAACTGCTAATCATATTTCTTTGTTTGATTGGTTTCCATTTCATTTCAGGTGGTTGTTGAAACATCACTCTTTGGCCAAATTAAAATAAATCTACTGCTTACTAGAATGTGACTCACTGCAATTGTTTCTGTAAGTGCTGTATTCCCAGGGCTGACAAAAGTGCTTGACACAAAGCAAATGTACAGAGTGCATTGTTGAGTGATTTTTAAAAATATTGTCTGTTATCATCACATCAACTTCTTCAATAAACTAAAGAGTTGCATTTTATTTTATTTTGTTTAAACTTTATTTTTGTTTGTTTTATGCGTCTGTATAAATACAATAAATACACATACACATGAAATGTTGAATACAAGTTAAGAGTATTGACTGAGCATTTTTGGTAAGCCCCGATGTCTAAAGGTTTTATTCACAGGTAACAGAATGGTCCTATCATCACTGATGTCAAAAAGAATGGTATAACGCTATGAGAATATGAGGAAAACTGAAAATCATTGTATTTCACAATGAGGAGAATAAAATATTGAAAAGAAATTCTTGATCTCTGACTTGGGTTAATGACACTATAGTTTACTCATTACCAGAACCACCATTTATCTAGTTTTAAGATACAAAGTCTTATATGTTTGTAACTACTGCATATTTGGTATTTATTTGATACATAAACATGGCTTTTTATGAGTTTCTGGATCATATATTTTTCATTTGAGATTTTATAAATGTGCCATTATTAACTCTATGTTAAGTGTCTCATAATGCCCCATTTCTGATTTTTCTGTTGATTGGATAATTTAACTTCAGATATCCTATGATGACCTCCTATCTCCCCAAATTCCTAGAGTTTTCATATCATCTATAGTTTCTTCTCAATGCAATCCAGATAGTCTTATTGTCTCCTAATTCATAAAAGATGGAATGGGCAACAAAATAGGCAATGCTTGTCAGGGCTCTGCTCATAGTACAATGAGACAGATGTCATAAGAACTGATTTTCTTTTGCACTTTTTCCATTTGCAGACTGTGACCATGGTAAAGCTTCAGCAATCTGAATTGTATACAATGTGTTACAAAAGTTCTTTTTAATATTTTCTAGTAAAACAACTTTGCAAATTTGGTGAGATGTGTGTTCAGTCTTTGTAAGACCAAATTTGACCATTTAGCAACTCATCAATGCACATTCACTTTATTAATTAAATTCTTCTGAATTTCCTATTCACTATAGGTTTACTTTACAATTTTGAAAAAATTTTGTCATGCACACAAGTGAACTCATAAACTGTTCTGATGAGCATGATGTAAAAGTCCACAAGAATTTTGTGGTCATGAGATCCTTCAGTTTGTGGTCTTATTCTGTTCTGTTATATTTGATTTTATTAGGTCTGATGGTATGGGCAGCTATTTTGAAGGTTAACAAGTGGCATTATGGCAGCCACTGTTGATTTCCTATTGTTTTGAATTCCTGTATCACTTTCACTGTTTTGCTCTGATTGACTTTATTCTGTTTTATTTTGTTTGGTTTTATTCTCTTAAAAATAAAAAAAATTAAAAAATTAGAAAAAAGAGTCTGCACTACCTTGTTTTTGTGCGGTGTTTATTACTATCTTATTCTTATTTCAATATGTATTATTGTACAAATAAAAGTATGAACAAATAGATGAGTAGCCTATTTTAGAAACATTGAGCCTCATTCCCCGCTGTGCATGATTAGCAGAATATAATTTCTAAGTTGTAAAATGATTCCTTGAAATGGGTATATACAGTGGAGTAACAAAATATTTCTAGAAGAAATTTTTGAAATTTGGGTAAAGAATGGATTGCAGCAAGATAAGAGAGAAGGCAGAGAGTCCAGTGAGGAGGCTACCACAACCATCAGGGTGAGAGGTGATGATTATTTACAATAGCATGGTAGCTGTGGAGGAGGAGAGAGATATAGGTTTTCAAAATACGCTTCAGAGGTGTTACCAGCAGGACTTGCTCATGGGCTGAATGTGAGTGTCAAGGGAAAAAGAAAACGTCCTTTAAAATTGTTGAAAGTCATTTGCAGAACCAAACATACATTTTTTTGTTCATGCATATTATTTTAACTAGGAGTTTGCTCAGATAATGGAAAGTTTATTTTTATTTAGACATATGAGGAGGCAAATAATTTTAATAATCAGGTCTACTGGACTATTTAGAGGGTCAATGAATACTCTGAACTACATTAAAATTTAAATTTATGTATGTGCTTTTTTAGGAAGAAAGTCCATTGATTTCATCATATCCTCAAAGAAGTATCTGAAAAATTACAGGTTAAAAGCCTCTACTAGTTCATTAGTCTACAAAATTATATGTAACAAATCACTCTAAAACATAGTAGTTTAAAACAATGTCAGAAATTCCTACATTTTTGTATTCAGCCAGAGTGGTCTGCTGGTCTCTATTCGACTTTACTCCAGATTATAGGCTCAGATCAGATCTGTTCCTTGAATTCTGAATCCTTCAGGGTCTTGTGAGCCACTTGAGACATGTTTGTTTGTCCTAAAACAAGGTCTTGCTATGTACCCCAGGCTGGCCTTGAACTCGAGGCAATCCTCCTGCTCCAGCCTCCTGAGTGGGAGGGATTCCAGGTGTGAGCCACTGAGCCTGGTTTGAGATCTGTTTTGTATGGTGATGGCAGAATTTAAGAGTGAATGCGCACCTGCAAAAGCACATTTGAAACCTCTGCTTATGTGTTGCCTGCTGACCTTCTAGTGGCCAAAAGTGAGAAACTCCCAAAGAAAATGGGTGGATAGGTTCATTGTACATTTAAGGGGCACGGATGGCAAAGTAACATGATGAAGGGCAATAAGATCTCATTTGCTTATTCTTGATTTTTAATTTCCCTTTTGAAACTCATACAATCAAAAACATCAAGTAAGAACTTTGTGGAAAGTGACCGTATAAGTTTTTCTAACTGTTGTAGTACTTTGCTCTTGAAATCCTCCTCTAGAAATCTTGATCTTTGGCTGTAGCTTGAAGCATACTAACGTAAGACCCTGAGATTTATCTTTCTAAATGAACTTAACATCCAACCTTAGGACTTGCCACGTTGGAAGAGTTTTTCCTTGATTGACTTTATGCTTCATCCTCACAGTTTATAGTCAAGTTTCAGAAAAACAAACGTTCAGCAAAAGCAACACACACACGCGCACACACACACATACCCCCAAATCTGTAAGGACATATTTCTGCTTTTTACAATTCTATTTTAGTTTCCTAGCAGCTAGATATCTCCTGGAGCTATTACTAAAAGTCTAAATATTCAGAATATATTATCTCTTCAGCCTCAACTCATCCCAAGGAGGAAATATTTTATCTTGCATCTTTTGAATCAAAATGCAGGCAGTGAGATGATCCACACACAATATCAACTAGCAAATATGTATTCTTGTCTACATGGCCAATAAGATTAAAACTCATCTGTGGAATCAGGAATTCTCTAATCACATCTAACTATGCCACACTTCAATCAAAACTCAGGCATAGGGAAGCTTCTTGGTGTCAGATGTATTTAAAAAAACATTTTCTTTTTTCCCTCTGGGTCTTTCTTGAAAAATAAACTTTGTGTCTTTTTGAAAGTACCTCCTCATGCTTTCATTAAAACACATGCAGTTTTTAATCTTTTCCTCCCACCAGGGCAGACTGAAGCAGTCTATAATTAATGCCTTGAAACATATTCAGCTGAATTTAAAAAGAGACACAAATAGTAAAAAGTTCCATACATCTACATGTCTCCTTTAATTGAAGACATGGTAAAGATTTCTGTAAAAATCACCAGATAGCTGTAGCTGTTCCACATTGACCCATTAAGGGATATGAAAGACTGTGTATCAGTATTTTAGTGGCTTTCCTCATAGTCTCAAAGTGATCAATAATTAATCTTGGATGTTTAAGGCATGTTTTTATTTGGTGGTGGGGGAATCAACATAAATGACCTCTTTGCTTCTCTTCCAATTTAGAACAAACCAGATTGAATTAATTAAATAGGATTCTTTTTCTTTTCTTCAAAGTTATCTGTGTGTAGGGAGAAAGAATTTTTAAGTGTATTTCTGCCTATCGATTTTTCTCCTTGTAGAAGTGTGAAAGAGAAACATCTTGCAAGATCTTTCTTTGGTGAAAGGCACCAAAACATAGGGAATAAATGTGGGACTCTGGTTTGCATTTGCACCCTGACTTCATAATTTACTTACTCTGTGACTTTGGGTTAGTGGATAAACTAATTTCTTTCAAAGACTTATAGGAGCATAGGAAATCATACACATACATATTCTTAATCCAACTTCTGTCACAAAGTAAGAACTTAAGAACACTACTTAATAACAAATTTCTTTAACTACTAGCTTGTTTACCTCTTTAGAAATAAGAAGTAGCTGGGTTATAAATGAATAAAATACTGATTTAAAATGTTTAAACAAAGTAAGAGTTGAATATACTTTGCTTAAAGGCTCATTGTACCTTCTAAGTGACATGGAGAACTCTTACTAAATGACACTCTAATAGAGTGACAGCCTTAAGTGATTTATCAGGAAGTGGTTGTCACCACGATCTACCCAGAATAAGAAAGCACATAGTCAAAAGGTGATGAGTATACCAATGAAATAAGAGAGGAAAGATAAAATACTTCAGCATGCAGGGGTTTGGTGTCTGGAAATTTGTTCTCTGTAGAGCATGCCTGAGAATCTATTCTTTCCTGGTAGTTGAATGGGGGAATCTGAGTGGACAAATAAAACATGATTCTGGTGATCTTGTAACATTTGGGGAGATTTCAGAAGCCATCATGTGAAATTTGAGAAAAGTTTAATACGAAAATAAAAGACTCAAATATAGATTCTTGGTTGTGTGTGTATGTGTGTAAAGAATGAATGAACAAAATGATAGGGTGCTTAACATAGTAGCTATAAATAGTATTGATCAGAGAAGGAAGAGAATAAAGTGGGTATCTATGTCTATATCTGTTTCTATATCTATATCTGAAAGAACTTCATATTTATCAGACATCTGGTCTGGAGGAAATAGATATTCTTTCACTTGTAGAGTATGAGTGAGTAACTGTAGCAGTGAATGAGACTGAGAAGAACCACCACATCACTACAGAAGTTGTGATTACTAATTCTGTTAACATTTTCTCAGTGTCTAAACTTATCATCGATTACCTCTCTGCCCTTCAGTTCTCAGTCTAGTGGGAAGACATTAAAAAATAGAAATGTATAATTGACATACTAAATCAAATAGGAGAATGTCTAGTGAACTCAGCTGTTTCTAAAATGGTTCACATCAGATCCAACCAGAAAAGCTGACATTCAAGTGTCTTTGTAGCTAAAATGTTTACTTTGCAGAAATAAGGGTAAAAACTGGTTTACTATTATTCAGAGACTAGCTATATTTGGTATTTTTCAGTGACTTTTTTGAAAGCTACATGAGTTTTTGCGTTTTTAAAACTTTAAAATGTTGTGCATAATATCATGTCATGGGTTATTTATAACACCTTTGTTACGGACTGAATTATGTCTCCCCAACATTCTTGTGCTAAAGTCCTTACACTCAATGTGACTGCATATGCAGTTAGGGTCTATAAGGAGACAATTAAAGTTCAAGGCACTGATCAGGGTACCTTCCCACACCTAACTGTATTATGATGATGTCTTTATAAGGAGAAAGACACAGGGTGCTTGTAAACAGAGAACAAGTGAAGTGATGATACAGTGAGAAGGTACCCATCTCTCTGCAAGCCAGGAGCAGCTTCAGGAGAAACCACACCTGCTGACGTGTTGAATTTGAAAATGATTCTCAGTTGTTTAGACACCCAGACTGTGGTGTTATGTTATGGCAATCCAGCAGAATAATGCAAACTCTACACATAAATCATGAGCAATACATTTAAACATAACATTATAATTACTAGTTTACATTTTTTTCCCATCAGCAAGATCCTGGGTAATATCTATATACATTACTTTAGTTCATGTCACAATTTTGCTATATAAATGTTACTCTTTTTATCTAAGGTCACATCATGGGGAAGTAGCAAAGTTGGGATTCAAGCTCAAGTGTCACTTTACAAATATAATTGTTTTTTATAGGTTTTTGCTCGTCTATCACCTCCCCACAAAGAATAAAAGCATTATGTAATGCAAACATGTACTAATAAAAATACACTTAAAAAAACAGAAATCTAAAATGTGTTGCATTTTCACTTATTACCATTGTAATGGGATACCAGGAGATAGAAAAAATTATGACAATGACTGTTTAATTCACTTTTTCAAATTCAGACATTGTACTACTACCTCATGGCAACATTGATCAACTGGAAAAAGAGAACATCTGCTTTTGCTGCAGGGAACAAGCACACCACCCTCCATAAACACACATACTATGAAATCATAGTTAGGAAAACCTTCCATCGTGTTTCAATTTAACGGGTATTACTTTTTGTTCAAAGGTCTTGCTGTGTGTTTCATTTTCTTTCCAAATGTCAGAGGGGAATGGGAAATTGGAGTGCCATAAAACCCTTGGAGGCTTCATTTATTGCAGATTAATTATAAAATCAAAGGAAAATAAGGAGGAGTTCTTTCTGTTTTCAATCCCAGGGGAACTAGTGTGGAGCAGAATGAACTAGATACTAAGGGATTGAATTTCTCTGGATGGAAAAGAATGAAGTTCTCACAAGCAGGACTGAAGTGTGTGGTATTTAGTGTCATGACTAACACAGATAAGAATAATGTAAAAATAAGATCTTTTTTTTCCCACTAAACCCTGCACCTCTAGAACAAGGGCTTTTATGAAGCTCATTAGTTGATGCGCAGCCAGTTTGGGAGCTGAAAAATTAGAGTAGCAGTCTCTTTTTAATGTCTGGATATTTCTCTCTGTAAGATGTCCCTGATGTTCATGTGATCTTGCAACTACTTTTGCATCACTGAACGTCCCACACAATTAGTGATGTGACGATGGTTTCCTAATAAACTTGGAACTCATTAACTTCTAGCTTTTTGGAAGGCTCAGCATATGGTGCATGAAGAATTGGAACTGGAGGCTCCCAGACAGGCTCTTGTCTCTTTGGCGGCAATAAAGAAGCATTTGGAGAGATGGCAGGGGCTTGTCTCTGATGTTGAGGAATGTGTCAGACAGGGCGGGTTACAAAGTCCTCTTGGTCTATCATCTTCTACCTTTCTGCTGTGCCTGCTGTGAGATTTGGTGAAGATCCCAGTGATTCATTTTCAGGGCACACTGTCTTTATTTTTTTCTCTCTCATTTTCTTTACTCTTGGATGGAATAGTTGGGTGCTTGACAAATAACTGACTTTCGATTCATGAAGGGAAATTCTATACCAAGAGAAGCCAAAACACAGTCTATAGAGAATGTTGCATTAGTATCTTGGAATGATTTGTTGAAAAGTAAATGGCATTTTCATTTCTGATAAGATGAAATTGTCATAGCTCCATGGAAGGAAATTCTAGCCAGAGAAGGGCTAAAACACAGTCTATAAAGAATGCTACATTAGTATCTTGGGATGATTTGTTGGAAAATTAAGAAGCATTTTTATTTCAATAAAGTGAATTTGTCACAGCTCCAGGGAGTATGTCTCCGAGTGTGTGTGTGCATGTGAATCCCTAATTATAAAAGGCTTTTGACCAGTGTATTGTTTGTATATGAGTAAAAGCCTGCCATGTATCCAGTGCTTTCTATGTAAATTATATCACTGGATGCTCATAAAATCCTGTGAGATAAACATTACCCTAAGGGGACAGATGATGGGGCTAAAAGGTTAAGTGGGCTAGCCCAGCTGGCAGGTGGCAAAATTATGACTTGATCCTATTTCAGGCTAAAATTCGTATTCCACAAGTGCTACTGTTCTGGTCTGGGTAACTACATAAGGTATAGAAGACAATACACCTCTCAGAGGAATTCACCTAAAAATATGTAATTGTTTTTTCTCTAGAGTAGTATTGAGTCTATAGATTTTGTTAAGTTACTGGTTGCAATTAAAATATTTTCTTTACTTTTTACATTGATTTTTCTGATTGAAAAAGTAATATACAGTCACTTGGTTTATTGTGGTTACTCCTGTCATCATTCCTGTCTTTACAATAGGAAAAAGCTTAACAAAATACAATCATTGACATTCTTGGACCCTCAAGAAAATTGGGCCAGAAGGCAAAAGTAACACCCTATTTCCTAGAGAGACACAGATGACGTTACTGACTGATCTCTGCTTACCTGGATCAGAAGATGTTGCAGTCAAATGATGTTAGAAACACTTAAATACTATCTTTGAAAAGTTTCTGGAAGCTGAGTCTCCACTACTGCAAGAATGATAAACTCTTGGCTACCCAGCTGAGGAAGGTTTTGACACTTTTGTGGGTTTTTACCTGTAGAAACTACCACATTTTCATGGTAAGCACTGAGAAAGGATCCATTAGGGGTCTGATAGGGGAAGGGGAAAAGTAATCATTGCAAAATATGTCCAGTATAACAGAAGACTGCTGTCCAGAAAAACTTACCAGAGTTTTAACTCGGACTGGGGAAGGGTGGCCTTCTCTCTCCAGCAACCTTGAGTTCTATCTTACCTCAGTTGGTAAGAAAGGGGAGAAATTATACTATTGGGTCAGTATTTGTGAAGGTCACATCCTAGGAGCACAAGCTCTTGAAAGGCTAAAATGTAATTATAAGATTTCAGAATAATTCTCTTTTACCGTACCTCACCACCATGCCAGGAGGGCCCCCTATAGTAATGGATTTCTGCTGAAAGAGCTTCAAGATAGTCTCTCCAAATAGGAATACTCAGGAAGCTTTTTATTCAAGAGAAAACAAAAATTGTATGGCCGTAATTTGAATCTTCTGGTATTTAACAGTTTCATGAAATCCTGATCAGAGTCTCAGCCCCAGCAAGATTTCTATATATTTACTTTATTTCTTGTTAGTCAGTTAACTATCTCCAGCTTTCAAGGAAAAATTACAAGACGAGAAAAAAAAAAAACTCAATGTTTTTACAGAGTAATGTGTTTCATTGTGGTATTTTTCAGACATTATGTAACAAACTTGGATGGAATACACCCCATTACTTTCCCTGAATTCTTTCTTCTCCCCTTGATTCCTTTCCTTGTCTATAACAATTTCCCTTCTGCTTCCCCCTAGATTGTGCATGTGAGAGAAAACATGAGATAGTTGCCTGAGTCTGTATTATCTCACTTAACTTGGTGATTTTCAGCTCCATCCATTTTCTTACACACAACATGATTTCAATCTTTATGGCACATATATGTTGAAAGCTGACTAACATGTACTCTCCCATGTTCATTGTTGTGCTATTCTCAGAGCCAAGGAATGGAAACAAACTAAGTATTATTCAACTAAAAAAAGGGAAAAATGTACTATGTCTATTCAGTGAAATGAAAATGGTATTCTGTCACTTGAAATAACATGGGTTGAATTGGAAGTCTTATGTTAAGTGAAGTAAGCTACTCACAGAAGGACAGGGACCACATGTAGAACTTAAAAAAGTTGAGAGAGAGAGAAATCAGCTCAGCACAGAATATGCGTACTTGTATATAATGGTATGTATGCACTTGTATGTACATATATGATTGTATGTATATATATATATATATATATATTTGCATATATCTGTATGTGCATGTACCTTTGAAACCATGAGTCCAAATAAACTTCCTCCACTAAGTTGTTACTCTCAGATATTTACTCAGAGGGCAGACTACTGACTAACACAGATGGTCTTAAGCTCTCCGTGACAGTAGACTGATCATGCAATACTTGATCATGTTCTACTGTTTTACTTGCTAGTCCTGTATGTGTTTCAAGTGGGCACTTCACTTCACTCTGTTCTTAGGTGTACCATGTGCAGGCTGTGTAGATCATGCCAAATGACTCTGTTCTGAGAACTAAGTAACTGTCTGAGTAGTTTAATTGTGTGCCCTTAGGCAGGCTACTTCAGTTTTATGAGTTACTGTGGTCTCCAAACAGGGTTATTGTAAAAATGTGACAGTGAGGGCAGGAGTTCTTGTTATAATGTCTGGTACTGAGAAGGTGCACAGTGAAGGAGAATTCTTTGCCCCACTTCTTTTCCTTTTTAAAAATAAAGTTAGTGCCTATTTATTTTATAAAATATTAAATTTTGACATGTTTTCATACATAAATATAGTTTGATCATATCAATAACTTCTATTACCCTGCCTGATATTGTCTCCTTCCTTTCCTTAACTTCCTTCATTTTATCTAATCATACTTTCCCTTCTACTTTCAATCCATACTTTTTTAGATTCCGGGTATTAGGGAAAACACGTAATACTTGTTCTTCTGAATTTGACTTATTTTGCTTAAAATGACAATCTTCAGATCTCTCCCTTTCCCTGAAAATGAGATAATTTTTCTTCTGTACAGCTAAATAATATTCCATTGCATCTCTCTCGCTATCTTTCTCTCTCTCTCTCTCTTTTCTCTCCTTCTCCCCATTTATATGTCTTCATCCATTCATTTGTTGATATGATGATGGGCATGTAGGCTAGTTTGATATCTTGGCTACCATGAATTGTGCTGGAATAAGCATGGTTTGCAGATGTCCCTATAATATGCTGATTTTAATTCCTTTGGGTATACAACAAAGATTGAGGGACTGAGGATTTAACTCAGTGGTGTAAGCACCTGCCTGGCAAGTGTGAGGTCATGAGTTTGATCCACAGTACCTCCATCCAAAAAAAAAGGATTATTATAGCAGGCAGTTCTACTTTTAGTTTTTTGAGGAACCTCCATACTGATTTCCATGGTGACTGTACTAATTTACATTCCCACCCGCAATGGGAAATCCTTCTTTCCCCCCACATCCTTGCCAGCATGTATTGTTTATTCTATTCTTGATGATAGACATTCTGAGTGAGATGAAATCTGAATGCAACTTTTATTGCAATTCTTCCTAGGGACTAAAGATATTGAACAATTTTTTTCTTTGTGTGTGTGTGTGTGTGTGTGTGTGTGTGTGTACATGCGTGCAGCTTTTCTTTTTCTATTTGTAAACATTTTTTCATATTATTGTTGGATCATTTGTACTTTCCTTGGGAGTTGTATTCTAACAGGGTGAGATCCCATTTGTTGATTCTTCATAGTATTTCCCATGTGGTCTAGGTTTTGTTCATGAAGTCTCTGCCTACACCTATGTCTTCAAGATTCCTACCTAGTTCCTCTTCCAGTAGATTTAGTATTTCTGTTTTAATATTTAGATCTTTGATTCATTTTGACTTTATTTGGGGCATGATGATGGACATGGGTCTAGTTTTAATCTTCAGCATGTGGAAAGCCAGTTTCTCCAGCACCATTTAACAAAGAGACCATCTTTCTTCCAGTGAACTTTTGGCTCCTTTGTCAAAGATAAGGTGGTTGAGTGTGTTTGGAATTGTGTCTGTATCTTTTATTCTGTTCCACTGATCCTCATGTCTGTTTTTTTTGCCAATACCATGTTGACTTCATCACAGGAGCTTTGCAGTATAATTTCAGGTTAACAATTTTGATTTCTCCTGTCTTGTTTTTGTTGCCCAGAATTGCTTATGTTGGTCTAGGTCTCTTATGATATGTAATGAATTTTAGGAATGTTTTCTCTAGTTCTGTGAGACATGCTAATGGTATTTTGATTGGTATTGCATTAAGTATGTGTAACAGTTTTGGGAGTATGGCCATTTTCACTATGTTCGTTTTTCCTAACCAAGAGCAAGATGTCATTTTCTGACATCCTCTTCAATCTTTTTCTTCAGAGTGCTGTGATTTTCCATGCATAGATCTTTTAATTCCTTTGTTAAATTGATTCCTAAGTATTTCAGTTTTTTTGAATGCCATTGTAAAGGATATGGTTTCCCTAATTTCTCTCTCAGTGAGTTTGTTGTTTGCGTACAGGAATGCTATTGATTTTTGAGTGCTGACTTTGTATCCAGCTACACTACTGAATTTGGTTGCTGAATTTATAAGTCTTTTGATGGAGCTTTTGGGGTCTTCTATGTGAAGTACCATGTCATATGCAAATAATGATACTTTAACTTCCTCCTTTCCTATCTTATTCCTTTTATTTCTTTCTCTTGTCTAATTGCTCTGGCTATTGTTTCCAAAACTACATTGAATAGGAGTGGTGATAATGGACATTCTTGTCTTTTTCCTGATTTTAGAGTGAAAGCTTTCAGTTTTTGACCATTTAGTATGATGTTAGTATGATGCCAGCTGTTGGTTTGTTGTAGGTGGATTTTATCAGATCTGTTTATTTACCCATTTAATGATTGCACTGTTCAGTGTTACACATGTTTTGAGTTGTTTGTATATTATCAATATCAATCCTCTGTTGGAAGTAGAGTAGGCAAAGATTGTCTCCCATTCTTCAGATTGACTCTTCATTCTGCTGATTGTTTGCTTGTACAAAAACTTTAGTTGGTTGTAGTTCCATTTGCTGATTCTTGCTGTTATTTCTTGTGCTACTGAAATTCTACTCAAAAAAGCTTAGCTTGTGCCTATCACTTCAAGTGTTTCCCCTTGTTTCTTTCCTAGTAGTTTCAAATTTTCAGGTCATTTATTAGGTCTTTGATCCATTTTAAGTTTATTTTTATGCAAGGTGAGAAATAGGTCTCTAGTTTCAGTGTTTTACATAGTCTTCCCAGCAATGCTTGCTAAGACACTGTCTTTTCTCCAACATGTATTCTTGGCTGCTCTGTCAAGAATCCAATGGCTTTGAGTTTGTTGGCATGGATTTGTTTCTGTGTCTTCTATTGTATTCTATATATACTGTATTCCATACATTGTATTATATATATATATATATATATATATATATATATATATATATACTGCTGTTTGTTACTATGGCTTTATAATATCATTTGAAATTGACTTTGTGATGCTTCTAGCCTTGCTCTTTTTACTTATAATTGCTCTAGCTATTCTGACTCTTTTGTGCTTCTATATGAATGTTAGGATTGCTTTTTTATAGTTCTACTGAGAACATTATTGAAATTTTAATGGGTATTGCATTGAATCTGAAGTTTACTTTTGGTACTATGACCATTTTAACAATGCTATTTCTGTCAATCCATGAACATGGGTGACCTTTCCATCTTCTAGTGCCTTCAATCTATTTCTTCAGAGTTCTATAATTTCCATTATAGAGGCCTTTTACTTCCTTGGTTGTTTCCTAGGTAATGTGTCTTGAGAGTATTATCAATAGAAATTTTTTCCTCATTTCATTCTCAGCTGGTTAATTATTGGCATATAGACAAGCTATTGAATTTTTCAGGTTGATTTTGTATCCTATGTCACACTTCTTAAAGTATTTTAAAAGTGCTACCTCTGTGGCTCAGTATCACCCAGTCTCAGTATGTTCTTGGTACCTGGAAACTTTAGTTTTTGCAGAAAATCAAAGTGCATCTGTTGTAGTCAGGGTTTGCAAGGGAATAGAATTTATAGAATAATTTTATAATATTTACCCAAAGAGTCAAATGCAGAAGGGTGCAAATAATCTGTCGACACGCTAGAGACCCAAAGAATCCAGTTGAAGGCCTGGATCCCCTGACAATGTCTCATGCAACTCTGTGTCAAAGATCTGTGCTGGGAAGGCCCAAAGGTCAGTTGGAAGCTAGAAAGTCTGCACCAGAGTGGTGAAGAATCTGAGTCAGCAGAGTGAAGGATCTGTATTGCAACCAGGAATTGGCACTCAAGGTAGGGACTAGAGCTCCTCTGAAGAAAACTGCAGCAATGGCAAAGATTCATTTGTACTTTGCTGAAACTAACATTATTCCTAATATTAGTCTGCTTAGACAAACTTGCTGGTTTAACAACAGTCATTTATTCTTTCACAGTTGTGTAAGCTAGAAGTCCAAAATCAAAGTACTAACAAGATCGGCTCTTAGTGAGAATTCTCTTCCAAATTTGTGAGAAGGTGCTGGCCTTCTCACTGTGTCCTCACATGGTCTTTCCCCTGGGTGTGGTGCAGGGGATAGAGAGAGATTAAGAGTGAGAGAGAGAGAGAGCACAGGAGCTCGAGGTGGGGGGGGAGAGAAAGAGAGAGAGTGAGAGAGAGAGAGAGAGAGAGACCCTTTCTGGTCTCTTCCTTTTCTCATAAGGACTCCTGTTCTATCATGCCAGGACCCACTCTTATAAACTCCTTTGGCATTGATTACTTCCTTAAAGAACCTATTTTAGACATGGTCACATGGGAGGGTAAAGACTTCAATACAGAACTTTTGGAGAATATAATTCCCTTCATAACAGATCCCGAGCAGGAGAGTCAGGGCTGAATATCAATTCATGTGTAGTTTTAAAGGCATTCCTCCTGAGTGACATGGCTCATGATGGGAAGAGAAATGTGTCATTGGTCAACATCATGGGTTGTCATTATCATCTTTATTCAAAACTGATGAGCTGCACTGTATCTGTAGCCATCAATATTTCTAAGGGCTCTGTCCCCCCCACCCCCACCTTGGATTGTGGTTAGATCTCTTTCTGAAAAGGTGTCAAACAATGTCAGAAGGAGGTAATGAATTGTGACAACAGGGCTGACTGATAGCGGAAGGGTTTGTGGGCTCCAGCTGTGCGCGTCTCTCCTAATGACACCATGACTTTGATCCTGTGAACTTTCCTATGGTTGGTTAGGACCCATGAATTTAACTTTGTGGAAGACTTGGGTCCTCCTGGATATGTTCAAAAGGCTGAGAACCTTGCTTCTTATTTTTATGTGGCTTTCAGTCAGTTTAGATCTCTGTTCTTGCTTTGGTTTTACATCATAATCCTTTCCCTGTCTCTTTTGGTATCAAGTACAATTTGTAGTCTTGTCTGAAGCCACCAGCTCACTTCACAGATGGTGAATTGCAGTTGAGAGTAATGGGCCTATTCCGTTTAGCCCAGAGAGGATATTAGTGTCTGATAGCCTATAACTGCTGAACATTAGATATCCTTCACACTGCTCCAAGGTCATCTGTAGGCTTGCCTCTCCCTCCTCTTCCCCACTCCCCTCCATTCCTCTCTCTACCTCTATCAAATCTGAATTATACCAGAGTCCTGAGGCCATTAGGAGCTAGTTCTGGGAGTGGGCAGCAATGAGTTTTTGCTACTATTGTGAGTCGGCTTTGCTTCAACTAACTTGAAAAGACCACTTGAGCTCTCAAAAGAGAGCCCAATGATACTATAAAACCAAATGTAACTAAGAATCCTTTGGTCCTCTCTTAGAAAGAATTTCAGCTGCAATCTCTAGAAAGCATTATTTTAAATAGAATATTAGGAATCAAGCAGCTGGTAGAGTCTGTTAACAAAGCACCTGAAATAATACATTGCGTGTGAACAACATGATGCTGGCAATTTTGATGCTACAGTTCACCTTAATCCTAATTAAATGGATCAAGGTGTCTGAATGCTTCACCTATACTAATGCAAATGTTTTTTGTCTTCCTTTCCATCTTCCCTCCCTTACACTTCTTTCTCGGTCTGTCCTTCCCTTCCCTCTTCTTTCCTTCCTCCCTTCATTCTTTCCTTCCTTTATCCCTCCTTCCTCTTTTCCTCCCTTCCTCCTGCCCTGGCTTCCTTCCTTCCTTCATTCCTTCCTTCCTTTCTTGTTCCTCTCCTTGTCACTTTATCTCCTGTATACCACTTTCTTTATTTTCTGAGTTACTACATTCAATAGGGTATACTGTAGCAGAGAAGATATTTTTCCTAGTTTGTTCCATTCTTACAGATATGGCTGGGTATTTTCAAATGCATCTTCCTCCTCAACTTTGCTGGACGTGAGAATGGTTTTAGAAATGCTTGGAAGTTTTATTTATGAAGACTGGCATAGTGTTCAGATTGTAGGACTTTCTGGGCCTAACTCCAGCATGAAGGGTGTAGCCCCTCTCATATCACAGGTGGGAGATGATGTCAGCATTGAAGAGAGGGGATAAGCACAGGATAAAGGGAGTGAGAAGCTTTTGTATTAGAGCTCAGGTTTTCCGGATTTTTGTTTAGGCCTGGTTAATGAAAAGTATTCCATATGGATTCTATTGAAGTGCTACTGTATGGCTATAATTCCAAAAAGTTAACATTTTCCTCTACCTATCCCCTTACCTGAAACTAATACTCTGTATTTAAGTGGAGCATAACACATTTTTGTCATAAAGACCAATAACCACGGGTGTGCCAAATCCTCATTTATTCTTTAGAATATTTCTATTTATGAAACTCTAATTTTTATTTAATGAGTTTTATTATATTAAACAATGAGTGCCTAACAGGAAACAAGTCACAAAAATAAAATATTGCCTTTAATATTTATGGAGTGTTCATTAAAAAATACCAACATTTTCACAGCAGTGCTGTAGTTGCTTACAAAACCTAAAAGGTAACATCTGAAATAATTCCTGTATGAACTACAGTGAAAATACCAATAGAAATGTACAAAAGTTAATCTTTACTTCAATTATAATAAGAAAATAATAAGAAAATAAGATGCCAATAAAATAAAATAAAGTATCAAATGTATAGTGAGTGAGAGCTTAGAACAGAACTGAACATTTTCACTTGCTTACAAAACTTAAGAGATTAAAGTCAGAAATAAAAGCCTATGTGAATGACAGTGTAAACACAAACAAAAGTCTACCACAGAAATAATCTTTTCTTCAGCTGTCACACCCAAGGCAGTCTTTACACGTGATAACTGCACGTTCCATGCGCACATCTCGCTTACCCTGACAACACATGAATTTAGCTTTCCTTTCCTGTGTGGCGGGTCATTCTTGTCACCTCTCTCCTCTTTCTGTTTTGTCAGCAGCTTCCTATTACGTTGCACACCATGCACTTAGCAAGGAAATAAGATACCAGTGAGCTAAAATATCAAATATGTAACGAATGCTTACAATAGACAAAAACATTTTCACAACAGCTGTTTATTTCCTTACAAAACCTAAGAGATATGTGCTTGCTTCGGCAGCATGTATGCTAAAAAACCTAAGAGATAACATCAGAAATAAAAACTTATGCTAACTACAATGAATATATCAATAAAACTGTACAACAAAAAGATTCTGTGCTTCAGTTTTCACACTCAAATCCTTCTACACACATGAAAATTGCAGATTTCATGCAAGTATCACATTGATAGCATGTATGTTTTGTTTTTCTGTCCTTTCTTGTAGAGTACAGTTGACATATTTTTGGTTTTAGTAGGTCTTTGGGATGCTGTGCCTGCCTCTTCACCTGTCAGCTCACCAGTGTGCTCCACAATTATTTTGTGTAGTTTCCTGGGGAAAGACATCTTGTTTTTCCTCTGCTGTAAATGATCTCTTAGGAGTTCCAGTCCCAATCCTCTAAGAAAAGTTCTCTGTGGTATTTTGAATCTGTTATTGTCTTTGTAAACTATCAAACTGTTTATACTGCACATGTTTAAGACAGAGTAAAATACAACCATACGCCAATGCCTTGTGTTTTTAGTGACATCATAGTTGCTGCATAATTTCTACTCCACCTTTTGTTTTATTGTAGAAAGTTTCTGTGTCTGGCTTCCATTTTGTTGAGGTTTCTATCAATATTTCCATCATGATGCAATCTTGACACCAGCAGTACCAGTTTGTTTTTCTTTTCCCTATGCGAGGTCAACATTAATCTTTTTAAAATTCAAAGATCGTACTATACAATTTTCTGTTTTGAAATTGCAACATTTCATTTGAAATTTCTACTTTATTCCTGTATACCGTTCCTGTGCTGGTGAACCTGTGCTCTGTGAGCAAATGCAGCATCAATTGTAAACTAGTAAACCAATTGTTGAATGTCACATTCTGATTAGCTCAGGAGATGGGAGCAAATGTCTGTTCACAACATTATTCAGTTTATAGCTATATGAATAAGAACTTCGTGGCTGAATTCCAAGGTAAATTTCTAAACTGAAATCATAATGACTGCTTGCATCTACAAAGGCATAAACTTATATGTCATATTTTGACCCATCGCTTTTCCATATCTTTCACATTCTTGCAGTTACAGTAAGAAATCCTTGTGAAGTACAGAAATTCTATGAATGTTCCATTTCAGCTAATGAGGTGTCACAATAAATACATTTTTGAACGTGGCTATTGGTACATACAGAGCATTTCACTTGTATTTCAGCATTGTGTATTTCGCAGCATCTTGTAGCACTTTTTCTGTTACAATTTTCAACATCAAATGGCTATACTGGGATTCTGTTCAATACATTTCACCCCTGCCAAGACCATCACTATATTTTCATACCTAGTTCTAATTTTGAATCATTGTATTTAGTCATGTGACCATTTTGAAACATTTTGACTAGTCAAATATGTACTTGCATTGTCTTTTTCTTCATCACCTGAATCAAGGAGGTCCTCAATCCCACGTTTGAATAAGTTGATTCTGTATTTCACTGTCACAGGAACTTTGTCTCACATAGCCAATGTCAATGTCATCAGCAGAATCATTTTCATACACCCACACCATTCTTCTGTTATGAAAACACGTGTTTTACTATAACAGATCATCTTCATCTTCCATGCATAAGTAATCTGATGATTTAGTTTTGACCTCCACCAAAACTTGCAGATCTGATTTTTCATGTTTCACTGTACCCCTGGACTACTTCTACCACAAAAATTAAAAGAAAACTTTTTTATATAAAAAATCCTATGACCAGTGATATAGCTCAGTGGCATACTGTTTGCCTGGCAAGTGCAAGGTCATGATTTCAATTCCTGGTACAAAAAAATCCTAGGGTGCTGTAGGTATAGTACACCCTTGGTGATGCTCAAGTAAACATAGCAAAATCCATTAGCTGGAACATCACATGGATGTAAAACCTAGTTTGAAACTTTTGCACACCTGGACACTCCTTTTCTTTCATTGTACCAAGTGGGTAAATACACAAATTGATACCTGTATCCCCCAAGCATGGCTAACTGAAATGCACAGTGGACTATTATTATGTGATAGGAAAAATTTATAGTAGAAAAGTGAGGGATGTGTTTGTGGGGCCAAATCTTATGCTCTGCAGTATTAATGGTAAAGTTTAAGAGAGTTGAATAACGATAATTTTTTCCTCACCTGAATTTTGAACAAACTGAGAGATAAGACAGTTAAATAGTCTCATAAAGACAATCCATCAAACTTAGCAAGACAAATCTGGTAATGAAGAATGAATTTAGAGATGAGTAAGGCCAGGCAGGCACTTAATATCTGCACTGGTTGATCACTGAACTGAGGCTGCCCCTGGAGAGTATGGGTGATCAAGAACTTGGGTGAGGAGCCCATTTTCTGACTCCCCCAACTGCTCTCAACTGCCTCAGAACATCTGAGAACTTTTAGGATTCTTGAAGTGGAGTGCAGCAAGGAACATACCACTTATCACAGTGTAACATGAAGATCCAAAACAATATGTCACAGGCCCCTTGCACATTTGGTTTAGCAGATCAACTATGCCATGAATGATCTATTTCCTGTATGTTTCCTTAAAAATCAGCATGTTCTATTTCTTTTTATAGTGCTTAGGGGGTTTCTAGCATGCTGAAGTGTTACAAAGATAGAACCATGTCCAATAATGAGAGGTCTGTTTTATTCCAAATTATGTCCTGTTAAAAGTAAGGAAAACTTCACTTGAGTCTTGTTGACAGGCTTCATTATAGGTCCTATCTTTCGGAACTGAGTCACAGGATTTCACCACAACTAGTTACTAGGAGAGGAAATGAAATTGTTATGTTTGACTTTTTGCAACTGTGACTCAGCAGTTCTGCAACAAGAGATGGGTTGCCTTTCTTAAAGCAGATAGAAGA
Organism: Dasyprocta punctata; assembly: GCA_004363535.1. Lineage (NCBI taxonomy): Eukaryota > Metazoa > Chordata > Mammalia > Rodentia > Dasyproctidae > Dasyprocta > Dasyprocta punctata. The sequence goes on along the minus strand of RJWM01000200.1, from coordinate 30,734 downwards.
TGGAATCACACACACACTGGTGATTTTGAAAAGGGAATGAAGGCATATATCTCAGCAGTCAAACGTGTCTTTAATATGTATTCAGTGATTTAGAAAACCTTCTGTAATTGTAATACTTATATTTTATTATTGCATATGCTATAGCTATTTTCAAACTTAGTTGAAATACAGACTCTGATGCTGTAATCCTGGGATGGCATTTTCAAATCCATATTTGTCACTTTTATGTTGCTGGGACAAAATACTGTACACCTACAACTTAAAGAAGAGATTTATCTGACTTACAGTTTCAGAAGGTTTGGTCCATGGTTAGTAGGCGCCAAGGTAGAAATGGCATGGTGGACAGGCATAGTAGAGACATCTGGGAAGCAGAGAGAGAAGACAGAAACAGAGACCAACAGATACAAATATGAAAGAAGAACAGAGGAGCCAGAGACAAGAGTACATCTTTCAAGTTCACTTCTATGGTGACCTACTTTCTAACAGCACATTTAGCTACTAATCCACTGGTGAGTGTATCACATCCATGCTTCAGTTACCTTCCAAAAGTCCCATCACTGAACACATGTGACTCTTAGGAACACTTTAAACATAAACTCTAACAGATTCTATAATTTGAGCAAGCTCCCAGCGGTTCCAAGGCTGCTACTCTGAGGACATTTTGTGTTGTAAAGTACTGACATAACTTAAATTTATTTAGTATTTGTTGTGGCAGATGCATTTTAAGTACCTTTCTTAGGTTATCTCATTCAATCCTCATAATGATCCTATAAGGTATTGGCTCTGTTTTACAAATGACAAAACTTAGGAAGGTTATACTATAGGTGGGGGTTCTCAGTAGATACTTTCTGTCTTGTGAGGATGATTGAAGACTCAGGAGTTTTTGTAGATACCATACAACTGTTCAAACTACATAATCATGAGGCTGTGGTTTAGAATTTCTAAAAGTCTAATCTCAAATTAAAAGACATCAAAGATTCTATCCAATTTGGAAATACAAAATCTAGGGACCTTATTTTTTTGGTTATAAGACTCTGGGATCCAGTATATCATAGGACACAGTTTTAATAATTGTAGTATAATTGACAAAAATTGAGAGTATGGAACTTAGTTTCATGTGTCTCGCCTTCATGTGGAAGAACAAGCTATAAGTTATCACTAATTGGTGGCTTGTGTTGTGTGAGTGTGGATGCAGTGGAAGTCATCAGGACTGTCTAACGTTTAAAGCCGATATGAGGAAGAAAAAGAGGTCCTCTAATTTAATGAGAGCATTCTTCTTTTAGGGGACCAGTTCAGTGTTTTGTCAGATCTATAACTGCCTGTTTCCCTATCATCTCTCTGTCATCTGTGTTTCTCCTTCCCCCATGTTCTCCCTTCTTTGTCCTTTTCTTCCTTCCATTCTGTTACGTTTTTTACACAACAGACATCTCACACTGCAGCAGGTAAAAGCTGCCTGGAATTAAGAGGTTTTTAAATAGGATCAAGTCCAGCAAATAATTTGTCTCTCGATACTGTCTGTCAGCTGAATAGGGTCTAGCAGGTAACCATGTAAAACTCTCCGTGTCTGCAGAAGAGGGTAGAGGAGGGTCATTATCTCATTTGTTAGGGTTTTTGCCCCCATCAACTTCAATTAAGTTGGAGTTGCAACAAGTTTATTTTATTTGTCTTAGTACTTTGCTGGTGTAGCTGAGAATGAGAAGAAGAAAACCAGCAGCCAAGCACAGAGAACTCTGTGCAGGACCAGCTTCACATGGAACTGCCCTGTGCTTGGTTTAGGACTCTGTTGGGGATGTCTTGTAACTCTTAGCATTGTTTAAACAAAGTGTCTTGCACTACAGTTTGTAGTAGGCTTTAAATTATGCAGCTCTTCCTGGTTCAGTGATCTTGAACCCTTCATTTACTCTAGATTCAGAGCTTTCTGCATATAGTTTGAAAACCCAGGACACTACACTTTCCTTGGAATTGTAACATTGACTTCCATTTGTCATGTGAGAGATTATAAGGAGAAAGCCAAGATTTGACAGAGTCTATATTGTGGAACTTTCATTGGCAATCTGCAGGAAAATTGTAAGTAGAGGTGAGAAGTATTTGTTGAGACTCTACTTTGCACTCAGCACTTCATAATTAATGTTTTTTGATCTTACCAATATTTCTTCTTAGTAGATGAGATTAAGAGAGGCTAAGTAAACTTTCCAAGATCACACAGTCAACCAATGATAGAGTTAGGAATTGATTTTAGGTCATACTGCCTTTAAATGTGGGCAAATGCCGTATCTTTTCAACGTAATTGACTATTGAATGTGTTTATTTATGATTGAGATTAAAAGAGGTGAAGTGATTGATTGGAAAAGTAGTGTAGAAAACTGAGAATGGACATAACTTTAAATCTTCAGTTTGGAGAGAGAACTGAAGAAATGAAACTAGGAACTAAAAAACAGGATTCAATAAGATGTTAGAGTGAATGTGCAATGGGAGCTCTGAGATGACAGTGGACACCACATTAAAAGGGAAGTGTAAGACACAGATGAACTATTTAAACATTTAGCCAAAAAGTGTACTGTAAAACCCTCACACCCACATTATAAGTAACAAAACAAGGCAGAAAAAGAGATGAGGGAGAAGATATTTGTAAAGAGGAATTCTGGGAAGTTTTTGGTGTGTTGTCAATCATTTCATTCTTCAAGTAAGATGGCAAGAAATTCTGCCTCAAATCTCCAACTTTATAAAGGATTTCAATGATGTAGGCTTAATGGGTGTCCTCATTGATTTAAGGGGCACAGTGGTCTCTTTCTAAAGACTGCCTGACAAATTGACAAGGCTTTCATCCACATTGGCATGGAGCAAAGGAGTTTTGCTGTAGTTGGAAATGTCTTACACACCAAAGGATTGGGGGAATGAGTATTTCCCACATGCCCAAGGCAGGAGAAAGGCCTGGAATTCAATTTGTGCTTGGACCAGACTAGCACATAAACATTTCCCAGCCAAGAAGAATTGATAATATTGTCAGATTCCTAGGCACAATCAAGGAGTGAGTGACTAGCTGCCTACAACTTAATTTATTAAGACATCAGCAAGATGGCAGAATTGGATGGTTTTGTATTGTGAGCTTCCATTTTCCCATCATTCCTTCCATATGGGCAACCATTGACTGACAAAGTGCTTTTGTGGGAACCTTGTAACTCAAGTAGTAAAAAGACTGAGGAGCCAAAGACTGATGAGAACCACATTAAGAAGATAGCCTGCACCCCTGTGGCATGTTCATCGATTATAGTCCTGGATGTGAACCTGAAGCAGCCCCATCTCCCTGTGGTTCAGCTATAGCCCCACTTGGCTGTGATCCTGACATCGACTCCACTGGATAAAGTACCCAGGGTAAACTACACACTCTGTACCCACTGATCACAGAGCTGACTGCTGACCCAGAATCAGCACTGATTACCATCAGCCTTGCACTCTCATGTCACAAGGGGCAATCGTACCCACCTAAGGGGCCAGGTAGAGACAACCTATCTGTGTTCCACTGACAGAACCACAAACCACAGACCCAAGAGTGGACTCTGGAGCAACCTAGAGATCCATACTGTGCTGTGGTCGAAGGATAATCCTGTGATGTCACAAAAGGCCTACTGATCATGACTCTGGGTCTTAGTTGAGAACCCTGACACTTTCCTTGACACTTGGCTTTAGCTCTAGAAACAGAAAGAGAATACTGTGTGATCGCAAGTATATGTGAGGTTTAAAATAATTGATCTTATAGAACACAGAAAAGAAGTAGCTGTTAAAGGTTGGAGGTGGGAGACAAATGAAGGAAGATTTTGGTCAAAAATACAAAGTTTCAGCCAGGCGTGGTGGCACACGCCTTTAATCCCAGCACTCGGGAGGCTGAGGTAGGTGAAATGTTGTGAGTCGAGACTGGCTTGGGCTACAACATGAACAAGGCTGGCCTGAACTACATAGTATGACCCTGCCTCAAAAAAAAAGTAGGGCTGGGATTTTGGCTCAGTGGCTTAAGTGCCTGCTTGGTGACACAAGGTCGTGAGTTCGATCCCTGGTACCAACAACAACAAAACCAAAAAAACAAAGTTTCAGTTATATAAAGTGAATAAGTTCTGGGCATCCAATACACAACATAGTGACAATAGTTAAAACACCTTATCAGGCATTTGCAATACAGTTTTTCAAAGAAGGTAAATCTCAAGTATTCTCACTACATACACACACACATACACACACACAGGATAAAAATAAAAGTGGCTATGTGAAGTTACAGATATATTTAACAGCTTAATTGTGGTGATCAAATCATAATGCAGAAGTATATTAAAACCTTAAATTATACATACCTTAAATCTATTCCATTTTTAAAATATATTACACTCCAAAAAACTTGAAAGAGTGTTGCAGATAAAGAATGGCATGTTTGACACTGACATGTCCTAGCTTGTGCATCAGGTACCAAACAAAGAGTATCAGGATAAAATTTGCACATCAAAATATGCAGAATACCAAATAAAATGAGTTTCAAAGCAGTCAAATACCAAGGTATGACTGTATGGAGAAGAGCTGTCTAAGCAAAAGTCTTATACAAATCACTTAAGAAAACACCGGCCATTTGTGTACTGCAGGGGAAGAGAACAAGAAGTTACCAAGAAGCAAGCCCTCCCTGCGAATCAGCACCATGTGCAGGATGCTGAGGTGAGAGCCAGATGCCAGCTCCTTCCAGTGCGTGGGCTGGGAAACAAGAAGAGCCAACACCCACTCCCCCACACTGGAACCCCACAGTAAGTGACGGCTTGATCCAGAGAAACACAGGCTGCGATGATAGCTATTAAGGTAAAATACAATTTAAGGCTTGTAGTGTTTAGTCTTTCACTGACTTTGCAGGCCTAAAGCCAGTAGTCTGATCATCTATTCAGAGGATAGCAGTATGCATTATAGCATCTATAGGGGATCTTCTGAAGGTAGTAGCCATTGTTAATTTCCTATCATCTTGTTTTGAAGTCCTGGATCATTTTCATTGCTTTGTTGGGTTGGGTTTTATTTTATTTTGTTCCATCTGATTTTATTATATCCAATGGCATGGGAAGCTATTTCTAAGATTACAAGATATATTATGGTAGCCATTTTGGATGTACTTGTATCTTGTTTTGAAGTTGTTTATTGCATTCGCTGTTTTGTTTTTATTGGTTCTATTCTGTTCTCTTTTGTTTGAGTTTTTACTATGTCTGAGGGTATTTGCAGCTGTTTTGAAGACAACAAGAGGCATTATGATAACCATTGTTGATTTCCTATTGTTTTGAAGTCCTGTGTCACTTACACTAGTTTGCTTTGATTAGCTTTATTTTGTTTGATTTTGCTTGGTTTTATTCTCTTTAAAACAAACAAACAAAAAAAGAATGGCATGTTTCCAAAAAACTCAAATGGATCTCTCAGGTAGAGTTAACCCCCCTAGAGAGTGCAGAGAGCACAAATACCAATCAATTTTTTTTTTCCTCTGAATTTAGGGGTGTAACCAAAAGAAAGGGAGATACTTGAATTTCACAGCAAGTTTTTAATTTTCACTGCTAGATTGTATATCTTTGCTTTTAAAAAGATGAGGAAAAACACAGTTTTCGTGTGAGTTTGTACTGAGAAGCAATTGAAAGCTCTTCTCACTGAGCATATTTGAAACGGGGAGGTTCCACAACAAAATTGTTTTGTGACTGCCTCCCATGAGTTACACTTGTGTCCCATGCTGCTGCTGATGCATGCTCTGTAATTGTGACAGGTGCTGAAGATGTTCAACACTAGGTAGCACCTAACAATGCAGTGATGTGTAGTGTTTGGGAAGAATAATGCAAGTGCCATGTGGGAGTCTAGACCAGTAGTCAACAAGCTAGTTTATTACTTAACTCATGGGTACAGAACAAAGATTGGTCTCTTGGAATTCATTTTCTGCAATAGAGTCTGTTGGTAGCCCACCTAGATATCCTTTACCAGAGTGGTGTACACATGCTCTAGCTGTTGGAAGTGTTTGCTGGTAAATGCTCATACATATATCCATTTCCCATGAACTTTCTTGGATGAAGTTTTGTCTCTTAGAGATGTTTTGGAGATACTACCTAGATGTGTTCCATGGGCAATGTTTGGCAAATAACAGGATTCAAAAGCCTAACCACTTTGCCTCAAAACCAAATGACTTTGTAGAGCTTGATATGCTCTAGAGCTCTCCAAGTGATCCAACTCATTATAGATTTCAGCAAAATTATGTTTTTTAGGCTACTCCTCTCTTTTATCCTGTTTTACTCTCTCTCTTATAATACCCTTTGAGAGTATTCTCTCAATATATCACCACTAAAATATGCCATCTGGGACTTTGCTTCTAGGAAATCTGCTGTAAGACCTAGAGTGATCTTAGAAGGCTGAACTATAAAGATTGGGGTTCTAGAATTAGATCATCTGCAGATTGAATGCCCTCAAAGGGCATTCAATCACCTGTTATGGTAGCACATTCATTGTGCTGTATACTCCAGTGATGAAATGCTTGGGCTTTCATCTGTGATAAGTTAATATGAGATGTAGTTGGAAGAAGACTTACTGGCTTTGTAATTTCACTGTAATTTTATTGAAATAATAGTTACAGGAATTACAGAATTTAGTGAGGGTCCGTAGCACCAGTGATGCATGGAAGACAGACATTTACAAGTTCAGATCTATCAATCACCAATTTAAAGCAAAACATAAAATTCGGAGGTTCTCCTTGGAAGATTATAGAGAAATCATCTTCTCTTGAGCTCAAGGCAGTCTGAAGTGAAGACCAGGAGTCTCTGGATTTTGAAAGTGGCATACTGTATAGTTACAAATTCTGTTTTAAACCCATTTATCTTGTGATATAGAAGCCTACTTCTTTCGAATGAGACTCGAAGCAAGAAGAACCTTCTTCCCAAGTCTAGTTACTTCTTTCATACTTGAGTCATATGACTCAGCTGATCCTATGCTACTAGAGGTATGTATAGTGAGCAAAGATGCCAGGTAGTGTCTCTGGTTGGTTCCAGTAGGATAGTCACAGCACAGATCGCTAAGGCTCTGGAGTATGGTCATGTCATCTGCAAAACAGAAACATGCACAGTTCAAAACATGGCTGCTAGAGTGATACTGGGTCCTAGTAGCAACTGGTTATATAATCATGGGACATGAAATGAATATAAAGGACACATTAGTCATAAAGTTTAGTGGACTCAGTAACAATCCATTGCAAGATGGCACTCGGACTTGTGAAATTGTGTCTAGGAAGGTTCTGAGATTGCAAATTAGTTGCATGACTAGGTGACTGTGAGTCCCATGTCAGTTATCATTGTTGCATTGACTAGCTACCCTCATTACAGCTTCACAGGGAGCTCCTTATGAGTGACTGATGGAGGAAGAAATAACCCTCCCCCCACAAAGAAAAACTGTCTGGTTTATGCAGAAGTCAGCTCAGATACAATACATTGGTTCAAGCCAAAAAATGATAGAGTGTGACTGTACTATTGTCCTACTCATGAGTTTGCTTCTAAAATTGTGGTGAGTAGAAATTTCCCCAAAGGAGAGAGTGGAGGAGTTTTAGGTATCTTGCTTGTCATGTATTTTGTGGGAAGAAAGACGTGCCCTCCATTACGCAAACTGAAGTCTCTGTAGTAGTGAATTGCTCCATTTTGTTAGGAGCTTCTAAGGAGTGAAGTTAGAAGAACAGTGACAAGGAGTCCTTGGGAAGAATTATGTGGATCGACTTATGGGAGCATTGCACCCATTGAAATTTTTGAATACCACATAAATGATCACAATAGAATACTGCAGAAGACTTTTTTTTAACCAATGTATAGGTAAATTGGCCAAGCTATTATCAATCTCCATCTTTAGTCACCCTTTGATTGCACAATAGAATAATAAAAGAAAAAAAGTATAGTATCAGAGATGGAGGCTATGCAAGATAGAGCTTGAGTTTTCTCTTACCAAGCCTGATGTATCTAGTGCCTTTGCCAAATACCAGCTTTCCAGTAGCAGAAAACACTGAGCCTTCTGTGCTGTACATTCGCTGGAAATGGCCAGTCATTCACTTGGTATAGAATTAATTACATAAGACCTCTTACTCTTATAGAAAAGGTAATAATTCACCCAGATTTTGAAAGACACATGTGTTGGGCATGGTTTGCATGGTTGGCTATAGTGTTCTGTCAACCTGTTTGCCAGTGGAATTGATTGATAACGTGGAATTTTGTGTAATTTCTTTTTAAGCAAAGGTACCCACTTTATATATTGAAGGGGCATTAGTGAGAACAGGTCCATGAAACTTTTGCCTTAATAGAGCATCAGACTGTGTCCTTGAAGAAAAAACAGTGGCTGGGTTGGAGAGAGTCCTACAAGGATGAGGCATCATATAATACACGCTTAAAACCAACAGCCACTGTGTGGTGGATCCACAATGGATAGGATATTTGGGTCAAGAAATGGGAGTTGGTGAGTGCCCTATTCACTATCACTTTGTGCTACTAATTCTGTTGATTAATTGGGGGCAAATAGTTGGTACTTGTATTATTTGGTCAATTTTTCATACTTATGTCTGGTTGTCTGGGTGGTTATTTCAAAGACACCAATGTGCAATGTAGTGTCCATGGTTGATTTCCTCTTGGATTGTTTTGAAGTTCTGTATTGTTTTTGTTGTTTTTTTTTAAAAATTCTCTTTAAAATATAAATAAATAAATAGACAAACAAATGAGGAAATGTAAAAAACAAAAGACTTACTTGGAAGATTTGTGTTTCTGATTCTTACAACTTCAGGTTCCTCAACTTTCTGATTCCTGGAGAAAAGTTGCATCCATTAAGAGTGTGTCAAGGTTAAAGTTAGGGCTGTTGGCTGGTCACATAGGGATTCTCACACTCATCCATAAGCATGCACAGAACAGTCACCAAACTGAAAAGAACCATAGGCCTAATTACCACAAGGAAATAAGGCAGCTGGGAAAGAATATATTCAGTGTATTCCTGCACTACGACGACACGATTTAACAGTATACTATCAAATGTAACAACCATGTCTTGATAAGGATGTGGTGAATTAAAAACTGGTGGTCAACTTAACGCCAACTGAACTGAATCATCATGGTGCTGAGTTGGGGGGCCTACCTGAGGGTTGTTGCCAAGATAAAAAGGAGAACTGGAAAGGAAGAGTTGAGAGCTGTTGTTTGGTGCTATTGGTTCTCCTGTGGCCATGGGTTCTCCTGAAGGGGCTTGTCGGGTTTCTATCCCGATGTGAACCTGGATTTTCTCATCATCAGAGGAGTTCTGGACCTTGTTGTCACTGAGAATGGCTGTGGTTCACTTTGGGAGCACTCTGGTCCTTATGTTGAGTATCGTTTCCTGGCTCTGGAAGGGTAGATAGTGTGCTGCTCAATCTACAGGAGAAGCTTGTCATTCTGGCTTCCTGATATGAACTCAGCTGTTCTTATTGTTGGAGGAGCTCGGGACCTCATTGTCTCTGAGGATGGTTGTGGTACTTCTTGGGGGAGCCCTACTCTTTGCTTTGAGTATTGCTTATTGGCTCCATTGCAGAACCCTCAGTCTACTGGCACAGATTCTTCACCTCACTGGTATAGACTTTCTAGCTTCTACCACTGACCTTTGGGTCTTCCCAGTGCAGATCCGTGAAACAGACTTATATGAGGCATTGTTGTGGGCTCTAGGCCTCCAGCTGGACTCATGATGGGCATTGTCAAGGGCTCTAGGTCTTAAACTGGACTCATGCAGGACTTTGCTGTGGAATCCAGGCCCTCAGGTAGATTCTTTGGGTCTTAGTGTGTAGACAGATTTCCTGCACTGCTTGTATTTAACTCTTGGGTGACCATTACAAAGTAATACTATGAATTATGTGTTCTGTATTGCCTTGTTCTCCTTGCAAACCCCTGAATGCAACAAAGGATATAGTAAACATGGGCATGGATCCCTCAGGGATGTGTGCCTAGGTCTCCCACCCAGGTAAGGCAATAGCACACATGTCAGGGATCTCTGAGTAGTAGAAGTATTATTTAGTTTCAACTTCAGGATCAACTACAGTAGCTGGGACTGAAAGTCATCCCACCATACCACAGTTTATCAGTTTCTGCAGAGGTTGTGCATAGCCAGAACCTTGGAGAATCATTATTTGGATGGAGAAAAGTTTAATGTAGGGTGAACCTGGCTCTGAGCAATGTGAGAATGTAGTAGACATTCCAGTGACATACACAATCTCCTTTATTGCCCATTTCCTACTGATTGGGAATATTGGTTGCTAAGGACTCACAGATATTCTGCTCTTGAGAACTGATGGAATAACTTTTCAGGTACACACCTGGAAAGTTGTACCAGGCTGAGTCTAGGGTGACTCATCCAGGGAATAGGGAGCAAACTTGAAGTAGGCACTCATTTTTAGGGCTGTATCATTATGATCAGCTCCTGAGGATACGAACACATCCTTGCATTTTTGTACCCTGAGGCATTTGGTTTCTTCACTGCAGCCCTTGCCTTGGCTATATCTTCATCTAGGATGTGCACGGACTCCATGAACTTATTGATACAGTGGTAAGTGGCCTTTTCTCCATCCCTCTAAATAGGGAAATTCTGGGGTACAGTTCTAGGGCCTCGATAGGCTCCTAGGCAAAGATGAAATTTCATGATACCCTTAGATTACAACTTCCATAGTAAGCTATTGACCTTAAATGAAATTGTTATATCTCTGCGTGTCACTTTTCTGTTTGGAAAAGAGAGTTAATAAATGAGGATGTAATAATGTACACACATACACACACACACACGTGCGCGTGCCTCTTTACACTGGATCTGGCATATAAGTGTTCAATAAATGTTGAGTGTCTTATTAGTAGTATAAAAGAGTTTATGTTTGACACTTTTCCTATATATTTTCATGTTTATTTACTACCTTGTATCATTTTAGTAAATTTTGGGGAATAAAATACCAACTTTATTTCTGATTGGATTCAAGTTACAGAATAATTCTTTGATAAACATCCACAATCAAAGTTTCTATGACTCTTCCTTCATTTAAATTTAATCACAATTAATAGGCAATGTTGGGCAACTCTAGGACTTTCTGAGGAGTAGAATGCATGTGTACTGAGGAGATGACTCTTCTGACCCTTTTTATCTCTTTTCTCTTTACCTGTATAATAAATTACATAATTTTCTGATTCTTTCTTTGGGCTACTTATGTCTTCCAATCTGGATGCTTAAAACCTAGAGACAACTCTCTTATACTGATTGTACGTTTAGACTTGTCCTTCACATGGGGCATATACCAAAAAATGTATATAGAATAAGTAATAAATGTAACAATTTTAAACCAATTCTTGCAGCTATTCACCTTGGAATAAACTAACACACAATTAACATAATTGTCTGTGTGGGAAGTAACTCAAGCACAAATCACTGTCTATAATCTGAAGCATTTATCTTTTTTATAAACTTGGAGCTCATATTTGAAACAAAGCACTTTTTCTAACCATGAATGGATCACTTCTATCTATCTATCTATCTATCTATCTATCTATCTATCTATCTATCTATGTAAAAGACTGATTTGAAAAATCATTTGACTGGGGATTAGATTTAAAAATTTTTACACTGCTTACAAGCATATCATCTTAAAAATAGATTGTCATAAATTACAAAAAAATGGTAGGCTATGGAAACATTAACCAAAAGAAAGTTGACACAGTTTCACTAACATAACATTAGGGAAACAGTGATTATTAGACACAAAGAAGAATATATCACAAAAATAAAAACATAAACCCAAGAGGAAGATGTTGCGGTTCTTATTATGTATGTGCTTAATAATACATTAATATATACAAGACAAAAATGAATAAATCTAAAAGAAATTATAAAGTTACAATTATACTCAAAAGCAAAACTACACATAAACCAACAAAAGCCTCCTCCTAAAGGGAAGAGCAATTGAGACAAAGAGAGAGAATCTTAAAGGATTCCTTCTACTACTGTCCCTTACCAAAAAATGAAGCAGAAGCCCCTCTTAGAAATGTAGGAATTAAGGAGTAACTGTTTCTCATGTATGCACTTTTATATTGAAAACTGTGACTAAGATAAGAAACTAAAAATAAAAGAATGTCAATAAGTACCTTATCAGGGCCACAAAGCAATGAATTTAAGACACTGGGCAAACTATGTCTAGTTTCTTAATTATTCTATTCCAGTTATATGATATCCCCCACCCATGTTCTTCCTTATCTTATCATCATAAACTCCCCTTCCTCCTTGAAGTCAATTCAGGGGTCACCTCTTGTAGAAAGTTCTTTCTAAATCCCACAGGCAGGCTTTGGAACATGCATGTTTTGATTCTGCTGATAAATTGCTCTTTAATTATCTGTCTACAAGCTTATCTTCTAGCTAAATTAAGATTTTTTTCTTTTATGCTCCCAGTAGCACTATATTTCAACCTTAGCAGAATCCCTAGTGCCTAAAGTAGTAATTTTGTGGAAGACATTCAAAAATCATTTGTCGAATGAATAAAAAGCTATTGAAAAAATGAGGAAATCTGAATTGCTAATGATGACAAAGGGCAGACAGTTTTCTGGGCATAACTTTCTTAGAGAATATGTCATAATCTATCTTGGACAGGTCATTATGTTTTCTAGGGGATTTGTTAGTAAAATCAAAACGTTTGGTGGTGTATTTGATGTCCTATGGCCGGTTCTACTTTAGCGATTACTTTATTTTTAGATGTAAGTAAATATTTTGACTGGGGAAAAGAATCTCCTTCTGCCTACCTTGCTGCTGTTTCTTACTTTTTCTTTTTAAATGGGTAGCGTCTGAGTCCAGAAAACATTGAATCTCAGCCTTGCCTGTCTTTGTTACTTTTATTTTCCACGAAACTTTCTGAGCAGAAAGTGGTTAAGACTCACAGGCCCAGCAATGTCCTAAATATATGTCAGCAGGTGTTGAAGGGATGCGGGTGAGAAAGTGCCATCACTTCCTGGGTAATTGGAACAAGGCAGAGGACACTGCACACAGCGATCTGACAAAGGATTAACCTGTCTCCTCTACTGTAAAGTGGTAATGGGCTCATTTGTTACTCATGACAGTGCTTGTCACCACATGAGAGGGTAACACAGTTTCTAGTACACTTTCCCTGGATTCCTGACCAAAGAACTGAAAATGGAGATGTGAAGACAAGACCCAGAAATTGATCTATTCATAGGACACACTTCAAAGTTCCTGCGAGTGTTTTGCTGCAGCCATGGATATGCGTAGCAGCCCAGGTGCTTAGTGGCTCATTAAACTCTAAGAACATGAAAAAGATTAAATAACAGCCCCCAAAGTCAAGCTTTCCATTTCATCTCCATTTTATTTTATGACTTGCATGATAATTTATGATTAGGAAAAATTTGAGCACACTTGCTTGTAGACTGTTTGTGAAATATGGCTACTGATAGACCCTAAAGTAACACAAATTAATGTCCCTAGCATACTACCTGATACTATGAAAATTGAGTCAGGATCGCCATGTAATAGATAATTATTATATAAATACTGATTGATTACAAGAATGTTTTTATAATTGGCAAGAAGATAAACATTTTGTGGACTATACATTCACCTTTATACCCTAACAATTAAAAATATTTAAAATGTATTCATAAGGAAATGTCCATTACAGAATTGCTTATAGTATAAGGAATGAAATAAAATTCGTTATAAGTTTGGCTAAAGTTTTTTTGGCATGGCAATGCAAACTGATACTGTGAAGCTATTTAAAAAACGCTAATAAAGGCTAGCAAAGTTATTGTTAAGTAATCATATGCATATGAAGAAAAAAATGTCAATGTGATTGTGTGAGAATAATGGTTTTCCCATTATATAGGTGAAGAAATGAGGCTTAGAGTGGATAAGTGGTTCACCCAGGTCACACGGCTGCTAAGGTTCAGAGTGATAAATTTCAGCAGTCTGATACCAGATTCTATACTCTTAACCCCAGCATGACACTGTCTACAAGAATTCACCAGAAGAAGAATAACGATCCTGTGCTCTATTGCCTCCCAGCCTTTAGAGGTAACCTCTTCCAATTACTTTGGTTATTCCTCCTGGTATTTACCGCCTTTTCTAAATAATATACTTTATTTTTAGATACTATCTATTGTATTTAAACTGTGTAGGATGATGCTATCTTCACCATTTTATGTTCAGTGTTTCCCTCCAAATTATTACACATGGCAGAAATAACCATTACAACTACGTAACTATTGTTTACTGACCACATTTCTTTTTGTGCATAGTTATTCATATAATCTTGAGTTAATAAGTCTCTTATTCATTTTCTTAATTTTTGGACTCTATCATTAATTCTTTCTTACAAATTTAGTTTTCTCCTCAGTTGTGTAGTTTCTTTAAATATTAATCAAACAAGTGTGAAATCTGTTAGTTCTTTTTCTTTTTTTCTTTCTTTTTTTTTTTTTTCTTCATGGTTTTCCCTCACAGGGACCTCTGGATTCCTGCATTACTCTGAACTTTCTGTTTACAGGTGAGACATAACTTTTTCCTGAGACATTTTATTTCTTCCAATAAGATTTGAGTCACTGTTCGTAGGATCCTCTTTCATGATTTGCTCCCTCATGTTGGTGGAGCAAATATCTAAGAATCTTCTCAGTTAAAAGTACATGAGCCGCCGGGTGTGGTGGCGCATGCCTTTAATCCCAGCACTTGGGAGGCTGAGGTAGGAGGAGCGTTGTGAGTTCAAGGCCGGTTTGGGCTACAACGCGAGCACAAGGCCGGCCTGAGCTACATAGTGCGACCCTGCCTCAAAAAAAAAAAAAAAAAAAAAAAAAAAAAGGGCCAGGAGTTTACCTCAGGTGCGAGGTTGTGCCACAAAAAGCAAACAAACAAACAAACAAAAAGAAGCTAGGGCCGGAAGTTTGGTGCAATCCCTTAAGTACCTGCCTGGCAGGTGCGAGGTTGTGAGTTCGATCCCCAGTGCAACAACAACAATAACAATAACAATAACAACAACAACAACAACAACAACAACAACAACAACAAAAAGTACATGAGCCACAGAACAAGAAGTCAACAAGAGGCTAAGACCTCCTGTGAATCAGCGCCATGTGCAGGCTGACTGAGGGAGAGCTAGATGCCAACCTTCTCCTGTGAGTCAGTGCCATTTATGGACTATGGGGGAGGAGAACAAGAAGTCACCGAGAAGCTAAGACCTCCTGTGAGCTGGCACCATGTGCAGGCTAACTTGGGGAGAGCCAGACACCATCTCCTTCTGGCGCTGGAAGAGCCAGTATTCCCCATCCCCTGCCATAAGCCACCAGCTGATCTGGAGAAACACAAGCTGTGATGATTATTAATAAGGTAAAATACAACTTGATGCTTATAGTGTTCAGTGTTTCACTGACGTTGCAGGCCTAAAATCAGTAGTCTAATCATCTGTTAAGAGGATAACTGTACACAGCATAGCATATATGGGGGATCTCCTGCTGAAGGTGGTAGCCATAGTTATTTCTCTATTATCTTGTTTTGAAATCTTGTATCATTTTCATTGTTTTGTTTGGTTTGGTTTTATTCTGTTTTGTCTTGTTTGATTTTATTATATCTGATGGTATGGGCAGCTATTTCAAAGATAACAATATATGTTATAGTAGCCGTTTTGGATTTACTATTATCTTATTTTGAAGTTCTTTTATTCCATTCATTGTTTTGTTTTTATTGGCTCTATTCTGTTCTGTTTTGTTTGATTTCACTATGTCTGAAGGCGTGCATAGCTATTTTGAAGACAACTAGAGGCATTTTGGGAATCATTGTTTATCTCCTATTATCTACTTTTCAAATCCTGTGTCCCTTACATGTTCTTGTTTCTAGTGGCTTTATTCTGTTTTATTTTGCTTGGTTTTATTCTCTTTAAAATTAAATTTTAAAAAAAGTACATGAACCACAAATTTTGCAAGACATAGGTATCATGTAGAAATTTTTTCATCTATATTATCAGATTGCGTTTATTTCTTCCCAACTTTGCATTTGGTGATACTACGTTAATAACTTGAAATGGACCAGAGCATCTTCATGCCATAAAAGTCAGCAAATACTACAAATGCTTTTGCTTGTATATTTTTCCAAGAGAGCCAGTTACTAAATATTTACCAGCACACCCTTGATACAACCTGTTACACACGAGCCTTTCACGGATGTTTGCAAAAGTGAGTTACTGTATTAAATTGTTTCTCATCAGTATCCTTCTTTGCCAGTACTGGCTGATCAGTTTCTCTTATCTGCGTACTCTCCAATAGCTTGCCTTCATTAAAAGCACACATTTTTCAATTCTATCATGTGCATCCAGATTACCATCATTCTCAATTAAATTGAAGAACCCCTGAATTAACTGTGGAAAGCAGATAGTCCAGGCAAGAATTGATGTTGACCTGCCTTGGAGTCAAAGAAATGATAGTAGAAATAGAGTGAAGTGGACTGATGTATGGGTTTCTAAGAAGAAGAATGAATGAAAGAAGTTTTGAGAATATTTCCCAAGTGCCCAAATAGATGGGTCCATTAGTTGCTATTTTTCATGAAATGGGAACATAAAAATCTGAAGGTGATGCAAAACAGGAAAAGATCAAGGGTTAATACTTGGATGTGTTAAGTTTGAGATGCCTTTAGATTATGTAAACAAAGGTGTCCAGTTTGCAGTTGACCATAGATAATGGAGCACAATAAAAAGGCCTAGTGTGTTTTCTGAACTCCAACATAATTTATTTTTCATCTAGGCAGAAGACATTGGTATTTATAGGCAGGTGCATGTGCATTCTTGTGATCACATATGGAAAACCATCCACTGACTCATGTGGAATGCATTACAGTGTTTTGAGTATCCTTGGCAAACTTCATGGAGACATCATTTAATCCGTCTGGTCATTGGGAATACTGATGGTATCTGATGTTGAGTGTTGGTGTTAGTGGACAAAAGTCTCTTATCGTGGCATCATTAGGGTCCCACATCTCCCCTAACCCTTACTCTAGCTGACACAGCAGATAGTCTAGAACTTGGCAACTCCTTCCATTCTGCCGATGGCTAGGAATATCGTACATCAGTGACCAGTATGAGAACTCTTCTTGGCTCCCTGAAGCAGTCCCCTGAGAGTCCTTCAGACCACTGATTCAGTTACCTTCCTTTCTTCCACTGAGATTCACGGGAGCTTCTTGACCCCATCCATACCTATGCATGCTGATGGAGACTTGAGTGACATCTTTGGTTCTTCCTGCTAAATTATCTCTGTTATATTTTAGACTACCACTAGATAACATCTTATTAGACATGGTGTGTCTGCAAAGGAAATGGAAATTTTCCCAGTTGGTAGTCACAGAAGTTAGAAGTGAGCTCTGTTGTTCTGCTCTTAGCTCAGATTTTATGGTTAATGTAGATAGCATTAACTATTATGGTTCTGACCCAAAATGAAGAGATAGGCTACATATGTTTCGCTGTTTTCCCTGTTTCTTTACTCCTGTCTCCTTTATGTCCAGAACTGGCTGGCCTTGATTTTGTCTTCTACTGTCTTTCAGGTAGGTGGAAAAAAACTTGCTTACATTAAACCTCTATGACGCTAATCTGTACCTTCTAGTGAGGTTCTATTTTGAAACTACAGGCTTTATTGTACTTAAAGGTAGTTTCTAGAATTTGAAAATTCAATTTCTTTTTTGACCATTTCTGCCCTTCAAAGCTAATTCCTGTTTATGTACTCTAAAAATGTCAGCCTTGAGAACTGATACAAACACTGGTCTATTTCTTTCTCTTAGATTTCTTGCTTTAACAATATGAATCATTCCCAAGCAGCCTGACTCTTAAAAATGAGAGTAGTGTCATATTGCATGAGATAAATAGAAGAAAGTATCTCTCCTCTCCCTTTCTCCCTCTACCTCTCCCCCTTTCCCTCCTACCCTCCATCCTTACTTACGTAAATGATATTTGAAGTATTGTGTATTATATGTCTGTGTTTGTACACATGCATAACTCTTTTAAGACACTTAAAGGAAAGAAATAGCCTACATGTTATGGGGGTAGTGTGGATTATATTGATGGACAGCTAAAAATAATAGAGCATGTTTAATTGCTAATGGTAATAAACTATCCAGTAGGCAGAGAACAGCTTAATATAAAAGAAAGAGAGAGAATAGTTTAAGAACTGTGTTACGGAAGACTCAAAGGAGAAGGGGTCCCAAGACTTCTGACAAAAAGAGGATTTGTTATAAAACCAGTGGAACAGTGAAGGTGCTAACACATTTGTAGACTCATTGTGGCACTTGTGGGAATTCGTAAGTAGTTCCTACATTTACATGAAGTGTGAGACAAAGTCATCAATATGAAATAAAGGAGAGAAGAAAATAAATATTTTGAAAAAAATCCCAAAATATGTGAAATATCAATTGCAGGTGCTAAGAGAGCATAAGGACTACCAAATACAAGTTCTAGATTTGGTGACCTTTAAGATCCTATTGAATTCTAGATTTTGTAATTTTTTTATTAGTTCATAAGACTGTGAGCATTTTGTGGCCACTAACAATTGAAGCTAATGGTCTCCTATGTTCCTTTGCAAATTTGAAAGTCTTGTTATTAGACTTGGGAGACTTTCTGTCTTTGGTTTTTCCTGTATCACTGGATAGAGCACATGGGTTGCTCCGTAAGATTATATCAAGGTATCATTCACTATTCTGTTTCCCTCTTTTGACTCTTATGACCTCCTCAAATTTACTTCTGTCCCCTAAAGTGTGTGAAAAGAAAATCAGGGAAATTAATCTAGTGATTTTGAAAATTTGTTTTACTATCAGAATCTTGGCCTGTTATTTGAAAAAAAAGCACATGAAACTCATCACTTGAACCAGATGAGAGGGAATCTGCTTGGTCCAATAGCAGGAGGGTCACTGGAGGCATCACCAAGAGGCCTCTCCCATATGGCTACCGCTAGCGATGTGGTGCTTAAGGATGCGCAACACACACTGTGGATCCGTACGTCGACTTTTTCTGGCTTTGGCAAAGACAAGAGAGTTTGTATCTTTACTTAAATCATTTAACAAATTTATGTCTTTGCTTCTTACATCTTGGAAACTATCTGTGATCCTTATTTATTTATTTATTTATTTTTTAAGTACCGCACTTACCAGGCAAGTGCTTTAAACTGCTGAGCTAAATCCCTGGCCGACTATCTGGATTCTTAACCTCTATTTTATACATGAGAAAGCTGACACCCAAAGAAGGGATGTTACTTGGCTCAGTTTATTTAGGTAGTGTTCTGGTAGGTGCTAAGAGAGCATGAGAAATACCAAATAGATGGAGTGGTACTCTAATTTTGTATTCTTCATATACATGAATTTTTCAGCACAGTGACCCACCAAGCAGCTCAGGCAATGCTCTCACAAGATCTGTTCTTTAGGATCTCACTTGGGAAGCCCAGGTTTAGGTTCTTCAAGAGACGTACTTGTGCCAGCTTGTCTCTTTCCTAGCCCTGATGCATTATTTGTTTAATTTACTCACTCTACTACTTGATTAGCTTTATCCTAGGGTGGGGCTGGCCCATTTACCCCTGCTTAAAATTTAATCAGACATTTCACTGCTCATCAACACTTTAACAAGACCATTTATGGCCCTGCAACTCCACACATCTCGGCTTAATTACTGCTAGTTGACACATGTCGTTTTCACTGTCCTCTCTTCGTGCTCTCCTTCAGTTGCACGGGCTCGGAGGAGAGGCTTATTCTTTAAATAAGCCTTAAAACATAGACAGTCAGAGATTAACAGGGAGATGGAAGCTCCATGTTTCTGCCTGATTGGATTCTAGTCATTTGGGGTGAAGTCAGAAGCTGTATCTGCTACCTCATTGGGGCTTGAAGTCCACTTTCAAGTTTTTTTTTTCATGCCAAGTAAAATAAGATGGTAAGAAGGAAGGATGCAGAATAGGTGACTGGGTTCTCCCTCCTCTGCCGTGCTTGTCATTCCTTTGCTGGCTACTCTCTGCTCATGCTTGTTCCTTACTCAACTGTGAAATTGGAGTCGTAAGACAAATGTTGCACTTCCACTGCCAACAGTCTCTCCTGCTGGAGGACAGTGAAGGGGGACTGCTTCTGGAGCTGTAGAAGGAGCCTGGCAGGTGACAAACACTCTTGGCATCCAATGATAGGGGCTAATTTATTGGTATTATCAAATTATGGTTTTCTCCAACTGTGCACGCCCCCCTTCCATACATGTAAATTCTGTTTCCAAGGATACTGTAAAAATACCAGAGAGGCTCTGAGCATGAACTATTTCTTTAAAAAGAGGTATTAATAGCACATGACCTTTTCTTTGATACAGTCTCCAGAAGAGAGCCATATATGATGCTTTGAAAATAAGGAAGAATTTCAGATATTTAATCAGTTTGGACTAAATAAAATAGGATTTATTCAGGCTTCTACTCATCTACTTCATCAGTTATCTAGTTCCACAATAATGCTGTATAACAATCAACTTTTAGCAGCATAAATCAATAAGTGCCTTTTGTAGTTTTAGCTGCTCTGATCTGGGTCAGATGATCTCAACTGAATTTAATTAGATATCTGTGTTCAACTGCAGTTTGTGGGTGGTTTTGCCCCTTCTGGCTGGGCTTGCTCATATATTAGAGGTCACTGGGTGACAGACTTGGCTGGGATGAGCAGGCCAACTTGGTTTTGCTCCACATTTCTTTCATGTACTATGAGGTTGGCTCAGACACATTTTTAGTAGACATAGCAGAGGTCATTGGTTGTGTGAAACATGCAAGTGCTTTCTCCAACCTGTTCTTCACTTGTGCATACTTATGCATCCTAGACCAAAGTAAGACAAAGAATTCAAAACTTTCTCCGTATCTAAGGATGAAAGACTAAATGATTTTCACTGAATAGCAAAAAACAAAATAGGATATTCACATTTATCATTTTTATTTAGCAGTGTCTTGTGGATCTTTGTGAGTGCAACAAGGCAAGAAAAAGAACCAAAGGTAAACATACTGGAAAGAAAGCAAGAGATCTATCTTTCTGCACAGGCACAGGGTCAAATATATAGAAAATGCAAAGGTATATGCTAATTATACTAGAACTAGCGAGTGATTTAGCAAAATCACAGGGTACAAGATCAACGAACAAAAATTGATTGCATTTGTACCTGTTACAACCATAATTTTGAAATAAAATTAAACAAAGAATTCTTAGGTACAAATTTGAATGTATAAGTACTTAGTAGTTCAAGATTCTGTTGGGATAAATTACAGTAGATCTAAATACATAAAGAAACAAAAAGATAAATAAATACATAAAGAGTTCTATGATACTCTTAGATTGAAAAATTTAAAATTATTCAGATAATAATTTTCTCAAAATTAATATCTAAATTTAACACATCCCACGTCAAAATTTTAGCTTAGCATTTTTTAATTACACAGCTTGATCACAAAATGTATGCAGATTACAAAGAACCTATAATATGCAAAACAACTTAAAAAAAAGCTGGGGGCTATCTGCTTTTGGAAGTAATTCTAAAACTACAGTAATTAAGACCATGTGTTTGTAATTAATTTTTTTGATTGGCACTGTGTGTGCATATTTGTAAGGTACAACTCGATGTGTTGAATCTATATTTGGTAACAATAAACTCAGAGTAATTAGCATATCCATTGCATCAAACTTTTATAATTTCTTTATATACATTCCAAATCCTCTTATGCAGCTCTTTTGAGATACATAGTGTGTTATTGTTAACTATATTTGCATTGCTTTTTTGTAGAATATCAGAATTTCTTGTTCCTATCTAATCATAAGGAACTGTAACTTTGTGCCCAATGACCAACTTCCCCATCACCACACCTCTGCCATCCTACTCTCCCAGGTCTGTGGTAATCACTATCATACTCTTAACTCCTATGAGATCACACTTTTAGGCTCCAAATATTAATGAAAGTGTTTGTCTTTTTGTGAATGACTTATTGCTCCAAATGTGATATCTTCCAGGTTCATTTATATTATTTCAAATGACAAGATTCCATGCCTTTTTATATAGACATATTCTACTCCATTGAGTATATACTCTTCATTTTCTCCATTCATTTATTCACTGGTGGTAATGTAGGTTGATTTCATATTCTTGGTATGGTAATACTTCAACAATTGTGGGGATATGGGTCTGCCTTCTTGTTGATTTATTTTCTCTTAGTATATGGTTTTGATAGAGTTGAGAAAGCAAAAATAATTTATTCATTTAGTCATTTGATTACTGACAGAGATATTTTGTAGTAACCATCTGGGAAAAGGTGGACCCCTTCCCAGTTAATAGTGGAAAGTGGAGGAGGAAGATGGACAACATACCAGAACAAATTTGAGGGAAGTGCATTAGTCACATAAGAGATTCCAGGAAGAGGAAGCTAGGCACCACCTTGTCTGTCCCCAGAGCCACCTTCTAGTCACTGTAGAGGCCCTAGGCTGGCTCAAGTGAGGCTAAGAAAGAGGAACAGGACTTTCTAATGATTAAGAGTGCCACTGCAGAGAAGATTCCACCAGATGACTGGGGTTTTCAAAAGTCTGAATTCTTCACTGGTACCTGCCTAAAGGATTTAGTATTGAGAAGACAGGCTGGTACTTAGAGGTGTGTGTTGTTGGCAAATACAGACTCAAAAAACGAGGGAATCTTGGAAGCCATTTAGTTTAAATTCTCATTGGATATGTGAAGGAAATGAAGTACAGAGATGTTAAAGAGCTTGTACAAGTCATAAAATGTATTATCTTGCATATTTTAGGACTACAGTTGAGGTTTTCTGGCTCTTTGGTAAATACTCATACTGCTATGCCGCCACACTCATTTCAAGTCTAATAAAAATGTAGACATCACTAAATGTGTCATCCATTGAATGAAGAGAGGATTTTCCCTGAATAAGAATGATACTAGGGTCCAATATTATAATGCCATGTATTTGTGGTGTTCAAAGAAACCTACACTTGCAGGCTCACAGCATTACTTTGGAAGAGGCAGAAAGTAACTGAGGGGGATTGAAATAGCTCCTGACAGTAAAACAGAATGACAGCCTCATAGCATTTGATTCTGTTTTCAATATTTTATAACAAGTTCACTTTACCCCAAATGAATGGTGGTTTCTATGATTCCAGGATAAATTTCTTTCATAAAGGTTCTTATTCTTTTAGAAATATGGACACAGCCATAAAAACAATTCAGTCTTTTACCTCATTGCCTCCTTTTTTTCAGTTGGTAATAAATTGTTGGCTGAGGCTTGATAGGCACATAATGGGTACTGGGAAAAGTCTCCATTCATGGGAAGATTTATCTGTGAGTAGTCTTGGAAATGTTCCTTTATGCAATAAACACCAGAGGTGGAAGACATGAGCCAGAGGAGTGAATTGACCATAAGGAGGCATTTACTAGCCTAATAGTAAGTATCAACCTTCAGAAAAAGAGAATTATATAAATTGTAGTCAGTTTTTAAGTGATATATATATATATATATATATATATATATATATACACACTTTTTTTTGGTCTTTTTGAGACAGGGTTTCACTGCGCAATTCAGGTTGGCCTTGAACTCACTTTGTAGCCCAGGTTGGCCTTTAACTCACAGTGATCCTCCTGCCTCGGTCTCCTCAGTGCTGGGATTATAGGTATATACCACCACATCGTTTATATGCTACTCTTGACAAGATCGGCCTCATACCTTATCTCTTTAAGTAAATTCATTCTAGAATTCCCTAGAGATTGTCCTCACAAAAAACTTTTGAGTCTTACACTGAAGCTTTGTTGCTATACAACATTACCTACATGTCTAGGTAATTTGATTTAGTTCATTAATTTTGTAGAGTTCAGTTTATTCTTTTTTTTTTTTTTTTTTGTAACTGGTACTTGTTGGGTTATTGCCAGAGGGACAAAGAATTTCCAAGGTTACCCTTAGATGATATTTTAGAAACTGCTGAATGTGTAAGAACTGAATAATTAGCTACTGATTGCTTTTAGGAACTGGCTAGTCTCATTCTGCAACTCTTTTGACTTACTTTTCCAAGTGGTTATTTTAGAGATGTGAGTAACTTCCTGTGAACTCTTTATTATAGGTTTTTATGATTCTCCCTTCTCCTAGAGTTTAATTATTTTTAGATTTCTTTACATCATTAGATTTCTCTGAAGAGTTGTGGAGGAGACTCCTGCTTAGATAAGCACCCTATATTGATTTCACAATGTATCTCTAAGGCTCACTCGTTTTTCTGAAAGGGCAAGACCAAAGTTGGGGTCTAAAGAGTGAAAGTTAGAACCTTTTCATCGAGAGCTACAGTTTGATTCATTATCTTTGCTGTTTTCTTGAACTAGAAATCAAAATTGAGGGATATCAGTGCATTTGTGGACTGCTTCCTAATCTGCAGCTTAGCTTTAGGCAAATAGAAATCATTTGAAGTTGATGTGACTGTGAGAGACTTAGCCTGTGAAGCAGAAGTTATAAGCTCGTGCTTCTACCTATTGACCATCAAGTATCATTTTGAATTCCTTGATTAAAAGTGAGAAAATGCAATATAATATCCAATGGTGCATGGATTTATTGTAGAGTAGGCAGAATATTTGGGCTACTTTGTGTGAGCAAACATTCCCTGGGCATATTTCATATTTGTAGTCTTGTCGGTTAATATAATGATGGCAGGACCAGTGCGTACCTGCAACTACAACTTACTGAGCTCTGAGTAACCTGCACTCTGGTTAGAAAATTACACGTGGCATCTCATTTAATCTTCATTACCTGCAATTTATGGAGAACAGCGACTTAAATGTAACAGGTCATCGCCCCAAGTCACTCATAGGATAGTGAGATATGAACGCACACTTCTGTGATTTCAGAGCCTCTGACCGGAACTTAAATGCTGTGTGATTTAAATTGAGAACTGTGACTCCTTTTGCAGTTTTGTTCGGCATTCACATTAGAAAATCCGGACTTTGTTCTCTTTTTATTTTCTGTCACTGAAAACTTATTCGGCATTTAGTTTGTGTTCAACAAATGTTTGCTGAATGAATGCGTATACAAGGAAGAATGCTTCACCTTGGGTTTTGTGTGGTGACCTTGGAAGACTTCTCATGCCATTTGTTAAAACACAGATGCTAATCCAGAGGCATAAAAAGGACAAAGTGAATCAAATAACCAAGTTAAAAATTTTTTTTGAAACACTAATATCGCAATATTGGAATGAAGTGCTGAACATAACGGATGCTTTTCTCTTCTTCCAAAGAATACAAGTATTCATAAAGTGAAGGACAAAGGCATTTTGTAGCATTTTCTTGAAAGAGCAATGTATATAAGAAGGCATAATAAAATCTGTGATAATAGAGTTTGCCTTCTTATGCCAAACCTATCTTGCAACATGCATTCTTAATGAAGGGAAAGATCAACAAGCCGCAAACAGATCTTACTCTGGGAGACAAAGCAATTAGAAAATACAAAAGAAGAGAAAGAAAAAAGGCTTCAACACACTGGAACAATTACAAGCATTATAAGAAAATCAATAAAATCAAACCTACTTTTAAGGTAACAAGTCTATTCAAGCATTGTTATAGACTATCTTGTTATTGCCAAGAAATTTCAGTTTGGAAGATTACAGTGGAATTAAACCCACAGATGTTAGGACTCCAACAAAGTACACATGAAGTGGCTTTTATACTTTGCTAGGATGCGATCTCATGAAATATATCCTCATGCAGGAAGATATCTGCAGAATCTCCCTCATGAACTGAATTGGGACAGAAGTGACAGGAGTTGGGACTTGCTTCCATTCAGCCAAGATACTGATTAGACATTTCAGTCTTGGTCATCAGTCAATAATACTGAGTTACAATTAAATGCATAAGGCTATGATGGAGAATATGGGAAGAAACTACTTTTCAAATGTTTTGCTTAAAAAAATCTCTTACACATCTTTCAAGAATCATATCAGTTCTTACATCCTCTGGGATATGCTTCCTGATTCCTTTAGACAGGAATCACTCCCCGTTTGGCACTGGGCAGCAATTTATTTGGTTCTAAATTCTTCCTTGTATATTTTCCAGTCATTACACTGGATTTTCTTATACCTGCCGCTCCCATTAAGAACTATGATCTTATTCAAAGTAAGTATGGAAACAAGTGCAAAAAAGAACATTTTCTGAGAATCAGTAAAGGAACAGATGATTTGCCTTAACCTAGCATCTGTGAAATAAGTTCTACACCATTTATTCATTGAACAAATCTTTACTTTTAGATTTTAGACACATGGTTAGGGATGAGAGATACAGAAACACGACATGATATCACAAATTAAAATCCAAATTTAGGAAACTGGCCACCTTAACAAAAATACTTTCTTATATGGTAAATTTAATGCTGCATGGGTGCTATTTTTTTTAACTGCTGCTATAGTTTATACATTGTGTCAACTTGAGAAGTCTAGAAACTTAGGTAAGGCAGCAGCTCTACATCCTGGGGTGTGGTGTGCAAACGGTTACCTGTTCATTGTGCCCATTTGAGAAGGTCACAAGTTTAGCTGAGAGACTCAGCAGGGAGCCAGGGGTCTTACTTTGTAAACATCCTCATCCTGTGCAAAGGAAGGCAAGGAGATTTGTGGATGCTACACCCACCCTGGGGTGGCGGGGTGTCCATTGTACTATATAAAGGAGGAGAAGAGGCTTGCTCTTGCCTCTTTTACTCTGGCTGCTTTTGCTTGGCTGCTGCCTTGAAGTGTTGCTCCTGTGCCATGCCACCCTGCCTTGGAGTCAGCTGATTGTGGACTGAAACCTCTAAAAGGTGTAAGCTAAGTAAACCTTTCCTTCCCTAATTTTGGGTGTCAGGTGTTTTGTCTCAGCAACAAGTAAAAAGTAACCGAGACAACTGCTATTAAGAAAATTGAGCTGTTATCTTCAAGTGCAAAATGCTGTAGCTGTTTTGGAAGTCCTTGTGACAACTCCTTAAATGATTAAAGATACAGTTGCGTTATAACTCAACAATTTCACTTCTGTGTATATACTCCAAAGAAATCAAAACATATATGTGTCCCAAAGCTTGAGCATACATTTTTATAGCAGCATTACTCATAATAGCCCCAAAGTGTAAACAATCAGTATTTATCAAGTGGTGAACGGACCTACAATTGTAATATATTCATATAATTGAATATTATTTAGCCATAAAAAGAAATTAAAGCCTGGCATGGTGATGCATTCCTGTAGTCCCAACACTTTGGGAGACTGAGGTAGGAAAATTGCAGGTCTAAGCTCAGCTTGAGTGTCATAGCAAGATCCTTTTTCAAGAAAAAAAGGCGGGCCTGGGGTGTAGCTCAGTGTAAAGGCCCTGGATAACACACACACACACACACACACACACACACACACTTGCACATACACAAACACACATCTGGAGTTAAGTACTGATATATGCACTTTGAAAACAAACAAAAAAAACACCTTTTTTCATGCACTACTAGGGACTGAAAGCAGGCAACAGTGGTGAACCTATGGCACATGTGTTCTTTGTTTTTCTTTTAAAACAAAAGATGTTCATGTATGAGTTAATTTTTTCTAAACTAAAACCTCTATATTCCAGTTTAATTGCAGTGTTGGCACTTTGCAATAAGTAAGTGTATTTTGGGTTCCAGTTTGGACACTTGTCTCTAAAAGGTTTGCCACCACTGAACTAGGCCCTTGTTAGGGTGGGCTCAAACTCATGACCCTCCTGCCTCAGCCTCCCACAATGCTAGGATTACAGGTACATACCACAGTGCCAGCCAAAAATATTGTTAAGTGAATGAAGATGGTCACAAAAGATAGTATAATGTATGGATCCACTTATATGAAATGCAGGTTAGTCTGTTTATTATTGCTATAACGAAACTGCTGAGGCTGGGTATAAAGAAAAGAAATTTATTTAGTTCACAGTCTGAAGATGCAAGACCAGAGTGCCAGGGTGTCACGGTGGGTGCTATCACATAGTAGGGACATGCAGAACAGGGTGTGCAAGAGGGAGAGAGAGCACATGGGGATATGGGAAGCTAGGCACTGGGAAGGAGCTACTCTTGCTCTTTTCATAACAAATCATCCTTGAGAGAGCTAACCAGGGTCCCTGGAGACCTCCATTAATCTATCCTGAGGAAAAGGCCCCCAAAGACCTAACTGCCTTCCCACAAGCCCAGTTCTTCCATGGTGAATGCATCACCATGCCAGGTTTTAATTTCTTTTTATGGCTTATTCCTTCCTAACATCCTCTCACTGAGAAGCCAGCCTCTAGTATGTGAACCCTTGGGAGGAAAACCCCAACCATAACTGTGCCATGGCATCCAGAATAGGAGAAGCCACAGATACAGGAGGCAGACTGGAGCTATAGTGGGTGGAATAAGCGATTGTCAGGTCTATGAAGGAATTTTTTTGGACTGATCAAAATATTCTAACTTGACTGTGGTGACGCTTACAGAACTAAGTAAATATA
The DNA here is from genome assembly GCA_004363535.1 of Dasyprocta punctata. Lineage (NCBI taxonomy): Eukaryota > Metazoa > Chordata > Mammalia > Rodentia > Dasyproctidae > Dasyprocta > Dasyprocta punctata. The sequence continues at coordinate 2,223 of RJWM01000200.1, read as the reverse complement.
CAAAAAATAGTCAGGCTGTACATTTGATTGACTGACTGATTGTGGGACTATGGATTGAATCCACTGAGATACATCCCAACCCTTATTTTCTATTTTGAGACAGGGTCTTACTAAGTCAGGAAGTTGTCCAGGCTGGGCTTGAACTTGCACCTAACTTGCCTTGGCCTCTCAGAATATAGGGATTACAGGTGTGCAGCTTGGATTGTGCTTGTTAAATGGGTTAATGGTATGGTGTGCGTGTTGGTTAAGTGTCCCTGTATCAGCCTGATTGGCTTGGAGGTGCCTAGGGAATCAGTAAAGCACACTCCTGGGTATGTCTGTGTGGGCCACAGAGATGTGACCTTGGGCACTATCTTAGTCACTTTCTTGTTGCTGAGACACAGTACCTGCAAATTAAAGGAGGAGAGATTTACTTTGGGTCATAGTTTGTAGAGGTTTCAGTCCATAGTTGGCTGGCTCCATGGCAGGGTAACATGGCAGAGGGGCCTGGCAGAGGAGAAACAGCTAATGGCAGAATGATGGGAAACAGATACAGGGAGCAGGAGGGAGCAGCACCTTGCCAAGCCACACCCCTGTGGTCCCCCTCCTTCCACCAGGCTCCACCTCCCAACATCGCATTCAGCTCTAACCACCTTGGTGGAGGGATCCACTGGTGAGTATCACACCCCTATGAGCACACGAGGTTTTGGGATATTTACATAGACACTGAAACAGGCGCTATGCCTGGTCCCTCATCACTTCCTCTCTGGCGCTGGTTCGCAGCTCTGGTTCTTGGCTGAAAATCAGTTTGCTTCACTGAAACCTAAGCATTTTCTTTCTGCCATGCTGTTCCTGCCTGACCCCAGTTGACCACGGACTGAATCCCCTGAAACTATGAGCCAAATTAAACATCTCCCCCTTTGACATGTTCTCACTGGCCCGAACCACTTGTGGTACATGTATGACTGTCCCATCGAGCAGCTTCTACCGAGTGGTACCAATGAATCTAATCTTTTTAGGCACACATTTTTTTTTATTTTTGTTTTTTTCGGTACCAGGGATCAAACTCACAACCTCACGCCTGCCAGGCAGGTGCTTAAACCACTGAGCCAAACTCCCAGCCCTTCTAATCTTTTTAATCAGTCTTTTTTACTAATAAAATTAATACAAAGACTATCAATAGACTGAATCTCATTAGGTGCTTAAAATTGATTAATTACTGTCCAAATATAAATATTAATACTATTCATACCATTTAAAAATTGTTACAATAATCAACCAACCTATTTATTTCATTAATTAAAAAGAAATTTATACAAATAAATTCATGTAAATGTTTTTTTAAAACATTTTATACATAAAGGCAGCCAATTTGTACAGAGTGTGCAACATGTCACAATACATTTGGCTTTTTTAGCAACCATAATGGCACATATTCATAATTCACATGTTTCAGATAATTTTTGATAACATTTGCTACATTGCCTGCATGCGTTTCTTGCTGATCCTAAAACTTCTATAAAGTGAGTGTTTCTTGAGTGATTTGTGACCTTGGCATTTCTTCAAGGGTTAATAGTTTATCAATAATTAATTTCCTAAATTTTAACATGGAAATCCAATGAGTACCACATTGGTGGTGTGTATAGTATGTATTTACAGCTGCAGTACCACGAATTAGTTGTATTGCAATTTTAATACCATTTTCATGTTTTCCTTAAGGAACTGTAATATGACATTGTTCTATTAAATCAGCAACTTTCTTTGCATGACTGTAATCAAAGACAAGATCAGGTTTTATGTTTCTAGGTTTTCCTCTGATCGATATACACATATGAGTTTTATAAGTTTTCAATATACAAATGGTCCTTTTATCAGTCTTTTAACAAATTTTACACTGGAAAAATTTTCGAAATTTGTGATTTCACTGCATTTTTGTTTCATCTTAGCTTGTAGTGTGAAAAATTTCCTATTTGATTGTACTCTGCTTCCAAAATAAGTTTCCAGGCCAGGCCTGAGCACCCTCAACCAGGACACAAGTAAGACAGCCTTCCGGGGGCCTGCTGAGGGGGCGTGGACCCCAGGAGGAGAAAGAAATGGGCTTCTTGGGAGCCCGCCCAGCCAGGCCTGAGTGCCTCCAACCAGGACACAAGTAAGACAGCCTTCCGGGTGCCTGCGTGTGCAGGTGTGGACCCCAAGAGGAGAAAGAAATAGACTTCTTGGGAGCCTGCCCAGCCAGGCCTGAGC
>RJWM01000199.1:0-263314 GCA_004363535.1 Dasyprocta punctata | reverse complement strand
AATAAGTGACCTCTAAGATTCCTTTCAACTTTACATTTTGTGCTTAATTTCTCTCTCATGCCTCTTCCTCTGCAGACTGAGATTGATTTTTATCGGTTTCTTTAAAGAGATGAGACACCACTTTCTTAAGCCACATCCTCAAGAGAAAAAGAATTGCTATTTAAGGCAGTTGTGCAGATTCGTGGTCAATCAATAAAACTCTGGATGCACAACTCTCTTGGGCACTTTACCTGATGACTTAATGTAGGACATCTCATGTAGAATGAGTTCATTATCACTGTTGACATGATATCTTGTTACATGACTGAACCTGGGAAGAGTCTTTTTTCCTATATAATTGTTTCAGTTTCTTTAAAGCTAATTAAATATAGCCAAAATTAGAAAATATCTTGGAAAAGGAAAAGACAATTATTCTGTGACATGTAATGAGACCCATAAACCTGAAGAGTGGCTGTAAGGCTTGATAGCACAGTTAACTGTAGGAAGGATGGGGAAAGTCCTTTTCTGGTTTCAATTTTGTGTGGAGATTTTTAAATGTATTCTAATTCCAATTTACAAGACCATTTGGCAATGGAATAAGGAATGTGCTTAGTGGTAAAAAGAAATATAAAAAGGGCGCACTATAATTCTAGAAAAGTCTGACCCATGTGTAAAATGGAATAAGACTATTTCCTCTCTGAACAACACTGACACCCTCTAATGTTAATAATACTGCAACTGTGAAGATTTAATTGTATTCATGAGTCTCGATACAATTATTGAATTATCAAAGACTTTTGGGTTAGAAAATAGTTCAGAGTTATGATGTAGCACACTTCAAATTTGGATTTGGACAGAGATAAAAAGATGAGCAAGGTGAATTTGTTTTTGATTTTTGTTAGCACATGTTTGCAGTGCATAATTATTACATTCACTGTAGAGGATTGGTGCATATATATAATTCATTTCAGTTCCCTTCTTTTCCATCCTTCCTCCACTCTATTTTATTTTTTTAGCATCAGATTCATTTGTAAGGTCTTATAAAGTTAATTATCATATATACAATTTGAAAACCATACCAATAAGCCAAAGAACACATAAAATTTGTAAGACAATTGTTTTAAATCAAGGTACCCTGTTAGATATGTTGTCCATACTGGATTATACCTTATTTTTCTCTTTTTTCCTACTATCTGTCATATATATATATATATATATATATATATATATATATATATATGTATATTTACATTTTTACATTAGAAAATTATTCAGTATTTAAGCTTGTGTGTCTGAGTTGCTTCACTTGACACTATGGTCTCAAGATGCATCTCGTTTCCTATAAATAGCTTAGGTTTATCTTTTTTTATTCCAGAGTAGTACTCCATTGTGTATAAATTTCATTTTTTAATCCTTGCAACTGATGGTGAACATACAGGATTTTTCCAAGATTTAGCCAGTATGAATTGTATTGCTATAAACAGGAAAATACATACATCACTGTGGTGTATAACTTTAACTCTTTTAGAAAGACACCTAGAAGGGCAATAGCACGGTCAAATGGAATTTCTACTGTCAGTTTTTTGAGGAATTCTCGTACCAATTTCCATAGTGGTTATATCAGTCTACACTCCCAGCATCAGTGGAGAGATGTTATTTTCTTCCCACAGACTCTCCAGGATTTGATTTTGGTTGATTACTTGATGGTAGCCATTCTTTCTGTAGTGAGGTAGAATTAATTTGCATTTCTCACATGGCCAGTGATATTGAACTTTTTGTCATGTATTTATTGGCTGTTTGTATTTCTTCATCTGAGAAATACCTATTCATTTCAAATGCTTGGGTTTTAAGTGGGTATGTAAACTTGGGGAGGGGACTAATTTTTCAGCTTCTTATATATTCTAGATATTAGTTCTTTGTATGAGGAGTAACTAGCAAAATTAGGCTCTGTCTCACTCTGTTAGAAGTTTCCTTCACTGTGCCTAAGCCTTTTAATTTGATGAGAACCCATTCTTATGCAATCAGGGTTTTGTTCAGAAAGTTTTTGCATATACCTATGTCTTCAAAAGTTTCACCTATTTTGTCTTCCAGCACATTGTTTCTATTCTGTGTTTGGATCTTTGATCCATTTTGACTTTAGTTTAGTGCATCATTAGAGATGTGGATCTAGGTCTAACCTTTAACATGTGAATCTCCACTTTTTCCACCACCATTTGTTAAAGAGGTTATCTTTGTTCCAGTGAAGAGATTTGTTCCTTTTGTCAAAAATAACATAGCTGAAGTTGTCTCTGTATCTTCTATTCTGTTCCTTTGAGTCACAAGTCTGTTTTTTGTTTTTTTTTTTGTTGTTGTTGTTATTTTTTTTTCTTTTTGCTAGTACCATGCTGTTTTATTACTGTAGGTTTGTAGTATAATGATGTTTGGGATTCCAATACCCTGACTACCCTTGTTGCTCAGAATCGTCGTTGCTATTCTAAGTCTCTTCTGATTCTTTATGAATTTTAGGATTGCTTTCTCCAGTTCCGTAAGGAATGTTATTGATATTTTGATTGAGATTGCATTAACTACATTGACTATATATTTGACTATATTGATTCTGTCTGTCTAGAAGCAAGGTATATCTTTCCATTTTCTAATATATATCCTCTTCAATCTCTTTTTTCCGAATAATTAGGTTTTCACTGTAAAGGTCTTTCACAACAAACAACATGCCAACATGATACTAAATAATGAGAAGCTGAAAGTTTTCCCTCTAAAATCAGGAGCAAGACTAGGATGACTGCTATCACTACTTCTTTTAAACAGACTTCTCAAAACATTACCTAGAACAAAAAGAAAAGAAAAAGGAATAAAATTTTATAAATTGTTAAGGAAGAAGTTAAATTGTTAATAATTGCAGGTATTGTGATCCTCTACATAGAAGATCCTGAAAACTTCACCAAAGACTCCTAGAAATAATATCCAAATTCAGCAGTGTAGCAGAATACAAAGTCAATGTTCAAAGTCAATAATGTTCCTGTACACCAATAAGAAACTCACTGAGAGAGAATTTACCAAAACTGCCCTTCCCAGTAGCATCAAGAAGAATGAAATACACCATTTAGTATCATGTTGGCATGTTGTTTGTCGTGAATTCACTTAGGTGAATTCTTAAGATTCTCAGGAAATAATGCAGATGGAGGCACACGGCAGGATTTCCTATGGTTCGTACTTCTGCTGTTTCAGTGACAGAATTATATCATTTACCTTTCAGAAAAAAAATATAGCTCCCATTTTTTATAAATGCTAAGAATTTCATACAATTTTTTTCTAGGTATCTATTAAAAGACTTTCCTTGCCTTTTCTTTCTATCATTATTTGGATTAAGACAAATGAGATTTTCTTGAATTAGAGCAAAATTTTGAATGCCTTGATATTCTGCCTTGAATTATCCCTCATTGCAACATGGAACATGCGCTATCATACATACAGCTAAGCTGACTGTTGCCTGCCCTGACAGAACTATTCAGCTCAGTTATATCAATGAAAAAGAAATTTCAACTTAAGTAAGTATAGCCAGCTGAATCAGGAATAGTTATAGTGCTTAAATCTCTTACGAAGTGCTAAAATTAATATTGCCCATCAGATTTTCTATAAAAAGCAACCATCTAGATCCTACAAATTTCATTGCCTTCTCCTCTTACCACTTGAATTTATTGACACGATATTCTTTTTAAAAACCATATTTGAGAAAAGTGAATAAAATGTTAGGTTCTGGCAAGTTTTTTTCAAGTTTTCTACTGGTTTAAAAATATGAGGGTAAGGACCAGGGATTTAGCTCAGTGGCCTAAGCACTTGCCTTGTAGGTGCAAGGTTGTGAGTTTGATCCCTAGAACCAAAAGTAAATAAATAAATAAATAAAAATATGAGGGTAGGAAAAGGGGAAAGACATAATTTTGATTCCAGTTACTTACTTATTTCCATCGGGAACACAAAGCTACTTTTTAAAAGTTTTATTGTTATTTTTCTGTAATGAGAACAGAAAAAAAACATGCATTAAGAAAATGGAAGACTCTTATACACACTATAGCTGGACAAGCTCATGATTAGCTTTATTGTGGAAAATGAATTTATGATTCTTAAATTTCAGTGGGCCAGATTTTTTTGTAAACATCAACTGGTTGACAATTAGTCTTATAAAGTTGGAGGTACAATACAGCTTTTGGTTTATAGCATGGAAATTAAATTCAGTTCAAAAGATAATTTGGACAAACATTTTAATTAAATTTTTTTTGATTGGTCTATTACTTAGTAACCAAACTTCTGATAGTCTCTTTTTAATATATCTGACAAACCAACTTGACCATAATTCTTTATTTATTATTTTTTGACATTTATAAATAATTCTTTTTTGAGAATCTGAGACTGGTTAAAAATGCTTTGAGATTTTTTTTCCTACAGTTTATCATTTATCCAATTATTATGACATCACCAACAAGTAAGAAAAATTTTCCATGAATCGCATTTACCAACCATGGTTCTCAATTGTAGTTTAAAGGGACTGATAACTTTCTGAAATATTGAACTTCTCTATACCTAATGTACAAACTAAATTAGCATGAATTTAATGCCATCTATGAAAATGTGATTTAAGAAAACAAATACGTTTGCTGTCAGTTATTCATTGCTCAGTATCGATTGAGGGGCCAGAGTTATGATAAGTGACTACACACTGGAAAATTACTTTGCACTTTTCTGCTTATGGTTGGGTTTGCTCTTAAACAGACATCAAGACATGATTTAAAAAGATCAGTAAAAGCTAGGAAACTTGGACCTCACTTTTATCCCAACTCAGCTATGGGCTATCATATTTGAAAAAGTGAAAAAGTAATACTTGCTTAAAAATCTTTCTCAGATTTTCCACCAGTTTAAAAATATGAAGACAGGAAAAGATGATAGATGCAATTTTGATTTCAGTTACTTGTTTGCCTAATCTCATCAGATGGATGGAAACTCTTTTGCTCTTTGATGCCTTTTCTCTGGCATACTATAGCCTTGAAAAAGTCTCTTGCCTACTTTTAATTTTGTTTTGTTTTGTTTTGCTTTGCTTTGTTTTGGTTTTTTGATCATGTGGCAGTCAGCTTGTGCTGGACTCTTTTCCCAGTTACAATAGTTGTTACTGAGTAATAACTGGTTATACTGCTGTAACTAATGTTCAGTTTTATCTGTGATGGTATCCAAAAGAGTTTCCATATTTGTCCCTGTGTCAAGTGGAAGCTGGCTGGGGAAGACGAATATGCAGGTGCCTGTATACGAGTGAGCACTGTTATCTCCTTGTATAGCAATGTGTCATGACATAACTACACATAGCGCATGCATTGTGTGCACCATTAAATCCTCATTATTATAAACCTGTACTTTAAGATATTTTCTTCTAAATAACTGGACTGCTTTGCCCAATTGCATTCTAGTCACATTGCTTTTTAAGAGGATGACTATCACCTTAGTGCATCTGAGAAAAACCTACATGACTCTTTTGGGGTTTTTCATTTTGTTTCAGGGGAATAGTGGTTGTTTTGAAAAATTTTCTTGTCTCTGTATGTCAGTGAAAATGTGAATTTAAGAAATGTTAAAAATTATTTGTCATACTAAAGACTGCAAATAAGGCAAATACACAATGTGTCATTGAGGACACGAGGAAAATGTAGGTCAAATTTGCACCTGAAGAAGTTAATCAAGGAATGACTGAATCCAGGTGGCCCACCTTGATCTTCATTTAAGAGTTGCCTCTAATGAATTCTTTATAGGCATCTGTCCTTTCCTATTCTAACTAGAGTTATGTTCTTCAACACTGGCTTAGGCAGATTTTCAGATTTCCCAGAATGTAAATACCACAAATTTGGGTAGGAGAATTCTGTGCAATACACTTTCTGAACAGTTGAGAATATTTTAGAAGGCTAAGTTATAAATTTAAATTACCTAGATGAAATGTAGTTGACACACAAAATCCTACATCTCAGTTCAGGAATTCACATTTATCATCATATGATAGGAGCAGGGTATGAATCATAGAATTCTTTTAATTAAATGTAAACTTCAATTGAGCTTTTATTTTTATAACGAGCATCAACTTAGATATATATTTTGAAGTTGCATATTTTGAAGTATAGTACTGAGAAATGAAACAATCTCATGTTTTCTAGAAGTCAGAACAAAATACAATGTGACTTCAAAACTAATTTTATGAAGGCCATGAGAATAGTAGAGTTCGTATTTAGTGTCTCACTAGATTGTGTGCTCATATAGGTATTGTAGTTAGAATTCTGTATTTTTAGTAGGTTCTTTTGATCCTGTGTCTTTATGCTGTTCTTTCTGGAACTTTTTCTCCTCTTCATCCCCTGGACAATTACAATATCAAAACCCAGCTCAGCTATCACCTTCTCAGAGAAGTTCTGTAACTCAGCCGTAACCTTGTTTTTCAGGTCCGGCGTTTTTGTCTGCTATATTTAACACTGTATGGGTCTGTTCATGCCACAAACCTTAACTGTCTCAATGTAGTACACACTTGCCATATGTGGTGATTTAAATTTAAATTACAAGCAATTAAAATTTCACTTTATCAGATAACCTGCCACACTTTGCACTCTGATTGCCTAGTGGACTCTGTATTGCATAGTGCAGATATAGAATATTTCTACTATGGTAGAAACTTCTGGACAATGCTATAGTACTGAGATCCTTTCTCTGATCCCCATCCTGATCCTCTGTGTTAGTTCATAGCATATGGAAGACAGCCATTAAATGCTTACTGAACAAGACAGGACTGAGAAGTAATGGGAATAGAATCAGACTTTTAAGTTGCCGTAGAGAAATTCTATAAGGATAGAATTTCTAATTTGTATTTAGAGTAAAAATCAGCCTTTTCTGTATCAGGCTATTGGAAAAATGAAGCAGATCTCTTTGTTGGATACTGAACTCAACCTAAAATTCATTCTAGTGAAGCCAGGTGATTACCCGTCAGTACTCCAAGGTAGCTGATTCTTGTTTTGTGACTGATATTACAAACTCACAAGAGAATAATTGAGATTCAGTCATTTTCATTAGTAACTTTGGAGAAGGTTGTGTGAAACTTTTGAATAACTTAGACTAACTGTCATATGTCATCCTTGACTGTCAGCAAGGATCCGTGATTTAGTTGAAAATATAAAAATACATTGTCTTTTCCTAGGATTACTTTCATTGAAACTAATCTAGCTCTAAAATTTTCTATTAGTTTTTGTTTTGGTTGTAAGGAAAACTGTCTGAAGGTGGAAAACTGAATTGGAGTTTAAATAACTGTCAGCTGATCCTTCCTTAATAAACAGTATAATTAAGAAAATAATGGTAAATCAGACTTCAGTATCATTGGTTCAGAGGTAGTATGGGGAAAATCATGCACAATTTTTTTAGAACTCCTTCACATAATTGAACTCAACTGCACTTGGGGATTTTGCACACAGTAAGTATTCTGCAGTGATTTGAGAAAGAAACTGAATGCAAGCAAGTATGTCTGATTTTTTTCAAGCTTTTTCTGATTGGTGCAGTAAAAAACACACAGATTAATTGAACCATTTTAAGAAGGTATTTTCAGTTTTGGAGAAACAACATTGTTTTATATATTTTTATTGCTTTTTTTTTTCAAAAAAAAAAAAACACCATAGTTCTAGAAAACAACAGCACAGGCTTAAAAAAAATAGTATGAGATAGCCAAATCATGGTGTAAGTTTTCATAGGTTCAAGGTCTTTAGTATACTAAAGGCAAGAGGGAAAATGCACTTTTCTGTTTTTCAAGAGATTAAATGTGTTGTAGGTTGTGTTGTCACTCAGAAAGTTTGTTGAAGTCTTAAGCCCCAGAACTTCATATTGTGACTTTATATAAAAAGAGTCTTTGAAGATTTAATTGAGCTCATACTTGAGTAGGGTAGACCTTTAATCCGGTAAACTTATGTTCTTATAAACTTATAAGAAGATTTGGAGACACACAGAGAGAATGCCCTGTGAGGAAACAGCAGAAAACAGAGTGATTCAGCAATAGACCAAGAAAAGTCAAGGATCAGCAGCTGCCATTAGAAGACAGAAGTACAAGAAAGAATTCTACCCAGTATCTCAGATGAAGTATCTCACAGCTGACACCTTGGTTTCAGAGTTCTAGTCCCCAGAACTTTGAAATAGTAAATGTTGTTGTAAGCCACTCAGTATGTGGCACTTTGTGATGTTAGCCCAGGGAAATCAATACAAATACCCAAATGGGTTAACATTCAGCTTCATATCTCTAAGCTAGATGCTTACAATTCAATATGCTAAATGAGAACATAATAATTAGGTGGAAATAGATTTCATAAGATCATGTAGTAATCTTCCTTGATAAGGCTTCAGTCTTCCCTCACATTGTGCCATGATAACGATTTCAAGTCATTCTTTTCTTACTTCCTTGATAACTCAAAAATGACTACAGGAACAGGGAGAGGGTTGGCATCAATTTCTTGCAATTATAAACCAAATTTGGTATTTGCATATGTACAATTCTCTGTGGGCAAAAATAAATAAATTTTATCAGACTCTCCAAGAAAAGTCTAAGATCTAGACTTTTAATCACCTAGGATTCAAAATATTCACTACGTGTCTTAGTTCCTTTCTCATCACTAGGACAAAATAACCAAAACTCAAAAGTTAATGGAGAAGAGGTTTATTTTGACTTACAGTTGTCAGAGGTTTCACCCCATCCTTGGCTGGTTCCAAGTCAGGGAAGCATGGCAGAGGAATATCACAGAGGAGAACAATCCATGGCATAGCAGGCAAGAGGCAGAGAACTATCAAGAGAGGAGGAGGGAAATATACCCTTCCAGGGCACACCCATAACAACCCACATCTTCCCATCAGGCTTCCCGACATCACAATCAGCTGTAAATTCATCATTGGACTAATCCAGAGCCACACACCCATTATCCAAAAAGCCCCATCTCTAAGCACAGGAGAGTGTATGTTGTGGGGGTATCTAGATATAAGCCATAATGCCGTGGTTAAGGACAAGTGGGCTGAATTCATTTTAGTATCTGGAATTCAAAAGACCAACAGCTCAGTGGCAAGAACTGAGTCAGACAGATAAGTGTTGTAGACAGCTGATAATAGTTCATGAAAGTCAACTGACAAATTACCAGGGCTTGGCAGGCCAGTTATTAACTGGTGATTATTAAAATTAAATAATATAGATTTAATCTTAAATGAATTATACTAAACACAAGATAATAAATACTTACAACTGGTCACTTCTAACTTATTTTTTTTTCACAACATGTACCTATATTTCTTTGGCTACAGCAAAGGCAATCCTAGAGTAAAGTTAAATAGTGCCTTTCCTTATAAAAATGTTCAAAAACGTTCTGACACAAGAGTGCTTAAAGTCCAGAATGAGTATAAAGAGGTTGTGATTCCTCCAATTACAAAATTGTCAAGGAAGCATGTGCCACCGTCCCTCTTGCAATGTTACATGACCATTTGTTCTCCTATAAAATGGATGGGTTTATATCTTCCTCAAGACTTTACCCTTTCTAGACCAGATTTTGCATGATTGAAAAACATTTTATGGAGAATCATAAATCACATTTTGCCTTTGAAATGTAACCTTTTCTCATTGGTAATTTTTCTAAAACGTTTTTATACTGTTTTTAACAGGGTGTTTTTTGTTTGATAAATTTCTCTTTGGTATTTAAATCACGCACACAATTTGTTTATGTTTTATTCACTATTGTCTTTTTTCTTAAGATCAAAGAGGTAGTGTAAACTGTAACTGAGTTATCAAATCATACCTACATGTGGTCTAGGTCTGGGAAAAATTTTCCCTTAGTCTCCTTGTTCTCCAGCGGTTTCCCTTGGGACTGTTCATATGAGTGTGACCACATGATGAGAAACTCATCGCAGAAAGCTACTACAGGTGTTTCTGGAAATTTTCTGCAACTTCATAAATCTCCATTATCTAACTGTATTTTATAATCTGAGTACATTATTAAAGTAATAAAAGAAACATTTCTGGTGTTTTCCCCATGAGAAACACAATTAAACAAAAAAAAATTTTTTTTATAGTTTCTGTAACCTAAGTCGGAAAGCAGATGAGTAAATTTTTCTGAGATACAATTTATTGTTGATATTACTGTCTAAATTTGATAGCTAATATTGCTCCTCTACCCATGCTCAAATGTACTTTAATTTCACAGTTATGGAAGTTTTGACTGTAGTCCACTCTTAAGTCTCCCTCATCATGAAATACTACGAGTGTCGTCTTCAAGTCAGCATGAACTAGAACTATCATATGGGGTACTGGCCCCAAAGATATTGTCATGTCTGGGGAGAAGTAATGAGTTCTTCTCATCTGGAAATGTTGAATTTAAAATTAAATATGCATAAATTTAAAAAAATAAAAACATAAAATGCAACACATTAAGTAGACAATACAAGAATTACGACTTTTTATATCATACAACTTGCATTTTTGGGATTAAGACAGTGTTGCTTTACCACCCTCAATGGGGAAAAGCAAAATTAGTAGGAATATCTGGGTTGAACAAAAAATTCACAATAAACCAATGTCTACTATTTAGTTTTTTGTGAGATTAAAAATCAGTTCACTCTCATAAACTATCATACCTCTGCACACTTTTTCTCTACATCTTTTCCCCTTTTGAGAGCTTTAATAATAAGCACAACAGATGTTTAAAAAGCATTTGTTTTTGAAGCAGCCTTAGCCTTGAAAAGACAAATGGGAGAGGTTGGGCTAACAGAAGCCTGGATTTGCACCTGATGAATTCACAGGCTGCACTGAAGGGCTCTCCAGTGTGCGAGCTGCATTGGCAAATGGTCCTTAGAAATACTAGCAATAGGAATGGACCCGATCAAGTTTCCTTTGTGTTTCTTTCTTTTTATGTTGCCAGCATAAAGGAAGGCTGACTGTCAAGGCTTCTCAAAAAGAGAAAGGAAGCTCTAAGGAAAAGTCTTATGTTTTATAGGAGTCAAGGGTAGATAGCTTTAGGGAAGACAGTTGGTCCCGTGCTCAAAACAAACCTGTGTAACCCGACTCTCACTCCACTGAGCTGACAGGATGCTATGCAGTGTGCAGATGCATGTTCCATGCTGCGCTGTCACCTCTCATGTTCTTAGCCACTTGGAATCTCAATGGTCAGACCGTGGGTAATTCATTAAAATGCTGCAAAAGTCACTAGTCTTTAAGTAAATAATGAATTACTGAAGGCAAGCAGTTCAATAGATGATTGATAATGATGTTAAATAAAGAGCTCTCTTCCTTTTGGATCTGTAATACACATTATGCCAAACACATGGTCCTGGAGTCACTGACAGAGGTTTTGGTAAAGCTACACTGACACAGTGAATTAGGTTAAATGTTAGCATTTTTGAGGGTGCAAGGAATTACTTATTCATCATGTAACCAATAGTCTATATAAGCAACTACTTTGGGTAGTTGAATAATTTAGAATATTTTTTTCTCAAAAGTAAAAATTGAATTTTATGCCACACATCAGTGTACTTTGCTCAAGAATGCACATTTTGATTTAGCACATTTTAAGGTAAATTAATCTATATCATAGGTGAGCTTCTGAAAGTTATTCCTCAAGGTCAGTTTCTTTCTTTCCTTCCATTAATCTGATTTTCTGTGTTAATATGATTGTTTTTTATTATTTTCCACCCCAAATTCATTTGGGCGTGATGGATATTTATATGCACCATAATGTAACATATTCTCATTTCACTTAACATTTCTCCCTCTGTTATCTGATTAGCAAGGCCTCTTGTACTGTCTGTGTTGTGAATCAAACAACTCAGTGAAATTCCTATGCATCTTGGTAGAATTTTACTAAGGTAAATCCAGATATTATTCATTGAAACCATGACATAATAGACAAGCACCCTTAGGGAATCTTATGTATGGAGTGGTGGTTTGGGGCTTTTGAGGCCCACATTAAAGTGCTTTCAATCATTATAAACAAGTAACAATTGTTGCTTTTTCTATGCCTTATTTTCTGATTTTCCATGTGAACATCTACTTTTCTATATATAAGGAATATAGAAAAATCTCAACTCTTCCCACAGGTCATAATGAACAGGTGGACTTTGTGTCTCCAATCTTCTAAAGTGAGATTTGTAAGTCATATAAACCAGATTCTAAATTATCCAGTCAAGTATTTTCTACATGAAATAGTTAATTAGTGTTTTCCTAAGCATGGCATTGCTTATATCAAATCTATTCTCTGCTGGGACAATACTGAATACAAGAGAAGGGTATATATTTTTAATCACCAAAGATACAATTAGAAACTTGAAAAATCATGGCCAAATGGAGAGACTAGCAAAAGATAGTGATTTTGGAAGTGCATTTTTACAATAAAGATATTTAATGGGGAAATAAAAAATTGAAGGCTAATAAACATATCTACCTCCAGCATAGAGATGCCAACTTTAATGATCACAAATGAATGCTAAAAGATAAAGAGTATAAACTGCTTGTAGTGGTACACCCCTGCAGTTACCAATACTTGGGAAGCTGAGGCAGGGAGATTCCCAGGAGTAAGGTCAGCCTATGCTATATAATGAGTTCAATGACAGTCTGAACTACATAGTGAGAACCTGTCTTGAAAAACCAAACATAAAATAAAATAATACCTAGACAGTATTGATAATAGTTTGGTAAAATGTAACTGCCCCATTCTATACCGTTAGTTTTGACTTATTTAGAGGTCAATTCTTTATATAAGCCAGACAGGAAGAAAAGACAGATGTCAAACCATCATGTAAGCATAGCTGTTTAAATTAGTGTCGTTATTACCTATGACCTGCTCTGACCTTGTCAGTTCTGGTGAGTAGAGCACTTAAGTCTCGAATCCTGTCAGTAAATATCTAGAAGGTGAACAGCTTCCAACGGGGCATGACAAGGTCATGATGTTTTGCAGCCTCCCCTTCCTATAAATGTTAACAGCCACAAATCCCAAAGAGATTGGTTTATATCACATGGTGTATCACAGACTGGTATTTAATTTAACGTATTAATCTCTAAGAGTGATTGGAAGTAGAGCATGGGTCTGATATGTAAAAATTCCAGGGAGATTTAAAAAAATTAAAAACTGCAAAATCTTGACAGAAGTAAAACAAAAATTAAATTGTTTACACTACAAGGTTCATATATAGGAGAAAATTAGTTTTATCTTGCATTATGGAACTTAAACACCTACTCTTTGTTGGAAAAGCAATGATGTTGAGTTACAATGGTTATAATTTAGAGAAATGTGGTTACTTGTAGAGATAAGCAAGTCGACAATGATAAATTTTATAATAAATTTATGGTAACTTTGTATGTGGGTGTCAGTCAATTAAATAAGCAATCAAACCACAAATAGAATTAGTTTTCTTTGAACTGCCAACTCCATGGAGAGCCCCATTACTTGGCAAAAAGAGACAGCTTATAGAAGAAATCCATCAAAATATATTGTCTGGAACTAAATAAGAGCTAAGGAAGCAACTGTGTTTATAAGTGAAAGAAACAATTTGGAATCAAAATCAACTATTAACTTTTAAGTAAAATATAAGCATCAGAGGCAAATTACAGCCTTGAGAATGGAAATGAAATCTATTATGCTTTAATATATACTGATGGCATATATGATACATAATATATACCATGTATGTATGTATATAAAATTTGTTCCCAGTATGGGTATATGGGTCTGGAAAAATTTCAATTCAGCAACTGCAAAATTAAATGCTTTAGAATAAGGATGTTAGCATGAATATTAGCATGAAGTGCTCAGTTTTATATAAAAGGAAATGTTGGGGATTATGGCCAACTAGAGAGTTCATAACAAAGTCATTCCCATTCAATTTTCTGTCTAAAAAATCTTTTTGGTTCTCGTTTTTGCAGCACATATACTACAACCTTCCTTTGGCAAACTCAAATTATAGTGATTGTGACCAACACACACAGAGATCTGAGAACTCAAACTGAAAATATTTAGTAATTACTTGGTTTATTTACCTAGAAGTACATAATGTAAAAATGAGAGCTATTTTACTATTTGAGGATTGGAGATACTAAGCAGCATCAGCATTAATACATACTATTACTAAAGAATACATCTGAATCATATGTATAGAAATATTTTTAGACATTTAATTTAAGAAGTCTGGCTACAATAAAGAATTTTTACATCTTTAGTGATATTCTTTAAATTTCTTGATGAAAGCTTCTCTCATATTCCATTTCATTCAGTAGACTTAGAACAGAATTTCATGTTTATTGCTAAAACACGTTTGCTTCATTCTTTTGCTGACTCATGAAGTACTTTTATCATTAATCATTAGTATATATTCTGCTTAATTATCCTTGTGTTGATATCTCAGTAATTTCTACTTAATTTTCTTTCAAGGAAGTAGTTGGAACTGAACCCTTTAACTACTCATATTGTTCCAGGATATGCTTCTCTCTGGCTAATACTATTTATGTGTTCTCAATAAAGAATGTGCTCTGTGGAGAAATATTAACAATTTTCTCATTTTTTATAGCAGGGACTTACAATGCAAAGCTTAATTTAGTTGTAAGTCACATTGTCACGATTTCAAATATATTTGTGTTAACTATATAGTAAACTACTTAAGCGTCAAATATTTTAAACTATGGAACATTTTTCTAAATTAGTCACTGATTGTCCATATTTCTGGAATATATCATTATAGCTTAATAAAAAATTGGAAACAAATAGTTGACTATAATACACTTACAGCTATTAGTAATAATTGTGAAATACAAAGTTAGACAAAATTGCTCCATAAATTCTCTCAGTACTGAAGAAATAATATCAATCTTGATAAGGCAAAAAGTAAAAGTAATAACACATTATACTGTTGTGTGAATAGGTTGCAAAAGAGTTTCAACTTGAATCAATATTGCTAGAAGTACTAATAACAACAACTGCAGCATATTAAAACTCACAATCTATATTCCTAACCAAAATATTTAGACATATTAAACAATGTAACACCTGGAAAGTGTAGACTTGAATGCCTTGGTTAGGATAATGTTGGTAGAATATTATAATTCACTTCATTTAATAATCTTCTTGCCACTCTGTGGATTCTTCATCTCACAATGTCACATAAAAATATCTGTGGGTGCTGGGAGGTATTATCTGTATCTCAACCGACCATATTTTTGAATCTATATAATGAAGTGTGATGCCTTATTTATTAATAACCAATCAGAAAAACACTAAGGTATGCCAGATATCTTCCTACAAATTTGTCAATTGTTATTATTCTCTGATGTTTACGATCCATTGTTTCCAAAAAAAGATGATTACAATACAAAAAGAAAGGATATTCTTCAAACTCCAGAATCTTCAGTCAGTATATAATATGGTTCCTGGCGTTACTACTTCAGGCTCGAGATTGATTACATGACAGTGTCCATGGAACAGTTAAACAATCCCCTCATTATGTCCATTATGCAGTTAGGGAATTAGTGATAGAAATGTCAGACACTAAAAGTAAATAATAAAATGAGAAGTAGGAATCTTTAGAACTCCTAGTTCAGGTTTGAAAATTGGGAGACTTTTTTAAAATCATATGTTAGAGTATTGTGACTATCCATTTGCAGATGGATGGTGAAGTCAGTCTGTTCTTCATACATATTAGTATCAAAAAAAGTAATGAAATTAGTAACAAGATTATTAATCAAACTTTTTGCCAGTTAGTGGTTTTGATATAAGTTTGTGTTTATATAATTTGGAAATTTTTAAAAATCACATCTCTGGTCATCTGAATCGGATGAAATTAACCTAAACCGAATAACTCACTCAAACACATCTGCCTGTTGGCTCCTCAGAACAGCACGGCTGTTGTTCTAATCGTGTCTTGAACTTCATTGTTGAACCCCCCAGAGTGACTTCTCTACGTGGAAGCAATGGAGCAGCAGGAGTAACTCTGGGAAAACATGTGACAGATGTTTTAAAAATCAAATCCATCACATATTACTACTTAAAATTCACTCAAAATTGATTAGACCCACTCCTGTGATCTTGTCTCATCTTGGTTTTGTTTAGTTTAGTTAATGTTGCAATTAATCTTTGCAAAAATCTAATTCATCCTCAAGCTTCTTTCATGTCATGATCTGTTTGTGTAAATCTTCTGAAACAAAATACCCTGTCTAATTTGATCTGTAGTCATGATTGAAAATGGTAAGTTGATATCGCTTTGTTTCTACAGTAATATGATTAAGATACCCACGCTTTTCTAATTAATCTAATCTAAAATTGCTTTGGCTATTAGATATCCTAAAAGAATATAATGAATTGTTATTCTTTCTTATCTCTGACATTAGTCAAGGGAATTAATTTTGCCAAGTTTGAAACACTTGCAATATTTATTTGAATATCTAGATTTCAGCCTAATACAGACTTATTAAATATTACCCATAACTCATTAAATAAATATTATGAACCATTTTAATCCATAAAGTATAATTTGTAATAATAGATGATGCATTAATATTTATAATTATAATTTTTATGTTTAATATATGATATAATTAAAATTTATAAATAAAATTTAATATGTTTAAGGTTGGGCATAATATAATACAGTAAAATAAAATATTTCCTACAATAAGTTAAGCATATACATTACATATAGTAGTACATTTGGATTTATAAATATATAATTTATCAGTAATTATTTTAATGTTTATTTTATTATTTTCTATTTATACAAACTAGGTACCTTCTACATTGCCCACTGTAAGGGAAAAATATAAAAATATCCAAACAATAGAAATTGAATGAGTAGCTAGTTTATTCTGAATAACTTTATAGTCAGGATAGCTCACTCATTTTTTTAAACAAATAGAGAATATGGTTATTTTGTCAAAATTTGGGGGGTTACAAGAATGCAAAAAGTAAAAGGAGGTGAATATTAAGTTTTCATCTTAATATTATATAATGCTTATGTTCAAATATAATGTTAAATAGTTATCATTTGCATTAAGAATATATATTTACTGAGGTAGGCAGAGCGTTGTGAGTTTGAGGCCGGCTTGGGCTACAGCTCGAGTGTAAGGCCGACCTGAGCTACATAGTGCGACCCTGCCTCAAAAAAAACCAGGGCCGGGAGTTTGCCTCAGTGCCTTAAGCGCCTGCCCTGGCAGGTGCGAGGTTGTGAGTTCAATCCCCAGTGCCGCAAAAAAAAAAAAAAAAAAAAAAAAAAAAAAAAAAAAAGGAATATATATTTAGACTAGTAAGTATGTGGAAAAACATTAAAGATCTGTAGCCATTAAGGAAATGCAAATCAAAAATACCTTGAGATTCCATCTTACCCTAGTCAGAATGGCTAACATTAAGAATTCAAAAAGCACTAGTTACTACTGATGAGGATGTTAGGAAAAGGAATCCTACGCTATTGGTGGAAATAAAAATTAGTCAAACCCTTACAGAAATCGATACAGATCCTTAAATACCTAAAAATAGACCTACCATTTGATCAACTATAGCATCCCTTGGTATGTGACAGAATGAAGTAAAGTCGATATATTACAGAGATATTGTATACCCGTATTTATTGTGGTAAAATTCATAAAAGCCAAGATATGAAACTGGGCTGGGTGCCCATCAAGAGATGAATGGCTAAAAAGATATAATACAGTATATGTACACAGTAAAGTATTTATTCATCCATAAAAAAGAATACAATTGTCATTTACAGAAAAAGAATGACTCTGGAGGCCATCTCATTAAGCGAAATAAGGCAGCCTGAGAAAGACAAGTATTGCATGCTCTCCCTAAAAGGTAGAATCTAAAGAAAGTTGATACACAGGTAGAACAGAACTATTAGTAGGCAAGAGAGAGGGAATAAGGGGGAGGGGAAAAGGGTGTAACAAGAAGTAATAGGAGAGATCAATAAGATCAAAATGTATTATATACATTGAAGTCCTATGTTTTGTAAAATTAATAAACAAAAATAATTTTAAAAGAAAACCTGAAAATATATATATGCATGTAGAAATTAGAGAAATCAGATATCCTAAAGAAATGTAATGAAGTGTTTTTCTTTCTTATCTCTGACATTAGAGCATACAGCATCTGCAAGAAAAAAATGTATATGCATTTCAGGAAAGGAAAAACTCATATATATACTTTAATACTAAATTTATTGAGGCATCGTGAAACTAGTATGTCAGCTTTGACCATTACAATTACAAGAAGTGCTCAAAGTGGCCACTAGCTTCCAAAAATTTGTTAGTATGGCAAACTGCTGCTTGGGTACCTTTGGTCATTAAGACTGACTACTGCACACGAATTTTCAATATTTCTTTAAGGGCCAGCAGTGTAGTAGTTTTTCTGTGTTATACAACATCCTTGAGGGCTCACTTGTATTTCCACTGAGGCAGGAAGGTTGCACATTGGACAAAAGCCTGGGCTATCTATGTATTTCTCTAATAGGGAGATCCTATTTCAAATAGAAAAAAAAAAAAGACAACTAAAAGAATGAAAACCTTTTAAAATGCTTGAAGTGAAAGTACATACAAAGATATATAAATAACAGTGGACTTGATGTGTCATTTTTTGGTTTTGGTATATTTGATAGTGTGTTGATTGTAATTGAAAGACATCAATATACTCAATGGTATTTGTGTCTCATGTAAACTCTTTAAAATACTGTGAAAAATTTTTAATCATTTTAATCACATATTTCATTACCTAATTTTTTTTGTGTGTGAAAATGTAACCTATGCTTCTTTTTTATTTTTTTAATTTTGTCCAGCACTGGGGATTGCATTAAGTCTCACACTGAGCTGCATTCAAAGCTTTGTTTCATTATTTTAAATTTTGAGATAAGACTCCTACTAGTAAAGTTTCCCACACTAGCCTTCAGCTGTGATCCTCCCGCCTCAGCCTCCCATAGCTGCCATAGCAGGACTGCACTATTGCAGCTGATAATTTTCATATATTTTAAACTTTGACTATATTTTCCCCCTTTAAATATATTAATGTGTTTGCTTAGAATGTATCTTTTCTGATTTTTCAGTTCAAAAATAAAGCTTCGAAAAATGTTTTAAAAGTTAGTTTCCTTTAAAAAACATTGGAATGAAAATTTTACTGGTAATAAAATACATGAATGAGAAGTCTTACAATACTGAGTTAAAATAGCTACATGAAAGCATTTTTCATGGAGAAATTGAATTTTAACTATATATTTGGAGAGTCATTCAGATTCATCTGAATTCGTAAGTGTTCTACAACTAAGCAGGAATTGGATCAAAAGTCTTTCTCTACTTGTATTCATGGACCCCACCTTAATTTTCAAAATGAAGAATAATTGCTATATTTTTATACGAATGTAGAAATGAAGATATCTATTTGAAACCTGATTGACAGTTTTACTTTCATTTTAGAATTAAATTAAATTTTTATTAGTACGTGTTTGCAGTACAAAATGTTTACATACCCTGTGTGGAGTTGGTACATGTACACAACATATCGTATTTTCTTTTTTTCAACCTTTTTCCCTCCCCTCCATGCCTTGCCTCTCCATTCTTTGATCCTTTTCCCAGTAAAGAAAGATCTATCTGCCTATTTCCTATTTTCTATCTTTTATTTTGCTCTTTATTTATAACTTGGGTTTTTCATATAAGAGAAACTAGGTGATATTTAAGGTTGTATGTCTGATTTATTTCACTTAAATTATGGTCTCAAGGTATATCCATTTTTCTACACATAACTCCAGTTTATCTTTCTTTCTTAGTACTCCATTGTATGTAAATGCTACATTCTCTATAGTCTTTTATGTGTCGATAGGCATATAGACTGCTTCTAAGATTTAGCTACTATCAACATTGCTGCTATAAATATGGGTATGCATGTATCCCTATAATATGACATCTTTAACTCTTTGAAGAAGATACTTAGAAGTGAAATAAAACAAACACCTTCTGTATAGTCTACAACTTTAACTTATAAGTATATTTCACAGAGTAACGAGTGTGTATATACCAAATGATTCCAAGAAGAATATTACTAGGAATTTTATTGATAGATGCACCAAAATGAAAAGAAACCAAGTGTGCATTAATAGTAAATGAATTAATTTAGATAGAGTCAAAGAGTAAAATACTGAATAGTGATAAAGAAAAATGTGTAAATTGACGTAAAGCACAAAATACTATTTGGAGAAAAAGAAACTGAAAATGTTTATGAGAATGTATTTATACAAAGTTTAAGAAAAACAAACCTAGTGTTATTACATGTGAGGTACAGATTTTAACTAGAAAAGGATACATAATTTGTAGATGATGAAAATTTTTCATCTGTGGACTTTGTTAAATATTCATACCCATATATAAATGCACATACATAAATATTAAACTACATACTTAAGATTAATACATTTTTCCAAGTGCAAATTGTATCTCAGTAATAAAAGAAGCACTGTTGTGACATAGACAAAATCATCATGTATTCATGAACACTGATTATACCAAAATTTCAAATATATAAAGGCGTTTAGTTCTGAGTCCAAATCTGCTTTGGCCTGACTCTCCTTGTTTTCTCTTAACTTTTAGTTTTTTTAGGTTCTGCTCTTGCTGTATAGCACACATTCCACACAAGCTCAAACAGTCTGCCAATAGCAGAGGAAAGAAAGGAAATAAATTACAAATCAGAAGTAATTGTCTGCAACATCTACCCTGAAAACTGAGTTTCTGTATTTAAAAATTGATAAAAATTTCAGTACCCACCACAGAAATAATCACAGATATTTAAACATGACAATACTATACAATGGCATACAATATTTGACTGTCCTTTGTGGCAACTAATGAAGTTAATATTATTTTTTAACCTTTGTGAGTCATGGATCACTACCTTGAACCCAGGTTCACGAGTTTCAAAGGACTTGTGCTTAATACCATCCTATTTTGTGCTGGATATTCTAAGTATAACGATCATATGACCAAAAGAGCTGGCCTTTGTGAATCAGTCTACATTTGAGTAATTGTAGTGAGTGAGACAGGTCACTTGTTTATTAACAGGTCAACTACTGTAATTTCTTAAGTGTATACTTGAAATTGACCAGTTTTTTGTTGAAAATATGGGTGATTGTGCTGCTCTTTATATGTAGATAATTGAAGTAGACTGTTTCTCTACTTTTCAAAGATTGTTTAACAATGTGAAATATAAAGAGAAGATGCAAGAAGGAAACAGAAAATTATCTTTTTCACTTTCTAAAGAAAGGATCATTGGAGGCAAGTTTGTCATCAGCAAAGATTATCTTTAAAATAGTATCTGTGATGTTGTATAAGTATCTGAAGTTAAAAAGAGGAAATACTTGGAACACCAAAATGAGAGTAGCTTGGAAATGACTCCATGGTGATATCTGTATGGAATGATATTATAGAGAAATTGAGTTATGTATTTAATTAAAATCCCTAGGGAATCTAAATAGTAATCCACACATTTCAAAATGATTTTCCCCAAAGGTTTAAAATTAGAAAACAACTAATTCTCTGGTAATGGAAGGAAAGTTCTAAATTACCGTGCTTTCAATTCCTTTAGAAGTTTAGTGAAGAACTAAAAAAAAGTCATTTTACAATTACATTTAGATCTAGAGCATTATATGAATTTCTCCTTTAGAGAATTTTCATGCTTTTCAGGATTATATTTGCAGATAAGCAGTTCAACAAGGTTATGCACTAGCTGAACTTTATTCATTAAAAATTATACCCAGCAAATATAAAAAAACCTGGGTCTCACTGATCTGACCAGCTGGCTAAAATCTTGGAAGCAAGAATTTTGAGATGAACATAGCTTCAATTAAATAGTATTCAACCTGTATTAATATGACTAATCTCAGGGACTCTGAATAAACATAATTTCAGGTTTTCCTTGGCTTGAATTTACTGATACTATAGTGATAAAAATTAATCATAACTCAGGGTTATTTAGTTGATGGAGGTTTTAAATATGCCTTATGTCTCAGTATTATTGTATGTGTGTATGTATGTAAAAATTTGAAATATTTTGGAAACTACTTAACAGTACTTATCTGTTTTTGTGTAATTAGGAAAAAGTTATACTCTTGTAACAGCATTATTTTCAGCTGTGCATCAACAATAGCAATCCATAGAGATTCACTCTTATGATAAATAATACCTAAGATTATTACTTGTGAGATTACCACAAGTTTAAAAAATTTATTTAAACAAGTACACCAAAAATTTTTCCACCATAGAAAAAAGAAAATTCAGTTATAGTCTATAGATGAACATATTACCAGTATTGAAATGTTTATTAAAATTTTGGCTATTGGCAAGTTCATATCTCCAACAGCACATGGGAAAATATTTGATGAATAATTTCTTATAACTAGTAGAACTAATTTAACATGAAAATCTGAAGAATAAAATTTATAAATGTTCAATTTCACTTCACAGTGAATAACAGAGGTAATAAAGGACCAAAAAAATTTCTCACTTTCAAAAAAATATACCTCCTTCCTAAAAGTCAAATTATTTACATTTTTTTTTATGTCTCCCAACTTCTCAAGTTCCGTTAAAGAGGAAAATGGTGTGTGACAGTTTGAGGACCAAATGTGTAGTCGCAAGTGAATTCTTAATCAGAATTTATTCAAATTTCAATTTAGTTTGCAAAACTATTGAACCAGAGAGTCAAACATTTCAAATTTTTCTTTTTTTCTTTTTTTGGTACTGGGAATCAAACTCAACCTCGCACCTGCCACGCAGGCCTTTACACCACTGAGCTAATTCCCAGGCAAGTCAAACGTTTCAGCTGAAAACACTAATAAAGATTCTGTACTCTAAAAGAGCAAATGACATAGGAAATCTCTTTGGAAGAGTGAACCTGATATTTGAGATGAAACAAATGAACCTGACAATGATTGTCCTTGCTTTGGCTATCATTTTAAAAATCATATGATTTGAAGAGTTATAATGCCATTTTCAGTAAGAATAAAATTGTTGAAAATCTATATCGTAAATTTACTACTACATTATCTGCTAGAAATAATGAAAGTAAAATATGTCAGGTAACACTTAAAATGCATGAATTGCTAAAACAAGACTAAGTGTATAGTATAAACTTTATTGTTCTGTTCATTTACTTCTATTATAGAAGTCTAAGTATTTTGACTTATGAGACTAGACAGATACTATAGAGAAAATGCTATAAAATGGAACATTTTTGCAAACGTGTAAAATTATAGCAGAAATCTGCAAAAATATGTAACTCCCATTTGTTTTCAAAAGATTTTTTTCAGATTTGTCATTTAATATTTGAACCTAAGAAACTGAGTCAAGCATTTATCTGAAATTGACTTTTACTAAAGAATGTTGCCTGATAGATAAAGGTTTCATTTGTGAGAAAGTAAGAAACAGTTAACTTTCGGGGTATATTTTATATTTATGAACAATGGGGTACTTTGAAAAATGGCTTGTAGAGGTTTTTATTCACTTCAGTTTTATGAAAGAGTGCAGTATTTAATAATGATAGTGTGTTCTAATTTTTAAAGTTCAGTGAAGAATTCACAAATGTTCACTTTATTATTATGCTTCATAACATGTAAATGTACTGTGTATTTGCTTTTATGTGATTTTATGCATCAACAATTTATAATAGAAGTTAAAATTAATAATATGCCATTAATCATTAAAAGAGATGCATAATTCACATAAGAAACTTAATATATTTCAATTTTTTAATGAAGGTTAATTTCAGTAGTTTCATCTTCAGTTATCTAATTCTTATTTTAATAAAGAAAATTTAGACACCCACACACACACATGCACATAAAATCTTAGAAGTTTCAAATTTTCTTTACTAGACATACTGAGTTTAAGTTCTAGTTACTGGATATAGTTGAAAAATTGGTATTTACAATTTTTCATAAATGTATTGATAAAAACTAGGGGCATCTCTTTCCAGGAAAATGTACACATATTCCATAAAATCTTTAAAATCAAAAATTTAGTATAATTTTCTCATATCTCTAAATCCATTCATTACTGGTAGATGCAATATCATTGATTCTTAGTGTGTCAAAAGTAAATTTTAGTGTTTTTGTTTTTTAAAATATGGCAGTATCCATAAAATTTACTCTTAATGTAGACTCTACCATGTCCACTCAGGCATGGGGATATTTTAGATTTTTATCTGTTCTTAATCCTTATGTTCAGTGTATCTGGGAAGCAAACATGTATACATGCAGAAAAATAATCCCCACTGTTGCATATATATTATTGTCTTGATCTTTAATGATAAATCAATATTAAAAATGGTATTAATAAAACTGTTCAAGAATATCCAAGATTGAAAGCTGCCACTCCATCATCCTACTTAAGCACAATGATCCCAAATTTCAGTTTTACCAAAATGCACTGAAATAAATATTAACAAAACAGAGCTGAACACAATGCAATATCAAGGTTTCAACTGCATTGATTATACCCAATCCTGGACACAAGAATTGCCCTAGTTGTTTCCAACCTGGCTTGAAGTGTGTTGTTTTCTGCACAAACATGATTTTTACAAAGGAGATGGTTGAGAGCTTTAGGTAGCACAATTGGTAACTCCAAAATTTAGAACCTTTTTCTACAATTTAGTATCTATTCCCCAACACAAGACCAATCTGTCTTACTGGATTGTGAAACATGTACTGCTTGCCACCCTTCTGCTTTTTTAACAGAAACCAGAAATTCTTATATGAAAATTTCAAAGAAATTTAGCAATGTTTTTGGACAGTTTTGTATTCAAAACAAGGCATATTTTTGACCTGCATTTGACTGCAGATCATCTGTTTAAAATATCTTTAAAAATATTCAGTTCTTTTTCAAGGAAGCTAAGATTAAGTCTTATCGTAGGGCTAAGGAGAGACTAACAGAGTTTTAATGCTCTAGTGGAGTTCTTTTAAAATATTTATAATAGAAATTTCAACACCTATATTAATATGTTCATAAAAGTAAAACTGATATTATTGATTTGGTATAAAGGTGTTTTCTATATAATTGAATTTGTGACAAAATTTATTTGGAGCAAGCAGTAGTCACAGAGAAAAAGGTCACATACTTTTCATAATCAATGTGGCCTGTTATTTGCCCTCAATGTAAATTTTAAAGTGATCTAATTAGCCTTGGGTGAATACCTGCCAATACTTATTGAGACCAAGAATAAACTGTAACAAATACTTTAACAGGATCTATATGCACCTTTGTTTTAAAAATACCATCCAGTCAAAAAATTTCCATTTAGAAGGAAATGGGATTTGTAGAGTACAGTAAATATATTAGAGTTCCCATTTTCTTTAGGTGGAAAATTGAGTCGAATTTAATAAAGTTGCTTGTTTTTAAAAAGAGGGGCAAACTTTAAGGAACAGTAGAATGCAGAGCCCTTGAGCTAATAATAGATCTCACCATTCATTGCCACATCTAGGCCACTGGGTAGAGGGAACTCGGAGTGAGATTGCTGTGGCCACCTGAAAAGACCTTTTGGTAGAAAGGCATAGCTAACTGTCCGTGAAGTAGAAGCCAGGGACTAGGGAAAAATACCCTAACCATTCTCTTCCACTGAAGAATTCACTGGAGGCCTGCGGGAAAGGGGTGCTTGTTGAGACAGTCCACCAAGATCAGACTATGGGTATACAGAACAGGGATGAGTGAGATAGATACTGTCTCTGAAGGTGGAGGGACAGAATACTCAATCCAGGGACTTTTCTCTCCAGAGGCCTGAAGCATTCAGTCTAACCTTTGAAAATTGTGTTCTTCCAAAGATGAAAGCATAGTAGTATAGGACAAAAAAGTGGAAGATTTTTTTTCTGTAAAGTATTTGATGTGAATGAGCTGAGAATGAATGCTTGTGCACAGAGCATCGATGTGATGACCATTACTATATCTTGTTTTATTTTGTGTCTGAGGACCTGGGAAGTCAAGTGAGGGCGACAGACATAGCACAGACTGCCGTGCTCCTTTCTAGCCTCCTTTAAGAGGAAGTATTGAACAGAGAATTGCATGTATATCCTTCGACTGGAGAATTTCCAGGGAGAAAATGATAAGTTGTGCAGTTATACGTCTGAGCATTCCTCAGGACTGAACTCAACTGACTTTCATTTTGAAGTTCAATTGATTGCTTTCATCAGACCATACTCTTCCAGGTGCATCTATAATGGAGGGAAATAAATCACTTCTCCATTAATTCTGGTTGTAGGCAGCCTGATAAGGTGAATAAACTTGGATGAATTGATGGATGCTTTACAATTCTAGAAAACCTTAATTAGTGTTTTGGGTAAAGCAATCAGTTGGATACTAGCTACATTGAGTTTTATCTAACTTTATTCAAAAGCCCAGGTCTCACCAACACATAATTTCATGGAATTTTAGTCTATGTGCTAAAATTTGCAGTGTTGGATTTGGTAATTTAGTTGCAGATAAAATATTAAGAAACCTATACCCTACAGGTTTCATTATTAAAAATAATATTCTGGTTTATAAATCTATATTAATTCATTTTATCATATGAGTTTAACTGCTTTTTGGTTAAAAGTCACTTTACAGTTATGGTACATAAGTTTGAAAATAAATTTTCAGGAACATAAAATGCAATTAAATGAGAAAAAATTAATAAGAATAAAATTTTATAAGAGAATTTAAAAAGAGTCGAACTGAAATTATATGTTC
This sequence comes from Dasyprocta punctata, assembly GCA_004363535.1. NCBI lineage: Eukaryota > Metazoa > Chordata > Mammalia > Rodentia > Dasyproctidae > Dasyprocta > Dasyprocta punctata. The sequence continues at coordinate 236,589 of RJWM01000199.1, read as the reverse complement.
TTATTACATAGTGGATTAATAATACAAGTCTTAGAATCACAATAACTGATCTTGATCCTAGATCTGTCGATTTCTATTTATGTAAAGTTCTGAAGGTTTGCATACTTCTCTGCTTTATTTTCCCCATCAGCAAAATGATGGTAATAATGCCATCTCCCTTATGAGATTGTTGGAAGCAGTGTTAATTGCAAACTAGTTAGAATAGTCCCAGGAACATAGTGAGCACTCATTAAATGTTAGCAATCATTAGGATTTTGCTAAGGTATAGCTGTAAATATCTAGCATTAAAAAACTCAGGAAAACTTTTAGAAAAAAGTGGCAATACTAAATTTACTTAAATGATTATATTAAGGTGTGTAAAAATCAGAATGTCATAAGATACAGACTATTTTTTTCTTTTTAGACTAGTGGTAGAATTCTTCACTTATATAATATAGGAATTAGTCAAAAGCACCAATAAAATGATTATTAACCAATTTTTCTTTTATTTTTCTGCTGATTTGTGAAATTCAAATGTGATGACTATAGCAAATCTAGGGATGGAAAAAACAAAGTTCTATGCTCTCAGTCCATTTCAGTTCCCTAGAGCTGATTATACACATCTCTTCTCAGTTTCTCAAGTCAGTGTTCAGTGACATCATCCTAAGAGGTCAAAATAGACAATGAAAGAAGTGTGTCACATAGATTCACTAATACTGTGAGTCCATTCATTTTTGGAGAGTTACTTGTTAAATACTAACAACACACCATTACATGGTCCCTACACTGGACAGGTTCAGTTAAATCTACTGCGCTTTGGTATCTTTTGCTAGTTTGCACAAGTAGTGTAACATAGTAATGACTACCTAACAATACAGAAATATTTACGGTATGAAAATATGCAAAGGCTAGTCATATACTCACAAAATGTTGCTTAGGAAATAATGATTTCAAGATTTTTCTAAAATGTATCATCTCTCAGTGTCTGTAGGGGACTAGTTCTAGGACATTCCTTCCGTCATGGACCTGATGCTCAGGTCCCTTATATAAACTGATGGGTATTCACATATAACCCTCAAACATCCTCCTGAATATTTTAAATCTGTGTAAATTATGTATAATACCTAATGCAATGTAAATGCTAATATAAACAAGTGTTGTATTACAGTAGATTGCTTAGAGAATAAAAAAAATTGTCTCTACACATCCAGTGCAGTTGTAATTATTTTTGCTCTGAACATTTTTTATTCACATTCGAATGAATCCAAAGGTATAGAACCTGTGGAGTGGAGGCTTGGCTGTATGTAGTTTTAAAAGTAGGTTGATGTTTAATACCAGATCGTTTCTAAAGAAAAGTTTCTTCATAATACTCTGATAATGCATTCCAGGTTTTGGCAGTATGTAACCACAGGTAAAAACTGAACCTTGGATCTAAAGTGGCAAAACACTGTAAAACATGCTTTGTCATTTTTTAGCAATTTATTTTTCTGGTATTATGATCTTTAAAATGGTTATTTATAATTATAATATGGAGTGTATGAGCCATTAAACTATAATGTTTGTAGAGTCTACCACAGATCTGGGAACTTCAAAAGTTGCCAGTACATGTGGACCTACTGTGATTTTTTTCATTAGGCTGACATGTAGATGGTTCAAATCTTGCTAACCTGGCTACCAATGTCCCCAGTTCTACTTGCTTACTTAGTAAATGCAATTATTTTACTTGCGGTAATCTTTAAAGTCAGTCTAATGTGTGAATTTATAAGTTGTAGTTCAAATGAATAAATTTTGAGGAATATTTTAATATGTTGGAAAAATGAAAAATTCCATAATTGCACTGGGAAGAAGACAAAGAATTAGTAAAAATGTGTTTGAATGAAAAATTCAGTTTCTAAGAAAAACCTTGAAAAGAAAAATTAAACAGTTTTAACTTGAATTCTTCATATTTAACTTTTTTTATAAGAAAAAATTTATTTAAGAGTTTTATAAAAGGTGCAGTTAAAAACTTCAGTGAAAGATAAGACTCCGCATTACAAGTAAACTTTAAAATCAGGAGAAATGAGTGCTCTTTATTTGGGGTATAGTTTTGTACTGGCCAATTCACCAATGTGGTGTCTGTTTTCCTTCTTTTTAAACATTAAAATACAAATACACTATAAAATTCCATAGACTCACCCTTTGAGCATAATCTGTAAGGTTAATGTCAGCAAATTGTACTTGCATAGCTCTTACATTTTTCAAACATTTTTTACATATATTAGGCAAGAAAAACTTCCCATGAGGCAAAGAATTTATCAAAAGATGATGAATTTTACTTTGCTAAATTATAGGAAATGGATAAAAGTAACTTGATTGAGCAAAGGAAACTCAATAATTCTGGCAACTAAGTCAGGGACTGTTCCTAATAACTGACAGCTGGTGGGTTTTTAGTGCTTTGATCAGTTTTTGCATAATAGTACTCTAATTACTAATCCAGTTTAAAATCCTTAAACTTTGCAAAGTATTTGTTGACAAATATTAATTTTTTATGAGCAATGGGATAAAGTTTTTGTAGTTGTTGTTTCTTAATAGATAAAAATTTGGCAACTTTTCCAGAGTTGTGTTAAGAATTTATATACCATGTTAAAAATAAACAATTGTATATGGTTTAATTTCCTTTTTTACCTGCTATCTTCCTGGGAGTAGAAGAAACATTATAGATTTTCTCTCTCTGCATGCATTTTATTTTAATAAGTAACATTTGAATGCATTCATCTGGTGTTCAAAAAATTAGAGAAATTGAAGTTACCTTGTTTTATCAAAAAGATAACCAGTCTATGACTTGTTCCTAGTTTGGTTAAAATTTTGCTCTTAGTTTTGGTTAAAACATATGATGGATGTATATTTTCTGAGGTTTTTCCAAGAGGAGATGAGAGCTCATGGAAAATAAACCACTTGAAACTTGTTTCTTACCATCTTTTAAATGATATCACTAGGATGGAAAATTGAAAGAATTGTGTAATTTAAAAATATCTGTGCTATACTTGAGGAGAGGATTAAGGAAAGTAGGGTATTGGGGTAGATTGCTAGTAATACTGGAATGCAACTTAAATGGAAAGATAAATACATGGATACTAGTCAAAATGAGTATTTCAAAGTTCTTTTCTTTGGCTCTAGCCTGTTCACATGTATTTGTTAAAGGCTGATTTGATATGTCTGTGTTAATTGTGTGAATTAGACCACAACTAACTAATGAAGATAAGATTATACTATGACATGGAGCTAATCAGAATACCAAGAAAATGTCAAGTCTCACTGTGGTGTGACTTTCAGAATAAGACTCTAATATCAGGCTTTATACTTTACCCTGAAATATACTTTAAATGTTTTGACCAGAAGACTGAATGGAAGTTACAACCATGCTAAAATAACTGAAGATGTTTGAACTGGAAAATAGGATATTACATGGACAAAATCTATTCTTTGAATATAGAACAACTTAAGATTGAGTAGGAGAAACTTTTTTAACATAAAAAATTTCATAATGTTTATAGATTTTCATAGCTAGAAAAAGTTGCTCTATGAAGAAACAGATTTCTAGGCTAGCATGAAGGGTAATGGCTTGTTGGTGTTTTAGGGTTCCTAGCCATGGGATCTGTGTGGGGTTCATTGAATAATATCCAAGGACTTTTAAAACATAAAAGCCTCAAAATTCTAGGGAGTACTTTCATTAAAATACTGTAAGCATGAAAATGATATTGATTTTTTATTATAATGGATACTCATTGAATGTAAATTAAAAATCTGTTGGGAGAAGTAAAGAAAAATCCTGTAGCATTAATGCAATATTATCTTTTGTTGTTTTATAATATATGCAAACATTTCTTTGTTCTTCGATGTCTTATATATTAGGATGATGAGGTTCTTTTACTTTTTTTGAACAGATTGCACACAGAACTCAGCTAAGTTTCATAATAATGCTGCCACTTCCCTTGGGAATGGGGATTTGTTTCCCGTTGTATAGGATCACTGACTGGAGACAGATCTACTGTTTATAATGAATGTGAGAAAGACAGTCACAACTTAGCAGTGAATATGCCTTAAACAATCCATACTTATGAAAAAATACTGTAAAGGTCCAACCTAATTCAGTAGTATCAACAAACATTAAAATAGTCCTTCATAGTTTATAAATGTTTCTAAATGTGTTAAGTAATGGCATATGCAGAGTCGTGCCAAAGTTGAACACATACATAGAGTTCCTGAATGGAGAGACTGGTATTCAGTCTAAACCATGCAACTACATACTTGGCACAGAAAACCATGTTACTTGTTACCAGATCATATTTTCTCTTGATTTTCAGGCCCAATTTCTCTATCTGATGATGATATTTTTAACAGTTAGATGCCCATATATGTTTGGATCCTCCACTGAGGGTTTAATTATTCATTACATCCAAAGACATGTCTGTCATATTTGCTATGATTTTTTTGTCTTTTTGAGACTCACTATGCAGTTCTGGTTGACCTTGAACTCACTTTGTAGCCCAGGCTGGCCTCAAAGTAGCAGCTATCTTCCTGTCTTAGCCTCCCGAGTGCTGGGATTACAGGTGTATGCCACCATGCCTGGTAATACGATTTTAACTTTTATTTCTTAATTTTCTTTCCATTTTTCTGGCTGGGCAATATTTATCTATGTTATTCCCTCCCCCTTAGATTAACAGATGAAGTTTCCATCTTTGATAAATAGGACCTTTCTCAAAAGATAATTAAGATCAGTTATAGAAAAAAAACAAATTTTGGTAAATCTATGACTATGGACTGAGATTTGCACAAAACTATATGAGTAACAACCACAGTTAATAACACATGTTATTTATGTGCTAGATATAATGATTGTGAGGTAGAAACTATTATTTTTTTTATTGGGAAATTTTGGAGTTTTAAACCAATAGTAAAATGGTGCCTTCATGAAAGTGTAGATAAGGGTCAGGAGACAACAAATATTTTTGCTTGAAACTTCAGAGATTTTGGTCAATTAGACCGCAGTGTGATGTTGTAACTGAAGTATAATTGAGAAGATATAGCTACACGTTGCTGAAAACAAACTTTCCATTGAAAACTGTATCCAAAACAATGGCAAGATGTGTTTTTATTTCTTTGTTGAAAAACTTCCAGCACAAACATTTCATAGCATGTTAATCAAGTAGATTTAAATAATCCAATATTCTGAGCATAAACTATATACAACATTTTGTTTTAAGATCAAACTTATTGTGTAAAGTGTTATCTATCTCTGTTCAATACAAAAAGCATTATTAAATAGTTCTGATGAGTATTGCAGTGATAAAATATAATAATTAAAATTTGGATGAAATAATCTACAGAAAATGTCATAAATCTATATAGAAAATGACCAAATGTTACTTGCATTTGGATCAGTCAGCTATATCATTTTTGGCTACTAAAGAAAGAATTTAAACTCCCTAGTGTAATACAGGATATTCTATGACAGTGATGGTGAAACTTTTAGGGCTTTCAATGACACAGCCTACTGTGGCATGCATGTCATAGATTTGCCACCACTATTTTATTGCATGCCCCAAAAGAATGAGTACCACTAAACCATTTCAATTTCAAAGATTGCAGATATTTGTTCATTATGCTAATAACAAAGATAGTAACATATATAGTTTATATTGGCCTCTTGTAACTAGTAAGTACATTGTAATTTACAATTAGATAGTTCATTGATCCAAATCATCTTTGTGAATCTTCTAATACATCTTCTTTATGATGCAAAACACTGAATCTAGAGGTTACCTCTGTCTTCTACTGCTTGCCAATAAAACACATATGCTGCACCCATATTTTCCTACTATAATTTCCACAGAGGACAAATCTAACTGGTTATAATATTTTAGAGGCTCTAGCAGTGGTTTTTACTAGACTGTTGCTCTTCTGTCTCACAAGATGTTAAAATATAAATTTAATGCATTGTATAGAGGAAAGTTTAGCAGAAATGTGATAAAGCTAGAGATATGATCAAAATATATAGTAAATATTTAAAATTTTAAAGATGTATTACATTAATATACACATCCCTATTAATTCCCCTGTGTGAAAACACTCTTCTTCACTTGAAACACATTTATCCCATTGGTTTTGGTCACTTTCTAAAGTAGCTCTACAAGTTCTCTTTCATAAGTGTCTTTAGTTGCACTGTAGTGGCTGCCTTAGTGACCTAAATCTGCTAAAACATTTACTTTTCACTGTCTTTTGACTCTAGGGAAGGTCCAAAAGTTGTGTGAGATCATGTGGATGAGGATATTCTGCAATGTGTTCACAAGCTTTCCTTTCTATTGGATGGCAGTGGGCAAGCAACACTGACTGTATTTTTGATCACACCTCCCAAGGACGTGAGAGAGGGCTTCCAGAACTGTTTCAGAGAGGGGCACGAATGATAGGACAGGTGCTTTCAAAGCAAGGGATAGTATTTTAAGAAGGATTAGTGGCAATGTACTTTTCACTGTAATAAATCATTTTATAATTTATTCACTGTACATTTGAACCATCTCTTGTTCATACAAAACCAGCATTCAGAAACTTCTTTCTCAGTTCAGATGATCCTATAGTAGGTTACTGTACCTCCATAGATATTTCATGAATGGACAGGCAGAGTTAATTTCCTCTTTACTAATCAATGTGTTTCCACTGTTGCTTTTCACTGGGAATCTTGGGTTGGAAGCCTAGTTCTGTCTCTGCAGACTGCTCCCATTCTCACCACTATGATTTCTACTATAGTATAAAATGTAGACAGTTTCTTGCCCTTTTATCAACAATTGTTAAGACAGTAAAATTAAATGATAGACTTATAAGCACTTAGGAAATAAAATGTTCTATCAGTTAGAACATGACTGTTGTAGATGTAGATGCATTTTGTTTGATAATATTTACTTATGCAGGCTGATAATTTGCTTACCTTGGGCTAATTAAAAGTCTTCAGAGTTTAGCACACTGTCATTTTCTCTTTGTTATAAGAACAGACACATCAGCATTCTCTTTATTTTTTCTCTGAGCTGAGGGAGGGATGGGATACTAAAGACAGCAATGACAGATAGCCTAGGAAACAAAAACACAGACAAAGTGTCAGTTCAATGAGAGTATTTGTTAACTAGGTGTGAATAACTGCAGGATCATTCACTCAGTGAATGTCTATAGGACAGAAAGTCACTCAGTGAATGTTTGTAAGAGAGCAAGTCTTGTTTTGTTTTTCCCTAGGCACCTAGGGAAGTGCTGGCTTTGAAATTGCCATAATAATTAATTTCCACAATTAAATTTTAGGGTATATGCTGCTGAAGCAAGCCCTCTTCTTCACAGTTAATGTGTCTACCTTTTGATAGCTAGTTTACAAGAAGTTAAGACACGTCACAATCAGAAGGGTTAACAAATTGATTTAAGAACTATATAAATAAACTTTGACTATCAAACAAAAATGACAGCACTATAAAAAATTTGGTAAAATGGTGGCGATTCTGCTATGTGTTGAGCACTTGGATGCATATTTTGATGTATATTCTCACTTATTGGTACCAATCACCTGTGAAGAGTGATGACTACCGTTGTCTGTTTACAAGTGAGGAAGAGCAGCTTCCAGAATGGCCAGGGCTCTTCAGCGAGCAGGTGGAAGACTCTAAGCCAGCAAACAGGACTCTAAGTGAACTCTCATAAGTGCTTTGCTGTCCTGTCTTTTTTTCCTTACAAGTTTCCACAATGGGAGGAAATCTTGTTACAGAGACTATAATGTATAAGTAATGACTGTACCTTTGAGAGAAAAATGACAAAGGATATAAAAATAGCTTTAAATGTGAATGTAGTTCAGAATTTAGCAAATGAAAATTTTATTAAAGTATAAAATTAAATACCAGATAATTCAAAGTCTTCTGTGGCATACAAAATAACAAATTGATCATAGAATTTATTTTTGAGAAAAAAATGGGAGAAAATAACCAATAAGGAAGAGGAAATGCTCTTTCAGCGATTTCTCTGTCTCTCTGTGACCTCTATGATCTGATTCTAGATAAAGTTAGAACCTCTACTCAAGTCTGTTTCTTATCATTGACACATTTAGAGTCTTTCAATATAAGGATTGTATAATGTTGAATTATTTCTAATTTCAAGTAAATAAATCCTTCTCACTTTGTGACTTGGAAAAAAGAGGAGATGCCAAATAATCATTTAACTAGATGGTCCTAAGAAATAAAAAAAAAATAGTTTGAGTGAGTGAAGATACAATGAAGGAATGGTGATACATTTACATATCTGAAGAAGACAGACTCGTCTTGTATGAACACAGCATGACGAATGAAATTTGTATTTAAAGACACAGGTAGTTTTCGCTTTCTCATTTGAAAGAAGTTCCTAAAGTTACTGTCATGTCAAAAACTCCAGGAATGAAAAAAAGTATACAGGATACATTTTGATGATAAAATTCAATTTGACCCTAAATAATAAAAATTGAACTATACAAGGATTAAAATGCCCTCTCTGAAATCAATATAATTTTCAAGAAGATATCAATGCTGTAATTATGTACATTGGAATCCAAATACAGTGCGAATAGCACAGATCTCTCTAACCTATTTAAAACATTCATTAAATGTTTATATTGCAGGGGAAAGGACAAAAATCTGTTTCATTAAACTAAGATCCTCTAAGTTCCTAGATCTTAGATATATCAAAGATCCTCCCAAGTCCATGGTTAGGAAGCTGGGACATAACTTCCTCTCTATTCTGACTTCACTCATTTCTGGATAGTTCTCTAACTGTGGTCTGTGAAGGCTGCTGCTGCATTAATTTTCTTTGGTGTCCTAATGGGCTGTCTGGCAGTAATGACTATCCAGCCCTGAATTTTCTGCTCAGGACAGTCAGGCAAGGAAATAAGATAATTTCACTTCCCTTCAACAATTGGTTCTTCCCAACCTAATGAAGAACATTTATAGTAGTCAGTACGACAACTGGCTTTGTTTAATTTTTCTCTTAATTCCCTGAGTTTCAGCCTCTTGGATTTCAAAGATCTTGTCTTTCTTTTTAACTGAAACCTTTTTGGACATAATAAGTCCTTTCTAGGTACACAAACTCAGAAATTATCAGTGGGCAAGTGAAAAAACTTAGTTCATCCTTGAGAGTATTATCCTTTTGTACTTCCATTAAACTCCTGGGACTTGTGTGACTATGTCACAATGACTGTTGTAACTTCTGTTTGAATGTATGTTCATTGAGAAAACATTTCAGGAATATGGTTTTAAAATTGTAAATATTTACAACATATGATTCAATCTTGTTAATACATTAACTTTTGTGTTCCACATATAATATATGATCTGTTCTCTATATATACTTTCTTGTTTTATCACTTTAACGGGTACACAGTATATTGTAAAATTTCATGTTTCACCATTAATTCCAGAGCAGTATCAGAACTCAAATATTATGACACCTAAAATAGTTATCAGTTTCTCTAGCGGTACTCTAGAGATATTAAAAATATTCAACTACATTTTCAAATGAAGAGTGTGGGAGATTTGGTGTGAAAATCATCGTCTGAAGGCAGGTGGCTGCTTCCCTTCCACATGAAGAAGTTTGCAGTTGGTAAGGGGCAATGTCTGGAATGACCAGAGTGCAGCAATCCGTGTAATAACTGCCCATTTACACGGAAATGACCAGATACCAAGATGGTCTTAGGTAGAGTTTCACTTCCTCTAGAAAATCAACGTTTGGTAAAACACATGGGTATTTTGATATTGAGATCAAATCTGTGATGTCACTCAAAGCACCTGTTATTTTCATATTCTCCTTTTTCTTCTTTTTTGGTCATCTTTGTTTCCCTTTTGTAGCTTCTTTCAATTTCACTCTCCAGCTTCTTTCCCAGTGCTACTAGTATTAACAACTTGTAAGTAGCCTTGACTTTTACAACACCAGAAGTTATCGTCTTTTGTGAGAATTTGATCAAAGGGCAGCAACACTATCTGTTTAACTGGAAAGCTTTGACTTCACAGGATAAAGAAAGTAGTATTAGAATTGAGGTGGAGACACTTTAGCATTAGCAAAGAAAACAGTGGAGGATTGAATAGTGATTACATAGGAATACTGATAAAGAAATATTAAAGAACAATTAAAAGTAACCTTATAATGATGATAAATGGAGATTTTTATGAAAACCTAGATAGGCAGTCTGAAATATACTGTGTGTCCAAATTAATAGCATCTTAGAAAACACATTGGACATATTGCCTACAAGGTGAGTTTAACTCAGACAAATAAAGCTAAAAAGAGTAATTAGAACTTCTATTATCAGCGCGGCGGGGTGGCACGCCTTTAATCCCAGCACTTGGGAGGCTGAGGTAGGTGGAGCGTTGTGAGTTTGAGGCCGGCTTGGACTACAACCCTAGCGAAACTGCCCTGAACTACATAATGCGACCCTGGCTCAAAAAACTAGGGCTGGGAGTTTGGTTCAGGGGCTTACTTACGTGCCTGTCTGACAGTGAGTTTGATCCCCGGTGCCGCAAAAAAAAAAAAAAAAAAAAAAAAAACTGCTATTATCCACATCAGAGTGTTATGTAGGTATCATTAACAGCAGAATTATTTTGTTTCATTTTAATTTTTGCTTTTACAACTTTATAATTCACATTATTTTAATAAAAGTCAGTCTTGCATTAAAATGTATTTTAGTAACCACATTTTTCTCATAGTCTACTAATAATGCCCCTCTCCTCAACTCAGTGCTCTTGATTTGTTCTTTTTCCCACTTAATTATTAAAATTGAAAAAATGATGCAAACTGCTTTGTAAATGCACATTATCTATGTATAATAAAAAATCTTTGCCAGAAACAATATAGTCATTCTTCTAGCAATCATAGTAGGTAGTTGCTAAATTTCACAGTATCAAAATAATTATTTCAAATTAGCCTATCTTAAATCTTCCATGGTGTCTTTTTTTTGTGTTTGTTTTTTTTGTTTGTTTGTGGCACCGGGGATCAAACTCACAGCATCACGCCTGCCAGACAGGCACTTAAGCCACTGAGCCAAACTCCCAGCCCTGGTTTTTTGAGGCCCGGTCGCACTATGTAGCTCAGGCCAGCCTTGCGCTCGTTGTAGCCTAAGCTGGCCTGGAACTCACAATACTCCAGCTACCTCAGCCTCCCGAGTAGTGGGACTAAAGGCATGCACCACCATGCCTGGCTTCCACAGCGTTTTAACCTAACAATTTTTACTAATCTTTTGCAAAGTTGATCTTTAATATTTTTTCATTATAATTTAATATGAAAATCCCTGTTAGTGACAAAAGTCTTAACATCTAACAAGAATTGTGCTAAGAATCTTCCCAGTGGACCTTTTATGAATCCAAATGTATTAAATTTCCCATCTCATTTGTGTTTTCTGGTTATGGTAGCAATGTGTGACAATGATAAAAACAATATATACACTGAAAATAAATCCAAAATTTTTTCTCGCTATACCACCTTATAACTTATAGAATGTTTGAAACAGGAAAAATGTTTAATTCAGAATGAACAGCATAGTTTTCCCTCTTCCTTTAGAGATATATTAAGAATAGGAAATACATATGACTAATATTTTGCCTTTGGCAATTAGTTCATGAAAAAATTAGCTGTAAGCTTAAATGCATTTATTTAATGAATTACAAATATTTCAGATATTATTTCTCAGTTGAGATAGTAAATGAAGCCATATGGGAGATTAAAAAATTTACTATATGTGGTAAAAGTAGTTTAAAATTACATTTTATTTGTTCTTTGTTATGATATCTGTACTTAAGGCCCTGAAATTTGCCTGACAGTAACACAATGGAAAAATACAAATATTTATTATTTGTTTATCATTATGTAAGTCATTATGCTGTTATATTTTCTAAGTAGACTTAGGGTAATAATAGTCACTGGGTAGAGTCATTTATAGTTCCTCCATGAATCCTTTACAACTTGGAAATGCTGGTTTTTGTAGCCATACTGTACACCAATGAAATTATCTACTTCTTTATTAGTTTCAATTAATAAATTGTGAACAACTTGAAGACAGTTTCTATTTCTGCATCTTCTTCAGATTTCTGCAGTTTCACAAGCTCAAAAGAAATGCAGATACCATATGCCTTTATTTTTCTTAACTCTCTTCTATTAGACTGAGAGGTTGTCGTTTAGCCTATGTCATTGTTAGGCTACCTTTCCTTCTCTGTGGTTCTCGATGGTTCCATGAAGCTTGGTGAAACAGAATGCGTGGAAACAGCCCATTTTTCTTAAGAGCCCATCAATCTTGATCATTTAAGTCTATCTGGTCTCTGGAAGAAGGGTGGTTCCATTGTTTTTATGCCATATTTGAGATATTTGTTGAACCTGGGCTCTGGAGTCGAGCCTACCTAATTATTTCAAGCAGCCAGTCATTCGTCCAAGATCCATCATGGCTGGTATTGGTGGATCTTAAATTCTTTCTGTGAATTTAACCATATCACCTTCTAAGAGTTTCATTTTTTTTTTCCTTAACAGCCCTGAAATATCTAGCACAATCAACTCAGTTTTCGATTTTAAAACAAAAGACAAGAAAATAGTCGATCTTCAGAAATTTTAGGCTTTTACCTAATTACAATCCAGCATATCCCCAAGGAAGCAGGATCCACTGAGTTCTGTCCTGCTAGAATAACAGACAAAAGATCAGGAAATATATGTGTATATCAATATCTCAATATATTTTCCAATCAAAGTAATGCACTTAGTACAGAAAAGATTCTTCCATATAATGAATATTCATTGAAGAGTTCAAAATGACTGAATAAATTAATGGGCCCCTTTTTGATGTAAAAAACAAGGACTAGTCTCTTTTTAATATTAATATTTTATCTAGTATTGAGGATAAGCATTATGCATGATAGGTAACTCTTCTTTGAACTAGAAATATGATCTTTATAATTACATAAAAATTTTCCTCTTCTTGGGCCTACTGCTATGGATTGTTGCATTACCTCAGGTAATAACTAGAGGCTATGTCAGAAAACTTACCTTCAAATTAGTATATGAAATTTATTTCTAGATAAGGATTAATGGGTAGTGCATTTTAAACTCAAGGGAAATACATTCCTACTGGGAATTTTAAGCACTGTTCTGGTGGGAGAGAGATTTTGGCACAGAGCTCAGTATTAGTTATGAAATAGCAATTCCTTGAGCCCCAGTAGCAATTCTTTAAAATGTATTTCTAGGAGAGACAATAAGTGCAATATATGCTTCTGCTCCTTGGAAGGCAGGTCACCTGGATTTTCAGGTCACCCTTTTGGGAAATCTCCACACTTTCAGTTGAGGCCATGTGACCCATACACTGGACCATGGAACTCTGTTGAAAATTCTAAAATGTGATTAATTAGGTTTTTAACAAAATTCTTTTCCATAGAAGATACATTATAATCTTGTTTTTTGTACTGAATATTCAACAAGGGTTTCTCACATTTCTGATGGAAAGTAACTTTTATTCACTTTGAATTATTAGTGGAGGAGATAGAAGCTACTAATTGTCAAATCTAGAATGTAATAAATAAGAGTACCCTCATATTATGGAAATGATAACTAATTTGGATCAGACATAAATGACTTTGAAATTATCAGCAGAATCCAATCATTTGGTTTATTTAAATTTTGAATAAATAAAATTTGAATTGAGAATTTTTAAAAAATTATGGTTAACAATAAATAAAATTAAAATTTCATGTAAGCATAATAGAAAAATACATGTAATATTAAAATTTGCCAAAATTATATATTATGCACATCAAAATAATTATTTTCAAAGAACTTAGATTTTTCAGCAGGTGAAAGTATTCTGAAATATTTCTAAGAGTTTTGTGACATTCATCACAGCATGTGTTTTTATGTATATTGAAAATTTAAAATGAATATATCAGTGTATATATGTGCACATGTGTGTGTAAAATCAGGTTTAACTAATTTTAATTTTCTGTTAAAGTCATTTTCAAAAAAGAAAGACAATTTGACATTTTTGTTTGAACTGCTCTGGAAACAAAACAATGTGATATTCTAGTAAATATGCAAGCTGACTAGGAGATAGTGTTGTTTTGTGAAATATGTATATTATTCTCTAGAGGTCAACCACAGGCTTTCCTGTTATTTGAGTGCAAAATAAAATGTCAGCACATAGACATGATACAAAACATACTTTCATATTATTTGAATCAATTTTTTGTGCTACGAAGATTTAGGGTCTTCCAAAGAATAAAAGTAGAAGAAGAATATCTCCTAGAATGAGAAGCAGAAGGAGATAGAGAGAGGGGAAAAAAACAGAATATTGCTTCTGATTTTTTCTGTATTTTTTAAGAAGGATTTTAAAAAGAAAACAACATATTAAAAACTCCTTCACTTGAAAGAAAGACAATTATCTGGCAAATAGTTAGACCTAGTGTATATTTTCCTATTTGATTTAGCTTTTGTCAGTTCTTTGGAAGTGATGCAGGCATTTATTGATCCAACCTTTCTCTCTTGATATATGAGGTTATTTGTTTTTTAACAAACATTTTGCATGCTTGGCATGAATTTTGAAGAAAAGTATAATTTATAGCTGCATTGTTTTTTATATAAAAAATGTTCATTGGAGTTACAAATATTCAATCCTACCCCTTGTGTTCGTGAAGTCAGTCTCTAGTGTTTATGCTGGTGGAAAAAAAGGAAATCTCAAGTTGCTTCATTTAGCTTTTTGCATTTATATAAAACAACATGTCAGGAAATGCACTCCTGGCAAACCATGGATGAGGATCTAGTGTCCCATGGGCACTGAGAAAACTTCAGGGAAGAAGGATGCACGGCGAACACACAGGAATTATTTCCTGAGAATTCTAAGGACTGAAGCCCTGACTGCTGGGGAAATAAGTTAATAACAAAAAGAAAACCCTACAGTTCAAATTAGACTAGCAATTTAGGTAGAAATGGTGACTCTTCCAAAAATCTCCCTCTGGATTGAAGTCTGACTTTTTTCTGCTCCCCACAGGAAATCTTAAAATGACATATCTGGGTGTTCACATAAGGCCTTTTAATGAGTTCAGAATCATCAGCATTTGGGTACTCTACGTACCAGAGTAAAAAAGAGGTAGAGTCCTTGTGAGAGTTAGAGCTCTGAATGTAGCAAGTGACTGGATACTTCCAAACTGGTTAAGAGGGAATATCATGTCTTGCAGAAATAGTTTGTCTATAGGTAGAGTAAGTTTTGGTTGAGTATGACAAAAGAACTCACTCAATTGACAGGACTCTAGTTACAGTTAACACCAATTTTTACCCACTTTGCACCTGAACTCCTGAAATTGAAGATAGGTAGAAAATAACACAGGATCTTGTTGCCTACTCTCTCTTGACACCAGCAGCTGCAGCCTTTGAGTGAGCCTTGGCATTGTTAATCAGCAATGTTCCTCTACTGTGTTGAACAGGCATGTACCTGCACCTGTGCTAACTGTTTTAGTGTTGCCTTTCTCCTCATTCCTCCCCCATGTCTTCCTTTCCTCACTCTCTAGCTGGTGACTTCACATTCCACTTCACTGAGAAAATTGAAGCCTTCCGAAGAGAATGTCCATGCAATCCTAAACTTGTCTAACTGGCTGGTATTTGTGACCACATGTTCTTCATTCGCTTGTATGTGATGTGTCCTGAAGCCAGTCACTCAATGCATACAGAGTTCCCTCCCCTTCCTTTCCAAGCAACTAAGGGAGCAGTGCTTGACCTCCATCTCCTCTGTATTGTTCATCTTTTTGTTCACCACCAGATCATTTTCAACCCGCATATACATGTTTTGTATTTTGCTTCTGTTTAAAACTATTCTCTTTTAGAGCCACTGTTCCCTCCAAGCATCACCTTGTTCCTCTATTTTCTTTGACTGAAAATCTTTTCTAAAGTATTGTGTACATTTTGTCTCTACTTTTTCCTCCCACCAGTTCAACAAAAGAGTCCTTGTTGAGGTCTCCTATGACATGTATGGTTGTTCCTGAAATGTTAATCTTTAGCAATCTTTGACATAGTGGACACACCTTCTATCATGAAAATCTTCATTTCTTATTTGAGACATATCAGTCATCACTCTTTATGTCTCTTTTACTAATTTGATCTCATCTCCCTGATGCCCAGTGTGGGATATTCTCCATTCTTGATTCTCCTGTTCTTTTCTTTTACTATGTAGGTGATTACTGTGCCATGTTCTAGCTTTATATTCTTTCTATACTGATAGTTTTCAAGTGACTTATTTCTGTCCCTTAAGTCTTCCCTATGTCACTTAAGTCCCTGTCCCTTAAATTTTCTGGATCATTCATACTGCTATTGAATATTTTATAGATAGCCTTATACTTGCATAATACTAACTATATCTCTCATCTCCCCTCAAAAACTCTACAAAATTATTTCTCATCTTAGCAGATAACCAAATGCATAATTCCAGTTGTGCAGGTAAAAAATGAACAAACAAAGAAAACCTCACAGTGTTATATCAATATTTCTATTCCATTACAACTCAATTTCAGTTCATCTGGAAATACCACTGGATCTAACTTAAAAATACAGTCAGAATCTAGAAACTCAACTGTCCACACACTGCCATTAACTCTCTCCTTCTCTGTTTCATGGCCTCCTGGCTGATTTTATTGTTACCCATGTTCCTAAAGTTCAGTTCTTAATCCACTACAGAGAATAATCTTGATCAACATGATTGTAGGCTACTTCTCTCCTTGATCCTCTGTAATGGTTTGCTTCCCTTGAAGGAACAGAAACCAACACTCTTAAAATGGTCTGCAAGATCTGGGAGAGCTGGCCCCATGAGTTCGTCTCTTACTCTTCTGCTTGTTTAGGCTGCTGCAGTGCCCTGGACACTTGAGCTGTTCCCTACTCATTTCAAGCCCATCCCCGAGGTTTGCTGTTCCTCAGCCTTCGGTGGTCTCAACCCGGTAGATCTTCTCACCAACTAGCTAGTCCCTCCTGCGCTCTCACTCAGTTCTTCAAACTTTCTCTCCTCTTTCTTATGCTTTGCTTCTTTCATATTATTTACTTTATATTTTAATTTTCTATCTCACTAAGCTATAATGTAAGCTCCTTGAGGATGGGGCTTCATTGTGTTTTCTGATGAATCCCCAGCATCAGACAGTGTTCAGAGTAAAGTTTTAAGATGAAGATTTTTAGCTATCATCTAAAGATTTCAGATTTCACTGTTGCAGTATTACCTGGTCACACAGAGTTGATTACATGCTCCAGTGCTATATGGAAAAATGATGTAAAATTTATTTTATAAAAATTCAATATAACTGCAATTTTAGGGGAAGAAAAACAGTAGGGACATGTCACTCAGTACTGTAAGTGCAGTGATCAGAGTGTCTTGCTTACAGAGGAATATGGTAGTGATACAGGAAAGCACCACAATTAACCTAAATGAGCCTCACCAGGGGTTGGCTCTGTTCTTTGGTGCATTTTTTATGTGGGGTAGTAGTCAACCTTTACTGACTACTCTGATGCTATTATTTTTAACAATTTCAAATTCACCCTAAGTAATTTAAATAATACAGTCATCATAAGATATACTTGAGACAGTTTTTCTCCTTTGTAAGCAATATAAAGTATCCTTATACAACCTTCATGCATTAGCATAGTTGTCTCTATGGTATTCATTCCTAGAAAACACTGGTATTCTCTTTACAAAAAAGAGTAGCTTTTAAATATATTAGTGGTTCCAAATATCTTTTCTCAGATAGTTGAAGATGTGTACCTATACTACTATGATTGCCATCAGTTCTGCTAAAATGTTTGTTTTGACAATGTGAACTTGTTTCAGTGTTTGATGTATTAAAAAACAAATTGAATACATTGATAGTTTTTATTTTTTTATTTAAGGTGTTATTTTTTCGGATAACTTTCTTATTAATACATGTACACTCCTCAGGAGGAGTTGGTACAGGTGCAGAACACATCTTAATTCCTTTTTTCATACCCTTTCCCTCCCCTCCATCTCTTGATCCCCTTCCCCACTGAAAAAAAGAGCTATCTCTCTTCTTCCTGTTAGCTTTTAAAATTAAATGTATTTGTACAATTTATATATACATAATGATCATATGCATCATAGAGAGTTTGTGCTTGTATATGAAGAAATACAAATGGCAAATAAATATATGAAAAAGTTTTCAACATCACTGGTCATTTGAGAGGTGCAAATTCAAACAACACTGAGATTCCATCTCACTCCAGAAGAAATGGCTGTTACCAAGGAATCAGCAATGACAAATGCTGTTGGGGCTTTGTGGAATAAGGAACCCTTTTCCACTGTTGGTGGGAGTATAGACTGGTGCAACCACTGTGGAAATCAGTGTGGAGATTTCTCAAAAAGGTAGGATTGGAGGTCCCATTTGAACTAACTATTTCCCTTCTGTATCTTCTTGGAAGAATTAGAAACATCAAAGCATAGTAATATATATGCACCCATATTTATAGCAGCATAGTTTGTGATAGCTAAGTTTTTATTTTCTTACACTTGATTTCGTCTTCAAAATCCCTAAGTGAACACTGGAAACTGCATCAAACTAAACCAAGCCATGAAAGATGCCAACTCAAATCTCTGCCACCTTTAGTTCACCACTTTGTTATGAAGTACACCCATCCTTACCTACTTTTGTAACTTTAAATCTTATTTTAGATAACTGTCCTTCAGCAACTTCACTCACTGTAGCTTGGTGAGTTTTTGGAACACACGTGTTTACTGTGGCAAAGCTGCATATGATTTTCACACACATCATAGGTTACATGTACACTGGATTAAATATGTGCTTGTCCATAGCCTAGATAGGGGAGATTCTATTTGAATTTTTTTAATAACTCATCACGGCATTGTAGAATGTAGAATTCATTATGTGTTCATAGCTTCCTCTCTGCTTCTTAATGTTGTATACAACAACATTGAGGCAACAGAAACGAAAGTATTCAAAGCATTTGGCTTAAGTAATATTGGAATTGGATATCTCAGTTTGAAAATATGCCTTTAAGGTTCAGAGACAAATTCTTTCAAGCATTTCTTCCTTTGTTGGGCAGAATTAATTTCTTCAGCTCCTTAGAGAGATAATGTTTAGTCTAAACTCGGTATGAATTTCTACGGTAGCGGGACATTAGCATTTTTCAAGCAAGGAGTAGAGCAGGGTCCATATCAATCCTTCAAAACTCTACAAACAGAATTTTTTCATCAGGTCCAAGCAAAAGAGCTAACATTTCGTTTCGACAGTGAATGATTTCAGGAACATCAGCAAAGGCCTTTCCTCACAAAAGCATAGCCAACTCAACCAATGATGCTTAAATAGTTTTGTGCTACAGTGGGAGATTAAACTGCAAGTGCAGCCATCCTTGGACTTGATTTCTTTGTGTTCGCATTCAGATTCAGGTGCAGATGACATCAAGCTACCCACAAAATTTGAAGGATAAGCGACCTGACATGCGTAGTTGAAAACAAAAGCTGAGAGAGAATCAATTGGAAATAAGCAAGGGCATAGGAACAAGATACATTGCCTACTTAACAGGCAGACCACGGCCTGCCTTTTTAATATGATACCACGTCTGTTTGTGAGAGTGCCAGAAACAAACAAAGACTGGGATGGTTTTATTGTTCATGGTTACAGCCACTATTATACAGCCCTGCTCTCTTATCATTGTACATCTTTGCCTCTTGGTCTCGTAAGAACCTCCCTCCAAAGGCTTGGGTAGAAGAGTAATAAAAAATTGCTACTTAAAGAACATTTTTAGAGGAATTGCATCAGACATGTACTGTGCATTTAATGCTTTATTTCTTCCTTTTACTTTTTGATGGTGGGTGTGTTGGAAGATGAACTGAATTCTTGAACTACCTGTATCAATTCCACTTTGTGGTAGAGATTACAGTGAGGTGTCCCGAAATTTACCAGCTCTCATCAAATGAACCATGCTAATATGCAAAGTAAAATGAAAAGGTAGTAAAAAAAATGGTAGTAAAAAATAACGTTTGATAAGGTAAGGAAACCAGTGGAGGCTCTCTGAAAGCAGGGCCTTTGTAGATAGGCAAAATTAGGCATTATCTCAGGTCTCTATTTGTGAATTCTAGCTGGATGTGGTGGTGCAGGTCTGTAATATCAGCACTGGAGATTGAGGCAGGAGAATCCCTTCAAGTTCAAGGGATAGCTGACTCTATCTCAAAACAAAAAAACAAAAAAACAAATAATTTTGTGGGTTCTTGGGGTGGGGGGTGGGGGAGTCACTTAGTCTGCATGAGCCTGACTAGCTGCATGTGTAAAATCACAAATGACAAAAATACTTGGAAGGATTTATACAAAAATTTTAAAAGAGATAAAGTTTTGTGAAAAACTTTTATCGTATCTCACTTTTCTAAAAGGAGCGAAATGAAGATTAACAGAGGAATAAAATGAAAAAAGGCAAAATGTGAAAATACAGTTCCACCTTTACAAATAGATCTAGACCCAGAGATGGCCAAACATGCAATGCTAAAGAAACAAAAAATACATTTGAGATCATTATCAGCATTTAGTGTTATAATCTTTTGACTTGTGTGTGTGTTCATTTAGCCTTCAGCAATTATCAACTTTTTAAGACATAAATCTATGTTCAAAGAATAAAGAAAACAGTAGATCAGCTCCTGTTCTCCATTTTCTCACATGTAAAATTAGGAAATTAGGGTAAGTAATCAATATTTTTAAAATATGCCTATTATGGATAATAATACAGTATAATTGTTACTATTTTGTGAAGTTGAACTGCTACAACAAAATGCCATAGACTGGATGGTTTAAAAGACAGATGTTTAGTTTTCATATTCTGGAGACTGGGAAGTCTAAGGTTGAGGTACTATCAGGTTTGGTAATGAGTCTGTTCCTGGATTGTACACAGCTACCATCTCACTTCATGCTCACATGGTCTTTTCTTTGTGTGTCCGTGCCTAGAGTGGCAGGAGGATTCTAATAATCATTCTAATCCTGTCACTTTGTGTCTATATTCATGATCTAATCTAAATCTTAATCTAATTATTTCTCAAATGTCCCACTTCAAACACCATTACATTGGGAATTAGGGCTTCAGCATATGAGTTTTAGAGGGATAAAATTATTCATTCCACAATATTTATATTTATAACTAGGCCAGACATTGCCTGGAATTTTTTCCTTAACCTCAAGAAACCTACATTAGGTAATTGTTTATTATGCTCATGTTATAGATGCAAGACAAGGCTTAAAAGGTGAATTGATTATTTCAACATGCCACAACCACTAAAAGTCAGGGGCTGAATTCAAATGCTACATCTTCTGTATGATTACTTAGCCTTGGCTTTTTCAGTACCATAATACAGTGCTTTTAATTATCATTTAAAACTATTTATGAAGCATCCTTTAGATGCGATGTTCAGTGAGGCTTGTCAATTCGCAAAGCAGAGTGGTTCTTTGGTTCACTAAAAGCACATGTTAAAAATAATTAAACTTGCAAGGAAAGATAATTTTTAATAGAAACTATGACATTTTCAGGCACTCAATTGCTTGTTATCCAATCAGCTGTCACTACAAGGAGAAAATATCTTGAAGAAATGTTGAGGTCACTGAAATAGAGAGCTCTTTAACTGATCTATTCCATCTTGAATGCATCTTGTTATTCTTTGAAGTTTCTGAACAGATTTATTAAAGCATGCCTGTCTCTCTAGCTTCAAAAAATGTAGATTTTTTTTCCTTCTTAAAGTCCATTGATCAAATACATGATTTACAGTTTTACTGTTATGCTCTGTGATAACATCCAGGTCTCTGGACAGTATCAAGACCATGCAATTCTAGGGAAATTTTGTCTTCATAAACATAATCTGTTGTTAATTTTTCATATAAATAAAAACATTTTTAAAATTTCTGACAATTTTCACAGTTTCGAAAAATGGGAGGTACAAAGCTTCATCTTCTAACTTTCTATAATGTTCAGCCTTTACCCTTAATTAAGAATGTTGGCCAGAGGAAGCCTTATGCTGTGCTTTCCCAGCCAATGACATTTTTAAAGGGATTAGAGTTGACATTTACTGTAATTATTATTATTATTATTGTTATTATTACTATTTCTTCCTCTTCTCTTCCTTCTCCTTCTTCTCCTCCCCTTCCGCCTTGCTCTCTTCTTCCTCCTCCTCCTTTTCCTTTGTGGGTCTGGTGGAAGCTGAGCTGTATTCCTAAACTAGCTGCATTAATTCCATCTTGTATTAGAGATTAGAAAGAGGTTTCTTGATGACCCTGTACCCCTGGTCAAGATACCAGCCTTCCTTACTGTATACTCCTCAGGCCTGGCCTCTATATCTCTCTTTCCTGGCATAAATCATCATCAGTCATCCTGTCTTCTCTTACTTGATTAAATACCAGGAAATGTTTTCATATTCATCACTAGAATCATCAAAACTATGAGAACCTAAGGGTTCTTTCATATTTTTTGTTCCCCAATGTACCATTGGCTCCTCTGTTACAATAAATATTGTAACACCATGTGAATATGTTTTTATTTTTAATTTTTTGAGACAGGGTTTTTCTGTGTAGTTCAGCCTGGTCTTGAACTCTCTGTGTAGTTCAGACTGGCCTCAAACTCAAGAAAATCTGCCTGCCTCAGCCTTCCAAGTGTTAGGATTAGAGGCATGCACCTCCACACTTGACATCATGGGGGTATTTAAATATCCAGTTTTTATTCCTCCTTGGATTCTTCATGCTTTGACAGTACCTCTACTGTTCTGCATTCTCAGTACCTAACACAGTGCCTTCATGTAGGTGCTCAGTGAGTGTTTTCTAACTCACATTAAAGGATTGTGTGCCTTGTAAAGCAGTGGGAGTAAAGAGAGCAGATATTACAGAGATGTAATGGCAAAGCCTGATGATAATGACATGCAGGGAATGAAAAAAGACTCAAATGCAAAGACATATAGATAACAATCTATGTGTTACAAATTATAGATAAACATATAGATAATTAACGTATAGACAACTGACAGAGATGAAATACAATACTTTTAATAAGATAAAAATCATGTCTACTAATATTGACTACTTAGTATGTGGTGACTACTGTGTTTAGTGTTTTACATGGATTATGTCTTTGAATTCCAGCATAATTACTGTTAAACAAATAAAAAAGTTGGACCAGGGAGTTAGTTGAGAGGTTCAAATGCTTGCCTGGTGAGCGTGAGGTCATGAGTTCAATCCTCAGTACCAAATGAATAAATAAATAAATAAAAAGTTTAATCAAAATGCTAAATAAATGAAAAATAGAGTGAAGAATTTGGACATACCTCTATTTACCCATATTCTATAAAATCAGAGTTTTTCACACTGCAATCCAGGAAAACACAAAATCAAATGTCATAGAAAATAGTGGTTAAGATGCACATTCCTGAATTCGGTCACCAACATTTCCCTGAATCAGGAAGCCTGAGTGTAGAGCCAAGGATTCTGCATGTTCAAAATTACACAAACCCACTCCAGTGCCAGTTAACATTTTAGATATATTGTGTTTATTCTAGTTTAGTAAAACAGTGAAACTCTTATCCTGTGCAGTTGATTGAAGCCTTGGAGATGCTGAAATCCACATCATTTCGTATTCTAGGACTAACTGGACTAATGGGAAATGAAAGAAGAAATAGACAATGATAAAACACTATAGTAAATGCTTGGGTGCCTTCATGAGTATATTGCACTTAAGAGACCCAGGAAGTCTGGCCAGGGATAAGTTTTAAGTGACAGAGAGATGCAGATTTTTAAACAGCTAACACTTGGTTGCAATACAGAGTTCTTGAGACAGATCAGGATGAAACATGGTGGTTAGCTATGCAAAGATGGAGCTGAAGACACAGGAGGTGAAATGGCCAAGGAAGAGCCTTAAAAACCAGACAATCAGGAACAAGCCCTTGGCAAATACTTCTCATCTGACAATGTTTTTTTTTTTTTTTTTTTTTTTTTGTAAGTTTAGTTCACTAAGTAAATGAACCAATGAGTACATAACAAATTAAATCACCCCTTTTTCATTTTTTCTATTAGTACATATCTGCAATACATGCAACTTTCAGTCATCTTAGGTGGGGAGTGGGCACAGGCACACAATACAGACACTTTCTTTTTTTAATCTCCTTCCTCTTCCCTCCCACACCCCTCCCTCCCTCCTCTAAATCTCCTTTCCTCATTTTCATTCTTATTGTCTGTATGGCAAAGGAATCAATGACCCACAGGATGGGAAAAACCACAGCTATTTTTCAGACAGGGAACTATTATAAAGTACACATAAAGAAGTCAAAAAGAGCTAAACAAATTAGACCACCTAAATAAAAGTCCCTACCAAGAAATGGGCAAGTGAATGAACTTACACTTTTCTGACAAAGAAGTACGAATGACCAACAAATATATGAAAATAAAAGTTTGACATTTCTGGATATTAGAGAAATGCAAATTAAAACAACATTAAGATTCTATCTTATACCAGAAAGAATACCAAACATTAAAAATTCAAAAAATAATAAATGCTAGTGTGGCTGCAGTGAAAAATGAATCCTCCTACATTGCTGGTAGGAATGTACACTAGTACGACCATTATGGAAAGCAGGATGGAGGTTCCTCAAAGAACTAAAGGTAGAACTTCTATAGGATCCAACTATGCCCTCCTAATTGTCTTCTCCAAAGACATAGAGACATCCTACACAGTGACATGCACACACCAATGTTTATAGCAGCACAATTCATACTAACTCAATCCTGAAAGTGGCCTGTGCACATATCAACAGATGACTGGATAAAGAAAATGTGATTTCTATTCATAATGGAGTACAGTTTGGCTCTAAGAACAAATTGGAGACATTTATGTGAAAATGGATGCACCTGGAAAAATATAAAGCTGAATGAAATAAATCAGATATACAAGGATAAATACCATGCAACGTCTCTCATCTGAGTAACACAAAATACAAATAAGCAATGAAAGAGAAAAAGGAATAGACCTATTACTAATGAGAAGTGAGGTTCTAGAAGGCTTTGGGCAAGGAAAGAGTTGGAGAGAAGGGAAAATAATTGGGATATAGATATGCCATGTACAGGAACATAATAACCTCAATGAATGTAAATAATGTATGTCATAAACATGAACTACATTGCCCTTTTAAATGACTTAAAACTTCAGCACATTTTGTGAATTGTCTCTGCCAATCAAGAATGTTGAAAATGATCTGCCTAGCTTGTAAAGTCTCAGAATGATTTTTCTTTGAAGGAATATGTGATAACACATAATAGAAAAGTTGTGTTTTAAATGGTTTCTTTCTAAATACATATACCTTGAACAGTTCTTATAAATTCTAATTTAACTCAAAATTCTTTGGCATTTCCAGATTCTAGTAATCAATTTTATATAAAAATTAGAATCTGCCTCCACTAGCATTGCCCCTTCACAGCCTTGTCTGCTCACTGATGTGTGATATCAGGTAAGCTCACCCTCAGAGTGGAGTTTCTGTGCCTTTGCATATCAAAGCGAAAGCAAGATACCGTTCAACTGTCGAGAAATATCAAAATTTTTTTGAACACAATTGGTAAGGGAATCAACAGCTTCAAAAAATTTTTATTAAGAGCTTGGTACTATTGTTCTTGCCTATTAATATCAAGATATACTGAAGAGTTAATAGAGAGAAAATGATTTTCAGAATAATAAAGTTTACAGTCCTTTCAAAGACACAACAATAAAACTGTTGAGAAGCATCTAAAGAACATAAAAGAAGTGAATTTTGGAGTTGAACTCATTTTGCCTTCCATGTTTCCTTGTTGTATAAAACAGAAATATGTCTCTTTTATAGTTGGGGAGCAAAAGGGAAATAAACATATTCCCTGTATAAAAATGATGCAGTGACTGAACAGATTATTAAATTTCTTTGATATCTCACTTGATAAGTGTTTTTAAGTATGGTCTGATGAAAAAGAAAGGCCATGGGTTGGAAGTCAGAAGTCATAGGTCCTAGAAGTAAGTCATTTTATTAAACTTCATTTACTGTTATGTCATTTGCTGTTAACTTTCCCACCCATAAAATATAGCGGGTGACTAAATCTCTAAGAAACTTTGCAGCTCCCACTTAATTAAATCAGTAACAAGGACACACTATTTCAGGATTTAAAGTCATAATTAGGAACAATATTCTCTTTAAGGTAATCACTCTACATTTCTGTTCATCTAAAGTTCAAAATTACTTAACAATAAGAAATAAAAAGTAGCTCCTTACTATGTAAATTTTAAAGTGATTTGTAACTCTTGACTTTTTTATTTTCACAATGTAGATATTGTGATACTAAAACCATTAAAATCATATATACTATAAAATATGGGTACATATATATAGTATAAATGCACAAGGTTATTGACAAAGTAAAGTTTATGTTATTTGTATGACTGTTTCTGTGTTTATGGTGAAGAGGGATTTATGCACAGGGAAAAATATGAGGTAAATTTGAATGATATATATGAAAATATGGCAAGAATATTTCAGAATCATTAGAGAAGCACATTTTATCAGAATCAATTGATGTTTATGTTTTCTAAGCAGCTTTTTTTATTGATGAATTATATGCTAAACAGAATTATTTGAATACTTCTGTAATGAGAATGTATAGGAATGATTCTGTGAAATATAAAGAATTATGCAAAATATTCCTTACATTTTTCTTTCCAAACCATTTCCCAATGAGACTTTGTACGTTAGAGTATTTCACTATGAAGTGCAAGGACAAAAAAATGAGCTTAAGCAATTGTTAGGTTTACATTTGGCCCTCGTATTTCCTAGGTGTGAGAAAAGAGACTATGAATTCCTTTCCTGAAGGCTGAAGAGTATTAGTACAGGGCAGGATGTATAAAGTTGCAAGCACTGACTGCTAGGTTCCACATGATAAAGGTGGCCATATATTCATTCGCATACACACACAGACATAAACACAAACACAGACACACACACACACATGTAGACATATAAACATAAATATATACATATTGTCTATAGTGAGCAGGGTCTTGAACCTGTTTAAGAGTAGTATTATAGGAATCAATGGAATTCTCTAGATCATTTTACACATGAATGGCTGCTAAATAAGTAGTAGAATTTGGTATCTTAGAAAGTCTATTGTGTACATCTTTCAATTATCCTTAATACCTTACATTTTAAACATTAATGCCAGTTCTTCGTAACTCAAAGGAACTTTCTGGAATCTAAATGTTTTAATTCACTTGACCATATTGCCTCACTCATAGTCATCCATAAATATTTTATAAACATTTTTCCTTGGTTTTTAAATACTGGGCAAAATTTTCAGAAAGCCAATTTTCATTTTGTGTGTAAGAAGTCATTCAAATTTATAGGTGGGTTGTTTATGTGGTGAGATTTTATAAATGTTCCCACCCTAATACACGTACCTACTTTTTCCATGGTTTCTGAAATCTCCACTTAAAAAGCAGTGAGATTACCAAGGAACCGGATCTTATCTGAAAGAATGAAAAAGGCACATGAGAGTCTCAAAATTGGAACATAATCAAAGCTAGAATTGCTCTCTCACCAAATAATCTAGAAGTAAGTCATTTGTAAGTGCTGATTTGAAAGGAATACTGTCATTTTGCAACAAGATGTTTGAACTAATTACCCTTGACCTGCCTTTAAATGACTTGCTGTGATTTTTATGAGACATTTAAATCAGTATTTATTATTTTAAACAATACATTAATAGTAGTCAAATATTATTTTAGTGGCTGCATAAAAGCAAACTGACAGTTTTATTTTCCATGTACTATTTTTTCTTTGTTTTTTTCTTTACTTTTTTTTTTTTTTTGGTATAAATGAACGCTGAAAATCATGGGGATACCTATACATATTTCTATGTTAGACTCATGAATTCTATAAGTGGATAAAAGACTTAAGGGTAATTTACATTTTTGTGTTTTATTGGTGCAGAGAATGTTCTGATTCAGCTTTAAGTTAATGTGGAAGATATATAAATATAAATATATATATATATATAGTATATGATTAGTAATATGTATAATATATATTATATATATTAGCAATATATAGCATGTAAATAGCAAGAAGCTACTTTTCCTAAAGGTGTGAAAGGAGAGACAGAGAGACAGAGAGAGAAAGAGAGAGACAGAAACAGAGACTGACACTGAACCACCCTGCCCCCAGCTACACTAGTAGGACTTCCTAAGATTTTGAAAGCACAGATTACAGTTCAGTCTTATACATTTGCAAAGTAAAAAAATGCACGTCAAGAAGAAGTTCAGCTATTACCTCATTGCAAAGACACACTAATGTTTTGAATTTAAAAATATGGGTTCCAGTGTAGCCTAGGTTTTCAAAGGAAGAAATCAAAGTCCAGGACAATTCAGAATTTTTCTCCAGCTATAATCTGTTTTACCATACAGCCAACATCAGCAGGCAGAGATCCTGATCCCTTTTGCTCTAGGAATGGCCTTTCCTAGGTCATCCTGTGTCTGTCTTCTCCTCACTAAATGAGTGGCAGAAATCTTTCATTGCTCTTTCTTTTGCATGATTTCCCCCTGGATTTAGGTGCTTGTCACTAGCAGCAAGAGTTTCTGTGAGGTTTGTCTAAGTCCAGTGGAAAACTGTGATAAAAGAAAAGGAAAAGAAAGATATTTACATGCTATTTATAGTTTATAAATTACATAAGCTCTTAAAATGTCCAATGGATTCTACTTGTACTTAAAATTATATTGGTGATCCCTTCTAGCAGGCAGACTTTAATTTTTTTAATCATTGGAAGTTTTAAAAATACTAAAAGGAAAGGCAATACATCCATACTTCTGTAATCATCATACCTCAGCTCATTTGCATCCAGAGGTCTTACACACACACCCACACACACAGACATGCATGTGCATGTATGCATACATGTCCCTTTCATAAAAACGATTCTATTGTTTTTGTGAAATTTACCTATGTGAATTAAGTATCTGCTAATATTTCAGGATTTCATACATTTTATTGTCCTCCTATGCAATAAAAAATATTTTCATGGATAGGGAAAAATTTATAATATGCTTTGCCTGCTGTTTTTACTCTGTAAAAAAAACATGTTTTTGAGTATAATTGATGAAATATCTGCTATGAAAGATGAGAAAGTCTTTCATAGCAGAGATGAACATGTCTATTCATTTTCTGTCTTCTGTGCTTTGAAATGTTTGGTAAACTATTGGTTTCACCCTATTCAGTTGTATGGCAATGTCATTCTCTTCAGTAACAATTATTTCCATTGTATTTACTTTTATTTGTCTAGATAAATGTATAAACTAGTCAAGAGTAGTCCTTTCACCCAGTATCTAATTTTTAATTGCCTGAATTTGTTGCTAGACATTTTAGAAAGTGTTATATTCTCTCAGGACTTTATAATGGAAATGTGGGTTAGTATATCATGTGGGTTAGTTACAATATTTTTGGGTAATATTATTCCATTTTCTTCTGAGCCTGAATGTTACCATATGGGAATCTACTTCGTCTTCATCTTTGGGATGTGTTTTGATGTTGATTTTTCTGTCAAGTTGTTCAGATTAACTCTTTGCTCCTTAGATTCAATAGTTGAACATATATCTCACTATTCAGAATCATGTATTTAATTTTTCAGAAACATGAGCTAGTCTTTCAACCTGTAAATCCAGATTACTTTTCAGTAAATTATTGTTTTACCTTTGACAAAAACTCCTGTCCCATCTGTGGCTTCAGGCCATTAGGAATGATGGTTATCTTAGGACTGAGTTATCTTTCCTTGTTCTCTTCCGGACAAGCTTGGCCTTAATTATTTTTCTCCCTTTTTCTTTTGTATCTGCATTTGTTGTGATTATCTAAAGTGTCTTCTATGTTAGTAATCTGATTTCCTGTGGCATTATGATATTTGTACTTTCTAATTTATGTATTTGTATTTTGGTGATGTTGTTTTGGTCCTTAATTCTTTTCGTTAGTCTAATACCTCCTGTATCATTTCATTGTTAGTTTATCATCTAGTGTTTGACATCTGTCTTTTTTTTGGTACCAGAAATCAAACTCAGGACCTTGTGCTTGCCAGGCAGGCACTGTGCTACTGAGTTATATCCCTGGTCCAACATCTGTCTTTATTGAATTTATTGTTATACTATATTAAGAGGATCCATTCTGTGAAGCAATTTTAGAATTTCTTTCTCTCTCTACTTTTATATTTACTGCTGAATTATGTGGTTTCTTACATTTAATATGTCTCTTCTCTCCTTCCTTCCCTCACCCCTCTTTCTTTCTCATTATTGTTATGTTTTCACGTTTACTATTGTATATGTAAGTATGCATACACTGCTCTGTCAGAAATTCTCTTTTTACTCTAATGTAGTGAACGTTGTTTCTAAATTTATTTACCATAATTCCTGAGATTTCAGTAGGCATTTCAAGGTTAGGCTTTTTCTTTCTTTTCTTTCTTTCTTTCTTTCTTTTTTTTTTTTTTTTCTTTCTTTTCTGCACTGGGGATCGAACTCACAACCTTGTGCCTTCCAAGCAGGCGCTTATTCCACTGAGCTAAATTCCTGGCAAAGTTACACATTTATAAGTAAACAGCAGGGGTGGCAAGGCACTGTGTTCAGGTGAAGCGGTGTGCAGTTTCTTTCAGAATAACCAATTCTTCTTGCCAGAGCCGTGTGCCCTTCTGTCTGCAGGAGAGAGAATCATCCTCAGGTTTTCAGTCAGCTCTTTAATTCATGGGTAGCCCAAAACCCTTCACCTTGATCAATGTCACCCGCTCTCTGTTGTGTTTCCTCAATAGCCATCAGTGCTTCTCCCCAGTCACAAAGGAAAAAGACAAGCTAATCATAGGTTTTACATTCATTAACGCTTACAAGTGTTAGTAACAATACATAGCTTTCCCCTAATTCTAGGGCAGGTTCTCAGGTTTAATGGCTAATAAGGAAATAAATAATATCTTCTCCTCTGCTCCAGAAATGCCTTTTTGGATACAGTACATATACACACATACATATGCGAGTTGTAAGTCTGCGTATACATATTAAATGTAAGTCTGTGTATACATTGTAAATATAAGTAGTTTGTACAATCAAGTATTTATAGTAGTATATAGGAACATATGTATCTATGAATTAGTAGAAATACATATATAATTATGTGTGTGTGTAATACACATGTGCAAACTGACTTGGTTTGAGTCGTCAGAATCTACTGAAAGCCATTTGTAGCGCAAGACTGAAGTCTCCAGCTGCTTTGTTAGCAAAGGCATGGCAGTAACAACAGGATGCATATAGAATTAGGACCTTGAGATAATCCATCTATTATTTTTATCCCAGATTTGAGCTCACAGATCATTCCCCCACTTTGTTCCTAGGCTCCACAATTGAAAAGAAAATTGGAAAGCTCAGTCTGGGTTTAGAGAGATGCAACCCTAATTATAGTAAGGGCAGGCAAGGAGTCAGGGCAATGGGATTATTTGTCTGGATAAAGAACATTGTGTGGGGAGATCTGAAATTGTTTCCTAGCATATGTGAAGGAATCTTAAGTAAAGATTGAGGATCAGATAATCTTCATTCCTGAAGCACATAAGGCAGAATTTTTGGATAGCAGGAAGAATGTTTTAGCATACTGCACTCACAGTCAGTAAAATGATTGGAGTGTGCCAAATAAAATTCAAAAGGTCTAAGTTTGATATATCTAACATAATTAAAGCATTATCTTTACCAGTGATAGGAGAATGGTTTATAGTTTATTGCTTTTGGCATCTTATTGCCATAACTATTATTAACTTTATAAGAAAACTTTCCACTTACATTTTAAATATTCCTCACCTAGCTTGGTATCCAGATGATAACTGAATGCCAAATAGTTGTTCTAAAGAATGGACCCACCCTTATATGTGCTCATCTGAGAATATGTTTTGGGCATCTACCCCATTGTTGACCTTGAGGACATAAAGATAGATACAAAGTCTTTAGTTTTGCAAAATTAATAGACAGATAAGTTCCAGTGCAGGTCAGTGCCACAATGGGATGGATTACTGTTGAGTTACTTGGCCTGCCTTTATAGAATTTTCAGTGTAATACATTTAATTCTACTTAAGAAAATATATGCAATTAAATATTGAATTTAAGCCTAGATACATGTTTAAAAATGTAGTGCAAGTTATAATAGTTAGTTTTCCCATTTGTTTTTAGTTTATGTTCGATACACAAAATCATTACTTTCAACTTGGAAAATTGTAACATGTACATATCACATCTTAATTATTTGTACTTCCTCTTGTTCTCCCCACCCTCCTATTTTCCCTGCCTCTATCTCCCCTTCCCATCAAAACCCCTTTCTGTATTTCTCTCTGTCTGTTTCTATCTTCTCTCATATTTTTTTTGTCAAAATAGATTGAAATATCCTTTGAAACTTGCTATGTAGTTCAGCTGGCCTCAGGATCACTTTGTAGTCCAGGTTGGTCTCGAATGAATAACAAATGTAGAGAATAAAATAAATAAGTACAAAGCCATTTTGCAAGAAGGCGGATACTTCAGTCAATATTAATAGTCAGAACAAAACTCAAGTGTGCTTTTATTTTCAAGGTATAATACATTATATACATTTTTAAAGGTAGAATCTACCCTACCCTAACCTAAACTTTTTAGAAGGGTACAGATAAGGTTGTGAGAGAAACTTCAGTAGAGAATCAAATGCAAATTTCAATAACCAGTTCTATCAGGGAGGACAGATTTGCAGGTTGGAAAAAGCAAACTAGAGAAAAATATTAAGCAAATTTCAAGTAACTTGTCACATAAGAAAAGTTTTGCAGAGAACTGTTGAATAGGGCAGACAATATATTACATAATACATCACTGTTAAAAAAAAGAGAAAAAGGAAGCTATATATTTAAAGTTAGCTTAACAGAAGTTACTTCGGCAACGTAAGTTAGTGGAGGAAAAAAATCTCTGGATGAGAGCAATTTCTCATCACTATATTGAACAGTGCATTAGTCTATATTATCTGACAAATGTAACTAGGCAGAGTTCCAGAAATATGTTGATAACCATAGCTATAGACAAGCCATGTTCACTCTGTAGTCAGTTTCTCTGTTTGTATATATAGTATCTGTTTTAAATTTTAAATAATTTACTTTAACAAGTAGGGTTAGTTTTGTTGAACTAGATGATTTTCATGGAAAATAGAAATTAAAGTACAGTCAATAAATTTTTAACTTGTCTATAAGCTCATAAATATAAAAGTATAGGTTGGATGTTGGTAGCACACACCCCAGCACTGTGGAGGGTGTTGTATTTTGATTTAATTGAGATACAGTGTATATGTAAATGATGTGTGCATGATAGGTTTAGGAAAGTTGGCAGTAATTTGGTTGTACATTACTTAAGAGCAAGTTTGAAGAGTTTTAACTAATTCCAAATCCAATTCAGGCTTATATTTTTAGATCATTTCAGGGAATGTTCTCCCAAGTCACATATTTAATTCTCTTTGCCCAGAGGAGGAATTTTAAGGATCAGGTTTAAGAATATTACTGAAGGTATGCTGAAAGAACAAATACATTACTCAATCTTTTTTTTTCTAAATAGTCATGCTCTGCCATTTAAAAAATATTTTCATCTTTCATTAACATTGTCCATTAGAATATAATTTTATCTTGTAGAAATATGGTTCTGTGACACTGTTCAAATTTTATCGCAAAGGGTGAAAATGTGCATTTTATTGAGTCCTTATTAGAATCAGCAAATTTTTGTTGAGCACCTGCTGATTATGAAACACTCTACTGGGCACTGAACTATAAAGAGAAACCACTGGCCCTTGTCTTTACCACAGAGCCTGCTAATGGCAGAAAACACAGGCTGAGTTAGGCAGTACATGTCAAAATGCAGGAGATGTAGACTTATTTAGCGTGGAGGATAGTGCCACATGTAATTAAGAGAAACATTTTTTTCTCACACCTACTGTCTGATATAATGTCAAACTTGTAAAATCTGATACAAAAATGAAGTTACTAAGAGGGCCAGGGAAAACAATGCAATGATAAGTGTAATGCTTAAAGCCTAAGAAATATAAGAAAACTTTAAAACATAGATCAGATTGACATATATACAGGTATTTGTGAACAGGAAAGAATAGGTGAGTCATTCTGGTTCTTATAGTGTTACAACTGCAGTTACATGCTTCAGTTAAATTATTCTCTTCCTAAAAATACACTCAGTTAACAAAGCATTTTGAAAATTTACTATGTGGCCAACTTTACATTGTACACTCTAAGGATAATAAATAGAAAGGCCTCCCCTGCAATTGCGAAAACTGAATCTTTATATCACTATTTCAAAAATAACAGTCACTTAAACTCAATAATTTGTTTTTAAGAGATACTATTATGTGAAGCAAAGTATTTTTTATCTGAAAATACACAAAAATACTAATGAAACATTAGAAAATAACATGATTTTTAAAAATACCATGTACCAACATATAAAAGATACACTCATGCTTTATTATAGTTTTCTATTTCTATAGATTTGCACAGTACAATGATATTTACTATGAGTGATACACTATGTTTTCTATTGTTTGTCTTTGTCAGTGTATCATTTTAAAGTATTTACAATTAACTGTCATTTTCCTGAGTTCTTAGCTCTAGGTCGGTGATGGTGAACCTTTAAAGATGAATGCCCAAACTGCAACCCAAAGCCCATTTATTTATTGCAAAGTGCCAACACCGTGATTAAATCTAAACATTGAGGTTTTAGCTTAGAACAAAACAACTCATACATTAATATCTTTTGTCTTAAAGGAAAAACAAATGATATGCATGCCATATGTTTCCACCACTGCCTGAGTTATAGATGTGGACAGTAGAGGCACTTTTAGTGAGTAGAGAGGTTGGGATTTAAAGCCAGGTAGTCCTCCTCCATCATTAGGATTCTTGAACCTTCTCATTTTTCCCCTTCAATACAAATTTAGTGTTCTCTTTTTTTTTATTTTTATGATCCTTACTATGCCTTCCTCCTCTACTTCCTCTTTGTATTTCTCTCTGCCATACAAGTATGTCTGTGTGTGCATATATGTGTGTAACTTCAACCCAGTAAATCACTTTCAAGACCTACTAATAGATTTGCCCTCCCGTTTTGAAAAACTCTGCTTTAGGCATAATAATTTCAAAAGTTTGATGAAAGTGAAGAATGAACAGATTTAGAGTTTACATGATTCCAGGAAAGGAGTAACAGGAGAAGATGGATAGATAACGTGGTTTTATATTTTTAAATGACCCTAATTTATTGTTTCCACCATCTGTGAGACACCAGAAACATTATCAGGTTATAATATCATCAGAATTTTTAAGTGGTAAAGTAGACAATTATAACAAAGCACTGTAATTCAGAATGTGGGCAGGGGAGAAACGTGGGCAGGGAGTCAGACTGTCTGGTGCCAAAATTTATATCTGTGTAATTTTGGAGAAGTTATTTAAACACCTTGAGCTCAACCTTTTCATTTGTAAAATAGGCATCATGGATCCTGCCTCAGGCAGTTGTGGTGAGAATAATAATAATTGTAAAATGCTTTGACTAATAAATTGTGCATTGACACCTCTCAGGAAATATTGTTTTTGGCTACTAAATAAGCACTTGACCAAAATCTGTAGTAAAACTGAGAACAGAATTGAGAAGATTCAACTAATATAAATTTTCAGAGGATATTTTGTTAGCATTCCTGATGTCTTTTGGTTTATCATCAGTGAATTTGACTAAGGAGTAAAAATGTCTCATTATACTAAATAATGTTATCAATAGTAAATACATAATTCTAGCTCTGCATGAAAAGTTAAAATGGCTTGAAGTCACTTTTCTTTTCATGTCTCTACCCCATGAATATTAATGCATCCCAGCTAAAACATCTCAATCTATTTTCTCCTGTGAAGATTTTTTAAGAAAAGTTTAGTACTGGAGGTATAAATATTTAGCTATAATTTGGGATAGTAAGGCAAGGAGAGAAAGGAGAAAACAGAGTCTTAAATCTTTGGAGTTTCCTTTGGTTCACCCACTCTTCTAAAAGACCACTACCATTATAGTTTTAATGCTCACTTTGGCATCGGGAATGTTTTGCTGGTAGTGGGAAAGAGAAAAATGTTTCCTAAATGAGCAAAATGTAGCACTCCTTACTCACTGAACATAATAACACCATTGACAAAAACACAGTATAATTATAATCTTGAAAATGGCTACTGAAAACACCTATTAATTTCCTATGTGAAATGAGGTCATAGATAACTGTTCCACTAAACTTAATCTGAATTTAGTAATGAACTGTCAGGTTAGCATGTATAATAAAATGTGACTTCACTTTGTTTTCTTGTGGAAGAGCATAAATATTTCTTTTTTAAAAAATTCCTCTTCTAGGCATCGTTTTGAGGGACAAAACCTGAGGGATTCATTAGCAAAAATGTGTTATATGTATTTATATTTTCCTTCAATTACAAATTTCCATCATAAAGTAACTAGCATTATGGTAATTAAGAAATTAAATTAAATCAGTGTGTCACATACCATGCTGGGAAAGTAATAACACAGTATAGTAAAATACTGCAATAGGCAATCTCTAGAATAGTAGAAATGTGTCCAAAAAAAAGATAGTAGAGTCATTTTTATTGCCTTATTAAACAACTAGTTTCAGTAAAGAATGAGTCCATCACACTGAGTAAATTCTAGTGAAAATCTGGAATTACAGGCCAATTAAACATTATTATTTTACACTTTGTATTGCTTCTGTGCTATAAGATTTCCTTCCTTTACCTCAGGGGCATATCTTCCATGACTTTATGTATGTTACAGTGTATGTGTCAATTTCATGCAGCACATGGATGTTTAGAATGTTCATTGCATTTTTCTGTTTTATGTAGATGCTCGTCTCCAATGTTTTTCTTTTCTTTTAGGAAAATACCATTAACTGCAACTGCTTACCTGCATTAAGTGGGGGGTGATATATTCTGCAATAGTTCCTATATAATCAGGTGTGGTTTAGGGAAATACTTGAATTTCAAATATTTTCTATCCCAGAGCAGTGTATTCAATTTAGTAAAGACCTCAAAATGCAAGTTCACATCCTCACTCGTTCACTTCTTTTCTGTCTTTGCAGTTCCACCATGGTTTTTAAATCACCCTTCCAACCTCTATGCCTATGAAAGCATGGATATTGAGTTTGAATGTTCAGTCTCTGGAAAGCCTGTGCCCACTGTGAATTGGATGAAGAATGGAGATGTGGTCATTCCTAGTGACTATTTTCAGATAGTGGTAATTATCTTTTTACATATTAGCTTGATAATCCCATTTATTACTTACATTTTTTTCATTTGATTTGTTTTCCTGGTGAGTTAGTTACTATTCAGAATTTTTATAATGTGTTAAGTAACCTTGTAAGAAAGCAGATGATTTTCTAGACTTGAATTGAGGACCTGAACAAAAGTGATATATGGTCCACTCTGCTTGTTTTATAGAGTAAGGCTTTAAAGCATAGCAAAACAGAGGGCCTAAAATTTTCCAAGTATGTTCATAGTATGTAATTTAGAATCTAGTAGCAGACAACGTTAACCACCATTATCTTACTATTGTGCCTTTTACCACTTGTAATATGTTTTTATTTTTTTTGTAATATATTTTTAATAAGATATCTTATTTATGATTATGGTAGTCTTACTGTGATAATACAGACTACTTCCCTTTGTTACTTTTCCATGTAATGTCAACTTATCTTCTTGGAGCACTGTTGATGGAGACAGTGACGGTGGTCACAGCAATGTTAAAGAGTCCATAAAAATCTATAGTTCACATTGCTTTGCAACTTTCCGTGTTGGAAAAAAGTGAAACCAAGAATAATAATTCATAAAGTTCCTCATAACTTTTAGTTCCCTATCTCTATACTTACGGGAGAGATCATAGGAATACTGGTACCATGCTTGCTGAATTGCCCTGGTACACAGCGAGTGTTCCATGCCTGCCATGACTGTTTTTACTATTACCTGCAGAATGAGTTGCTCATTGGAGAAATGCTTTATGGAAACTCCCTTGTAGGCATAGCTTTGAATCGAAAGTTCTGATTTCAGGCATATGAATATACAGTATGAAAAAAATATATACAAAACACTTTCCAAATATCAAGGAACATTGCAAAGAAAGAAGAAGCTTTTAGGTCCACTTGTCTTATGTTTGAGATGCAGAAATGACCCTGTCAAAGAGGAGCTGTTGCCTAAACCAGGTCTCTCAGGTGGAATATTCCAGAATGCAGGCATATGGTGAGGCCAGGCACAGCCTCTCCCCATGGCATGTACTGGCTCTTACTAGTCCACGCCTCCTCCACAATCAGGTGACTTTCATCAACTTTCATAATCTCCTTGAGCATGCATTTTGGCATGCCATAAAAATTCTTAAGGAATGGGTCAATAAATCATATGTTTATCACTTTTCTCATCACTACCCATTTTTCACTTGTAGTTGCATGCATTTAATTGGTTCGGAATAGAATAAGAGATGGAAAAAATTAACTTTTGAATGCCACACCAATCCATTACTTCCTTTAAATATGATGCTATTTCCAAAACCACTGAATTGAAAATGACTTGCATTGAGTAACTTGAAAGTGTTGTATATGCCGATGATATATGCTATTTGAATATAAAGGAAATTGTTGCATACATTTATGGACACATGATAAAATAAAGCATTTTTCTACAGTTTGAATAATCATTCTCCCAGCATGACTCATTTTAGCAAACCTATTTAAATGCTTCTTTTCTTAAGGTGAAAGAAAATGTATGTGCCCTATTCACATTAAATTGTGCTTAAAAATATTTTCTCAATAGTTCCGAAAATTCAAGAGTCATTGTACATGTTAAAACTAAATCCAAATAATAACTTAAATGAGAATTGTTAATTAGAAGTTAGCAGCTTTATCTAAGAATTTTACATCAGCTGAGAATTGACTACAAGACACTAAAAACAATTAAGAATTCCCCACGAGGTAATATTTATCTCTTAATGACTTCAGGGAAAGTGATTTAACACTTCTCTCTTACTGAACTAATTCTTGCACTAATATGGAAGATAAACTGAGTTTGTGTAATTAAATGCTATCTCCAGATCATTTTATCATCCATCCTTGAAAACCATGGTGGTTCATTTTATATAAAAAAGGAATGCATGTTGCTATATTTCACTCACGGACTGCCAAAGGTGTGAAACATTCCCAATAGAGACTAGAAAAGACACGGTTTATAATTTCCATGGTGCCCCCATCTCATCCCCAATAGAGTATATGTCCCAGCAATTATTATTTTAAAAGGATTTTTTGACATTTAATGGTAAACATTTCCTGAAAATATGTAAGAGTCATTCCTTGTTCTTAAGAATTTTCAAATATCACTGTTTTTATTTCATTTTGTCGTATCTTCCTTAGTTTCCTGAGCAGCTACTAAACCTACCTTCCTACAATAATGAAGGAAAGGGACTTCTTTTGGCGCTCATCTTTATTTCTTCCATACTTAATAAGAGAAATTTCTTTTGATTATTCATTCATATATTGATAATGATGTCTATTTTCACGAGGATATTTTCAATGCAGAACTAGTCTGAATTGATATCCATTTATTCAGAGAAGAATACTGGAATGAATTTTCTAAGTAGCACAAGATATCCGTGAGGCTGAGAACCTGACGGCCTCCCTTTTTGTTTATATTGTTATTTTTATTCAAATTTGCTCCATGTTTATTTTATTACATTGAGGATTTTGTTTTTGTTTTTGCTTTTTGCAATATTGTATCTGCTTCTTTTTTTCCCCTTCTAGGGAGGAAGCAACTTACGGATCCTAGGGGTTGTAAAGTCAGATGAAGGCTTTTATCAATGTGTGGCTGAAAATGAGGCTGGCAACGCTCAAACCAGTGCACAGCTCATTGTCCCTAAGCCAGGTAAGAAAATTGGAATGTTGTTTGTAAGTGCTAGTTGAAATGACTCATGGTCTCTTTACATTTCATGTTGCTTTCATTATGGTTTAAATCCATATGAAATAATATAGTTAAAGTATACCTGTGTATATGTTGATGATACATTACTTTCAGCAAATTTTATATGCATTTTATCTGTCTGCTTGCAGGAAATAAACCATTATAAACATTAGGGCCTTTGGTTTTCAAGACATCAACTGGTAAATTAATACTGTCTCTCTTTTGTGACCTGCCTTTTTTCCCAGTGCTCCATACAACTATGACACATTTAAAATATATAAACATATGATATATATGAACATAAAAGATACATACATAAGATTAAATGTGTGTATTATGTGTACATGTAGTTATATGCACATAACACACACATACTTTTATATAAGGACCATACATATACATTGATGTATAGTCTTTAATGGAAATTGCAGAAAAGCAGCCAAAATAACCACTTAAAAGGAAACTCATTTTTTATTATTTCAAATGAATTTTGATAAACTGTCATTTTTAGAACAATTAATATAGTTTTTGCATTGATTTAAAGGTAAATATGATTATGTATTGAAAACTAGCATAACTCTGTAATAGATCTAACATATACAATCACCATAGCAACATTGTTCCTTCTAGGAATAGAGGCCAGTGAAGAGAGGGGAATTCTTGGCCACATGTTCTGAAATATTTAACGTTAATGAAGTTAAAAAGCAGAATGTGAATAGTCATTTGCATAGATCTAAGTAGTATTACATATTCATACATTCAAAGTTTTCACATCATGTTAGATAATTTCAACTCTTTAGTGTCATTCTCTCTTTTGACGTGGCTCACTGTTGTCTCAGTCTTTTCCTGAAGCAAGTTTAACAAGAAGAGACTGAAATACTCTATCAGACATAGTCTAACTTTGATTTCATAATTTTTTTTTACTTTTTTTAATAAAACCAAAACAGAAAAGGATAGAAATAACACAGAATTTCAAAAAAATAGTAAGAAATTAACACTAATTAATCTATTGAATATTGTTATCTTAGAAGTAGTTGCTCAGGTTATAAGATTTAGGTACAAAAAATGATCAAACAAAGAATGAAAGCACAAACTGTTCTTTCAGATGAACTAACAGAGATTGGTAGTATAGCTATCTATCATATATATATTATATTATATAATATTGTATTATATTATATTATGTGTATACCTATATACCTATGATCTTTTTCCCTTCTTCCTTCTCTCCTTTCCCCATCCCACTTGTTTTTTTTTTCCTTTTGAGCAATTTCCTTCCCTTTCATTAAATGTGCCTACTAAATCATGCTTTCTGTACTGTGGTCAATTACCTGATGATACTGATAATGACATCTACAAAAATGAAGGTTCACTTTTTTTTGATCAAAGTAAAATAAAACCTATAGAGTGTAGTCTCAGATGAGTGAAGGAACTAAAGGAGCCATATAGGAATTTAAAAGGACCATCAACTTTCCTCCAGGAGCCCAATTTCTCCTCTGGACTACTTCACTTCCCTTCATTTCATACACTATGCATATTAGTGTAACTTCCTTTATATGACTAAGTCAATCCTCTTCTGAAGAATAAGTAATGTACAAATGGCAGAAAACAAACTCTAAAATTGGTGTCTCTAATTTGAGTCATATTTTAAAAAACATGCTCTATAACAATATATAGGGCCACGTGTAAGCTAACATTGGTTGTTGAACACTTCAAAGAACAAGACAAGTC
Source organism: Dasyprocta punctata (assembly GCA_004363535.1). NCBI lineage: Eukaryota > Metazoa > Chordata > Mammalia > Rodentia > Dasyproctidae > Dasyprocta > Dasyprocta punctata. Next base: position 194,821 of record RJWM01000199.1, on the reverse strand, counting down.
TAGTTAATTTTCATTGTTCAGCTAATGCCAGAAAGTTCAGGAAAATGTGCAATAAGTCACTCTGCATTTCTAGAAGATGTGCTGAAGATGTCCTGTGACTTGTCGGCGGTGATCCCAAAAGTCCAGTGATCACCTCCTACAATTGCCTGTAGGAATGGAGGACTTGTTCAAGTTCTGCAATTCATAAGGCTGGACATCGTCATAGTATTTGGCCTCTGCCAAAAGCCCAGTTGTGGAGGTACAAAGAGAGCTTCTTGGATGTGTGTGTGTGTGTGTGTGTGTGTGTGTGTGTGTGTGTGTGTCTACCAGCTGATTGCAAACATGGGAAGTGGAGGACAATGTACTCTGACTGGAGAGTATCTGGAGCTGCCCGTTATGCGGGTAGGTAAAAGAAGAGTTCAACTGTGGGAAGCATAGGGTGTGAGTTCCACTTACAGAAATCAGGGGTGAATGTTTTTTGATAAGATGCTGCCCAGAAGGTCCTGCCTGCTGTGATACACTAATTAAAGGGCTTCAGATAGATGCTGCTAAGCATGAGGCTGAACTGGTAGTGGAGATTAGGTAGAGAATGCCTTGTCAACTTCAGGAATAGCCCTGTGAGGGGATTCCCACAGTGGGTATCTCTGAGGAACCTAAACTACTGCCCCAGAAAAAGTGAAGCATGGACCTGTCTTCCCTGACAGTGGACTTTCAAGAGCACAAACTGAAAAATCAGTCTTTGTCTCTTCACTCCAAATCAACGTTTCCCGTCCTGACCCTGGAAATCCCCCAGCAGAAAGATAAAATAGACCCAAAGAAAGCAGACAACAGACAACCCCCCAGCCCCTTCGCCTGTTTGTTGTCTCAGGGCTGCTTTGGGAGGTGGGTAGAAACTTTGGGTTCTATACTAGCTTAATTATTTTAGTACCTGTTTGCAGTAATGATTACATTCATTTGTGGAGTTGGAACATGTATGTAACACATTTTAATTCTTTTATATTCCCTTTCTTTTCTTTTCTTTTCTCTATAACTTGGAAATTTTTGGTAGATTTCACAAGATGGTATGTACGTGTCTGTCTGTCCGTGTGTCTCTGCATGTATATCCATACTATACATTTGTTGTTTGTTTTCTGAATACCTGAAGATTTCAAAATATTTTAAGGTGACCTCAGGGTCAGATGACTGGTTTAAGTTGGAAATAGTTGGAAGGCACATCTCAGAGGATGTATTTAGAAATGGATATTAGTAGAGAAATAAAACTGTTTTACTGTTGTTTTGTTTTGCTTTATTTTTCTAATATTTCAGTAGTTCAGTGCCCTCAATAAACCAACTACAGATAATTTATTTTCATTTAAACCAGGAGACTCTCAATGCAGCAAGCGTTGCTCTATTAATGGCACCTTGTGTTTTGCTTGGTCCCTGGTTCATTTAGGTCTGTGCGACCATAAGGGAACAAGGGCCTTCTCAGCAGAAGTATCATTTGCCTCCTCACTACAGCCAGCCCACAAGAATCTTGATAGGTCATTCCTTTTGTTTCTAGCTGGTAGTCTTATCAGTGGTACTCTTGGTGTTTATTGTATTTGGCACTGGATGATAAAGAAAGCAAAAGAAATGAAGATGGAAATCAGAAAGTATGATAGGACACCATTGTTGCTATCTTACATTTATCCTTATAAATGATGGATTACTTTTTCCTGGCTATTTAATCAGGTCTTCAAATAATGCCACACCAATTCCTCAGAGATTCTGTGTATGTTATGTGCACAGATGGTAGAGAGGCCAGCTATAAATATAAATTAAGCCATGAGACTGACCATTGTGGGAAGAACATAACCGTCTCTGTTAACATTTTGACAAGAAGTGGTCACTCTATTTTGAGGCACATTGTGTGCCTGTATGGCCCAGCTGTTCAGTCTTAGCCTGTTCTCTGGCCAGTGACTGAAAGTTGCCCTTAACAACCATAGTAATCTGCTTCTCACTGAAACACAAACAATAACTTGTTCAAGCCAGTGTCCGTCCTTGGTGGCTATTTACATAAATCTAATGAAGTTTCAACATAGCCTTTAATATACAGTTAGCTGTCCCCTCTATAGCAATTAGTGAATTAGGAAATAAAGTAACTCTACTAAATTATATTGAGTTAATGACTTGTTTTTCATTTAGGAAAATTAGTTTGGGAAAAATATTTGAAATGTGTGCACTGTAAATTGGGAAATATATGCATGGTTTCCTGTAGATAAAGACCAAGATCAATGGCATTTTAAAAATCATTATAGTATAGGAATTTCTATCAATAATGGTGTTTACCTCACACTCTAACACCTAATGTACAGTTCCAAGCTTCTGTCAGAATGTGTGCACACATTTGCACATACCTGTGCACGCACAAAGGAGAGCCTCCTGCACATTTCAGCCTTTACATACACATCAGAAATAAATTACTATATTGTAAAAGTCATGGTAAATATAAGTAAAAATAGTTTATTTGATTTTTATCACATATAAGATCTAGTAATCTTTTCTAAAAGCTCTAAAAGAGTTTTGCTTTTTCTTGTTGTTTATGTTATCTAGGTTTTTTTGTGGGGGCAGAGGTTGGAGTGGTATATTGGTTAAGAGGTCTTTTCAAATGAAAAAGATTATTTATGGTTGCAAGGCCACTATTTAGTGAGTAGCCAAGCAAAAATATGTCAGGTTTCACAAGAATAAGAAATGTCAGTGGCATGAGTTGCAAAAGGTGAACGTAAGTTAGGATATTGTTGGCATTACTGATACTGATAAATTGGTTATTCCAGCTTTGCTGTCCAATAAACTGGAATATGAGTAGGTGATAATTACATTTCAAATAATATTTTATTTGGGGGCCAGGAATTTAGTTCAACAGCATAAGCACCTGCCTGGCAAGCGCGTGGTCGTGAGTTTGATCCTCAGTGTGTATATATATATATATATATATATATATATATATATATATATATATATATATTGGTAGCTTAATAGAAAAGTAAGAAAGTAAGACATTATCTGGGGCCTGGGGAGGGGAAATAGGGAATAAGTTAGGAACAAAAATTAAGGTAAAATTCAGGTTGTCTTTTGGTTACTTATCCTAATTCTAGCTGTTGGATGGCATTCCATTTCTTCATCATGTCTACATTAGAAGATCATCAGAAATAGCTGAATGCTGAGCAGGGAAGTTGAGGGCTATAGATGCAGAAATGCACCTATAAATGAAGAATATATCATTTATGAATATATTTATGAATGTGTTTGATTTAATGGCAAATACAGATGAAGATAGAAAGAAGTTATCATGGGAAGAAATGAAAAGGGCTGTACAAAAAATCTGTATACTCACAAACAAAATAAATGATATTATAAATATTACCTAAAATGTAGATTTACTTGGGGAAAACAAATATTTTATGCCTTCTATACAAGAAATAAATATGGAATGTGTGTCTCATATTAATATCACAAATTTTCTGATGCTGGGTTTGGTTTTTCCTCTCTAGCCCTGGTAACAAAATAAAGTTAAAATGTAGTAGGGGAAATATATGGGTTAGATACTTAGAAAAAGGAGAGCCATTATCAATTACCTGTCCTCCCTTGGAAAAGGTTACTGATTACAAATGATGTTGAATTTTAAGCATTTTATTAAAGCAGTATATCATATAGCCTGGAATTACTAAAAAGGTTTTTAAGTCTTGTCATGCCCATTAAGGTACAAAATCAAAAATCTCTTGGACTTGCTTTTATGAGTTTTCCCTTATAATCATGAGAAAAAATCTAGAAATCAAAAAAGATAAGACAGTCTCAAATATACTGACGGTTGTGCATTAGCTTCTACTAATGACAATGTTTCTTACTATTACTACTTCTTACTATTATTTATGTAAAAACTACAGTGAAATTATATGAAGCACTGAAAAACTGTGTAATTTCTTAATACTTCAAGAGCTGTTTGAATTTAATTTGTCAGTGTAATAACACCTAAGCTACTATGAAAGAGAAAACGTAAGTAAAGCTAAAAGTATATTTTCTTTACTTGATAATATCACTTATGGTCAATTAATTTGAATTTTTGTCTATTAGTATATGAAGGTTACTGTGATGGAAATAGTCCATTGTATTTAGCATGAGATCAAAATTTTTTTTAGAGTTCCGTTAATAATTAGAAGCACCAGTTCCAAGTAATAAACTAGTGTGCTAGTGGATTTCAACCAAAAAACTAAGTCACTAGTTTTTCTCATACAAATTAAGATGCTTGTTAAAAGCACAAATTTCCTTTTAGAGTAATATCACTGAGATTAAATGAATAAAAGTACAACTTAGAGTTTTTGAGACATAGTCCCAAATTGGTGATAGAATATGTCATAAACTTTCCTAGAATATTTTTCTGTATAAGTCCCAGCTACTAATTTATCTAAGATACAGAGCTAATTTTTTTTCAAAGTAGTTATTAACGGTAGCATATATCCTTATAAATGTATCCAAATAATCAAAAGCTATTTTTGGTGGCAAAATAAACATGAAGGAAATAAATTATTCTTTCTTTTTTTTCTATACCTCAAAGTCTCTCATCCCTTAAAGATATGTTGACATGCGAACTAACACTTTCCCTGAGGGGTTTACTGATAGCCTATGTTTAGCATAAATAATTCATTTGATGTTTGACCATACAGTATTTATCTAGTATAGGAGATATGTCTGTATCCCATCTGTATAGCTTCACCCAGTTTACTTATAGAGATTTCAAAACATTTTGAAATACAGAATGCATTTATGAACAGTCTTCTACAATATTGTCTAACTTGGTAAGTGTCTATTTCCTCAGCTGTAAAATGCAATTGATAATTATCTCAAAGATTTAGTGCAAAAGTGTATTTAAAAGGGACTTGTTGACTATAAATTGACATATAAATGTGAGCTATTATAAAGCCTTCTGTTGGTTTTGTTTAGTCTCAAGACAAATAACAGGTATGTATTGGTTTGGATAAGATGGGAGCTATTTCCTCATGCATTTTCTGCCTGCTAAGAAAATAATTAATGAACAGATATTCTAATAATGTTGCCCATTTAGATGTTTAGCCCAGTGATCAACATTAAGACAAAGTCCTACCTCAGAATGACTGATAGTGGAAAGATAGCAGAAAAGCTTGCTACATCCTTTTAATGGCTTGCTCCTCCAGTTCTTTGTAGGGAGGGGCTTCTCAGCAAAAAAGGCAAAAACAAAAACAAAACAAAACAACAACAAAAAAATGCTTGTCATTTACCTTGTCCATTTGGCATGTGCTTCAAACAAGATGCCAGATCACTGCTAATCAAAAGTTAGCATATGACTGTACAGCAGATTCTGAAATTAGAAATGAATTCTGCAGTAATAGAAAGTATACTGAGACCTATGATAAAAATAAATCTGTACAATACGGAAAACTTGATAGATTACTAAACAGTGATAACATCACACACCAATGGTGAACACAGATTATTGTAACTCTGTCCTTTTTTAAAATGATCTACATTAGGAAAGTGGAAAAACTGTTTATTCTTACATTGAATCCAAATGTCTTGCTGTTGTTACATTTTTATCATTTACGTGTAAATGAATCACCCTTTAATGAGAGCTGTGTACACACAAAACAAATTATATACATACATATATATTTATGTATTCACACATTTTCACATATTCATTCTGATATCTTTTAAAAGGATTTTAATTATCAGGCTAATAGTAAGAGATACATATAATTTAATAGCTAAAATTGTACAGGTAGAATTTCTAATCATTGAATTGATGTTATCATCATTCATGTAACTAAAATACAATACTGGTATACACAGGTTAGAAGAATAAATTGCAATCCAGCCACGTCAAAGACCTCATAATCCCATAGGAAATTATGATTGGAATAACTCTTCAGATAGTCTATCCCTGGAGAAGGGTGTGTCTTTAAGAGACTTGACTCCATTTAGCTCAAGACAGTAACTAGGGATAGCTTGGGTCAGGAGCCATCAGCCACCAACACTTTCCCCAGCAGAAGGAATGAGCACAACAGCCCTGGAAAGGAAACCCGGTATGAGGTGTGCCACCTTATCTCATACAGTTCTCCCCTTGTGCCACGTGAATCTCCTTGCTACGTATGATAAATGTTGGAAAAAACTTATCTGGGATACTAGTTAGTTAGTCTTATTCATTTGGGAAGATAGAAAAGTTAATAGGATAAATTACAATCCACAGCGATGCAACTACAATTATCTCAAGGCTTCAACTGGTGCCATGTTTCCTCTTCTCTGTTACAGAGTTCTCTAAACCTCAGCTAGTATTTCTGCAGCTCTGTGTACCTTACCTGAGCCAGATACCAAACTTCTGTCTCCTCGCAGTTCAGTGATACTGTACAGTTCATTCATTAACACAGTTGGGGAAAGGAGTACCAAGTAACTGTTAAGTAGATCAGCGGAGTGCCAATCATATGTTTCCCTGTTTTTTTCCTTCCATGAATGACCTCAGCAATTACTCTTGCCCAAGTAGAATCTTTCTTTGCTTGTTGGTATAAGTATCTTTTGCTTATCAAGTGAATTACTGGCTCTTCTTCATTGTTTTTAAGAATCTCAGGTTAGTGGCTCAAATACTTTGTAAGCTCTTACACAATAGTGCTGGCTTAAGCCCTAAGTATAGAAATATGTGTCTATTCCTGACAAAATGAATTTCTTTCCCTTTTAGAATCTCTCTGTAGAAGAAATAAAAAATAAACAACATACTACCAAAGCTTAATTCATCTCCTTAACGAATATTTTTGGGGAACTATGCATTTGTTTATGTTGCTAATGACTGTATGTACCACGTGACTGAGCCCCTGATTAATACAGCAGCTTTGCTGAGTTTGAGCATATGCTAAAGAGCAATTCAGACATTCCATTCTTGGCACTATAGCTCCTTTCACATACCTGATGTGCTACCAGTAGAATCTGTTCCAGGTCTTTTTGCTAAACTGTTTCATCTACATAATTATTCAGTACGTTTTCTGTGAAGGACACAATCTAGTGTTCACATATAATTCAGAGTGTTCACTCCCGTAAGTTTATCCATTGCCATCTTTCCCAAATTTCTGTGTTCTTCACCTTTCTATCACTCCACCTGTAGATGTCTAGATGCCTAGATAGTCATCCAAACCATTCGATCTTGCTCATATATCTGTTCTGTCTGTCTGTCTGTCTGTCTCTGTCTCTCTCTCTCCTTATCTCTGTCTCTGCCTTTGTCTCTCCCTCTCACTCTCTCTCCCTCTTTGGGAAATGCTATTTTTTAACCACTTTTAAAATGACCCTTAAATGAGGCTGTAGTACAGCTATGCTCACATACCCATATACCAAGCCACCTACACTTGGTGTTTTCCTTCCTCAGTCACCAGGTCTTAACTGAGTTGGTAGGGAATTCCTTCTATAATAGTGATTTAAAATACATGTGTTGGGCCCTGTCCTCATCACCTTGGTTATTGGTTGTGTCTGGTGTCAGGTAAAACATTTCTTCCCCTATGAAATGATGGTGGTTCTACCTGCCCATATGCTTAGATGAGTACCAGATAACACTGCTAGTGATGAGCAATTCTGGCCACTTTGTCCGTTGATTATCCCATAGTTCCGCATTTTTTCTATAACAGTCCAATATTCTGCCAGAAGTCCATTTATAAATGATACACAGTGCTCTATTGCATATGGCATGACTTCATTTCTAAGGGCACATCTTGCCATGTTCCAAATCACAGCACCCCTAAAATCTTTACAGAGACGGTGCGCCATCGTATCTTCATAGAGTTCCTATCCTACTCTCTGCTCACATGTGATTCACCAGTCTCTCATAGAGTTATCTTTTCTGTTTCAACTGATTTGATTAGCATGATGTTATCAATATAAAAAGAAAATGGAATGGTTTACAGATTATCTGGATTACCTAGCTCCTTTGAACTACATTAAGGCAGAACACAAGGGAGTTAACATAGCCCTGGCGCATGACTATAACTGAAGATGACTTTCTGTTCTTACTGAATGAGAATATTTTGATTATCCTTTCTTATAGGGGAGAAAAATATAATATCATTATAGTTGCATTTGCTAGGGGTCTTGTTAATTTCCTCTAACAAAGGTATGGTTTTTAGCATAGAAAGTATAATAGAAACTACTTTGTTAAGATTTTGATTGTGAGCTCTTGTCATTCAGGTTTCATCTGACTCTTGTGAGGTTGAAATTGAATTAAATTAAAATGTGATAGGAAGTGAGTACTATTCTTTAGTAACTTACAAATGGTATAAACCTTTGCCATTCCCTCATCTTCTGATGTGATAGAGTGATAAGTAGAATATAAAAGTATAATTTTACAGTAGAATAAAATGCATTATATATGATAAATAGTAGAATAAAATGTACATATAGCAGAATATAATTGTTTATTACAATATAGGTTACAATTTTTAAAACAAATTTAAACCTAAATCTACCTCTATATATTTCTTTTTCTAAAGAAAATCCTGCAGTATAATTTTTATTGCTGACATCATAATATGCAGCTGCAAAGAACATCAAATCATAAGTAATATAAACTAAAACATGTCAAGAATTTTAGAAAAATGAATGTGATTATGCTGTTGACTTCAGTCCCATTCCCCATAAGCCAATCACAATGTTGCCTGCTCCTTGTGATTATTGCATGTGTCTTATTAGATGTCTCTTGTGTTTAAATATTTTCAAATGAATGATAAACTTTAGAAACATGTGCCATTTTAATTTGTGAGAAAGAGCATGCCAACAGAATTATAAGCAGCTCTACTGAAGAATTGTGTAAATTCAGAACAAAAGGGAAAAATACAATTTTCAGAACCTTCTTATGTTAAGTATGATATGCTAAATATTTCCTGTATATCATTCCATTCACTTTTAGGATAATCCTGTCTTAAATGTTTGACTGTGCTTATTTCATAGATTCGAAATTTAACTGCAAAGTGGTCAGAGGCCATCCTACTATCAAACAGTTACAAAGTGGTAGAGCCAGATTTGTAAAACAATGGTTGAATCTGTATTTGTGCTCCCCAAACCCTGGACATTGTTCTGAGTCAGGGCTTTGCAATCAAATATTATTGATTTCTGCCAAGACTCCAATAGGGGAAGTGCAATTAATTTTCCATTTTTGGATGAAAAACCTGTTACACAAAGAAGTTAACTCTCTTATACAAAGCCACATGGTTTAAACTACTCTCTCAGCTACTATATCATAATGACTTTCAGCTCATTCTCTGTCCACACATGGAGCCTGTTTAGGAACATGAGTGAAGCTTGAGACTTGAATAACTAGTTTGGAAGTAGATAAAAATTGAGAAGAGTTAGAAATTGATTCTGCCACTTGAAAGATGTCTGTCCAAATTCCCAGTGTGCCAGAAGCTGTTGCTCAGTGTGGATTAGGTATCTGATGTGTTGGAAAAGATTTCCAGCCAAGCATGTGGCACACACATGTCATCTCATCTACTCAGAAGACTGAGGCAGGAAAATTGCAAGCTTGAAGTCAGCCTGCGCAACTTAGCAAGCCACTGTTCCAAAGTGAAAACTAAGGGCTAAGGATGTAGTAGCTCAGTAGTAGAGCGTTGGCATATGTGAAGTTCAAGATTCAATCCTCACTACTGTGAACTGGGAGAGAGAGGGAGGGAGGCGGAGCAGAAGGAGAAGAGGGGGAGGAGAAGGAGAAGGAGAAGAAGGGGAGCAGGAGCAAGGGAGGGAAAAATCTTGCCTCAAGTGAATATCTAATACTCCTTGCTATCAGGAAATGCATAGTTTAACAGAGAATACATTTGATATAACTAATCTAAATTATCAAATGAAATTAAACCATAGTGACTTTCAATGCATGCTAATTATCCAACTTACCCAATACCCAGAAAATGTGTAAAGACTTGCAGAACTGAAATGCAAATTACAGGTGGTAGATACAATTCAAGGAAAGTTTAATTTTTTAAGGCAATAATTCTTAAAGTCTAGCATGGCCAGTGCTTAATGTACTGTATTTTTGTTTTTGTTGCTCCTACTCTATTTGAGATGGATGGTAGTGCCATTTGTCACACAGAATGACAAGTCTATTATGTTAGGAAAGTTCTTTTACTTATTGTTTTATTTTGTCCCCAGTTTTAAGTGAAAAGCACCATGTTAAAAAAAAAGTTTAAAAAAATTAAATTTTAACTAAGGGAACACTTTCTTTCCCATAAAATAGCTCTTTAGAAGTATTCAACCAATTAACGTAGTACCATAAAAGTAACCATCATAATAATTAGTAAGCTTATAAGTCTAGAGTACTACACAAATCTGTCTTTGTTATTAAGTATTAACAAATACGTGCCATAAATATATAGGTGACCCTGACTTTCCCTGATAATACTGACAAAACATATTTCTTCATTTTAGATATTGGAGTTTCATATGTTATAGAATGTGGCAAAAGTCACTTGAAATTTAAAATAACCCATCTCCAAATAAAATGCACATCATTGTAAATCAAGAAAATTCAAATAGAAAAACCGGGTTACCATACTTCTTGATATTTTTCAACTCTAGTTCCTGTATAAATAATGATATATGTGGAATCAGGTAAAATTCTGAGAAATGTCATCTGAGTGTATGATTATGGAAATGTGCTGATGCACAATGGGGTTTTTTGAACAGGGAAAAAAGTTTCTTTCTCTAAGTAATTTTTCTCTTAGTCCTGTAGTATGGCACTTACTTGGACCCACAATCAAAAAGAAAACAAATAGCATATATCTTATTTTTATATTCTTATCTTGTCTTTTCTTCTTCTTTCTTTTTTTTTTATTATGTGTTTGCAATACTTGATAAACACATTCATCCAGGATAGTGGGACATATGTATCACATCCTGATTCCTTGTACTCCCCCTTCCCATATTCTCCTTTCTATCTGTGTTCTTCTTGGTTTCATAAATGGAAAGAGACCTACATAATAGATTTGGTGGCCCAAATGTAAGCCTTTGGATCTTATGAATCACGTGTCCAATTTCTGGCACACAGACCACCTGCTGTCTTATCATATGTGAGCCTTGCTTCTCATTATTTACCATGATTATTTGACACCATTCTGATCAGATAGTTGAGGTCTTTAACAAGCTATCTTTGGGAAGAAAAACATGATACCTCGGGAAATCCAAATGAAAGAAGTGATAAATACCATTTTGCTTTTCTAGATCAAGAGCAATAATAAAAAAACATATGTAAATTATACAGTTCCTTTCCACATAAAATATTATCCTAAATAATCTATTTTTGCTTTTCTATACTATCATAAAGAGGTTTAATAAAGAATAAAGCATAACAAATAGTGTATATAAATACAGGTATATGTAAATGCAAGATACCCGGGTAGCACACTGAAGGACTTAATTAACTCTTTCTGTGGAAATCAGGGGAATTCACTGCCAAGGATGTGACACTGAGCTGAGATGGAATTTGAAGTAGGAATATGATTTTGCCCAGCTATTAAGAAGAGGAAGGAAGAAACATTACTCACAAAAGAGAAAGAAAATAAATGTTTAGAGAATTATGTGTGGTTAAATGAGGTTGGAATATACAAAGACAATTCGACTTTTGGTCTAGTTTATATAGAACACTGATGACTTTGATGTAACAGACACGTGCATTTCTATTTGCGTTTTTAAAATACAGTACAATTTGAAAAACGTTGAGGGAGATAGATGGAAAGGCAATGGCAGAGACTGGAAATAGCAATGTTAGTAAAGTATAGCAGCAGTAGACTTGACAAGAGAGAATAAAGCAATCTATCACAACAGTATGAAAAGAACAAGCAAATATATTACATGGTTTCCAAATGCTAGACATTGTTATCAATATGTATATGTGAATTAATAAGGAATCTGGGATGACTCTGGATTCTTAATAAACTGAATACGTATAAAGTCATTAGGTCACAAAGGAGAAAAACAAAGAAGATTTAAATCCCTGTTGACAGAAAAGGTGTGCCTTGTGGACTCATTTCTGGATCATGTGTGCATTTCTAGCACCTAGGGAAGGGCTGATGGTGGCAGACTTCTCAGTGACTTCTGAGAAAGCCTGAAAAACCACTAAATGTTGCTGGTTAATTGATAATGCCAAGTAAAACTATGGCATAGTAATGGATGAAGCAAAAGATGTGACAATTTAAAAGATACCAATAGCTGAAAAAAATTATGGTTGAAATAGAAAAAATTAATATGCAGCCTGAAAATTGTAAGTTGCTACGTGTATTGGATTAGAGCAGGAGGAAAGATGAATGCAGAATATTTTACAGTATTCCTGAGGGGAATAGTTATGGTCTGAACTGAGTGGCAACTCTGTTCCTGTAGAGAAAGATGAATTCAGAGAATAATATGAAACAGTAAATGGTTAGTGGTTTGCATTTGAATTGAAAAGGAGCTTATGATGCTGACTGGAAATGCTGTAAATTATTGGCATTGCCCTGTGGTAATGAAAAGCTTAAGAGAGAGTGTGACAGGGGCTTATGATACATCCTTAGTTCCTTGATAGAATGTAAGTGAATCATTCTCCTACTGATGAGATGATTCCTCCTTGCTGGACATATTTTACCCACCTTTGAGGAAGGGACTCATTGTGCTGCCATCTTAGAATAGCAAGTAAAAGGTTCATGCATTAACATAACATAACCGTGAGTGCTGCCCCCGCTGAACGTATTGCTTTGATTAGCCCTTAAATATCAGCTGGCGAGAATGATCACATCTTTTTCTTCTCTCCCCTCTTTCTCTCTCTTTGTAGCCGGCTCAAAATGGAACTGAAAACAAATTAAAAGTGATTCAAAGGACTAACTTTGGTGTTTTGCTACCTTGAAATAAAATCTATTTAATTTACACTGAGTAGCCTTGTTACAGTATTAAATATAGACTAAATGGTTTACTATGGATTTATGTGATGAGTTCACAAATTGATTTTGCAGAGCATGCTTGCTTTAGAAAGTAAACATCTGCTTACTCTAGCTGAGTGAAACACCCCTATGGGGACTCTTTTGATAGAATGAATGAAGTTTCTTAAAAATTGGAAGAACTTATGATCATTTTGTCATCCAATATTTTAAAGTCCAGGAGTGAAAAACACAATAAAACAATGATCTAGAAGCTACAGTTATCTCCTAGAAAAAGTATACTGTTTTGCACAGCAATATTGATCTGAGTGACAGGATTCTGAAAACATCATCACCCTGTCTCTTTGAAAAGTCTACTTCTACTTTTGCTTTATTCAGGACAGTCCTATGTGCCTTCTTTAAACATTAATTGTTTAGCCTCAGCTGTATATAGGCAATTTGTAAAATAAAATGCCCTGCAAGTTTAAAGCTGAATCCTGTGTTGGCTTTTTTAACCAGGCTGCCTTCTTCCTTATCTCTGGTGACCAAATTGGTTGTACCTGGTGATGGGACAGCAATGACAGTGTCAGCCAATCGTTCAAGAAATGGCCACTAAGATTAGTAATTATAATGTCCTGTATTCCAATTTAAATTCAACAGTGTCTTCACATTACTGTTCTTTCCCTTCAGACATGGAAATTGTGGTGTGGGGGTTGGGGGTGGCTAGGAGACAGAGTTTTACTTTATTAAATCAACAGTTTCACTGCCTGTCCAGTTTCTCCAAGGCACCACAGACAGGGGAGGGCAGCTATCAAGAATGGTAATTTATAATCTAGGACTGTTTAATCTAAAATCTGTCCTTGTCAATGGCGAACATATAGGCCCCTATGCAGCGGTAATGGAAATTTTATTTCAGCCTAAATTCAGTGGGAGCTTTCAACGGTACTCTTTCAACTTCCCCCATCCTTATCAATTTATGCAATGTTGAGGTCTTGTGGGCCTTGAATATCATTCTATTTTTAAAATGAAAAGCATCAATTAATAAATGTCTAATTCACATCTGAAAATCTGTAACTTCACCATACAAGCATAACAATAACAAAAATGATTCTAAGATATGGTTGAAACTAGCTTTATTATTAATCATTTTTCCTGGTGGTAGAATTTAACTCCTCAAAGCACTCTTTACCCTGGCAGACTTGTCTCTCTTTATTTATACTCTGAAACTATTTTCTTTGACTTCTACTTTCATGAACAATAGAGCTTCCCCTGTTTAGAAGCTAATTCATAGTTGTACAATATAATGATTTAGGGTAAAAATTGGATCAGGTAGCCAAGAATTAGGTAACTCTTCAGTTGCAAATCAGTAAGCAGCATGCTAAAGACAACATCTATGACACTGTATGGATTTTAAATGAGTAATAATGACTATCTTCCTGTAACTCGTATTTTGAGAAAAATCTTAAAAGATGTCTCCTTCTCATATTTTTCATTGGTTTGTATACATTTGTTTTACTTCAGAAAATTTGTATGCTAACTATATTGTCTCTTGTTTCATAGTGAGGGGTTAGTTAACTTTTGTCTTTTGTCTTCTACCTCATCAGTTCCTTATTCCTTTATTCCTGTTATTTGGTTTGCATCTTCATTTGTAGGCCCTTAAATTTTACACCTTTGGGTTTTATGTACCTCTCCTAACACTGGCCCATTCTTTCTTTTGGATCAGATTCTACTGGAGAGTAATTGTAAGGTTACTTTTCACATTTATTTTTTCTTCTGTTAATTTTTCCTAGGCATATTGACCAAAACCAACAAGCAGACAAACAAAATCAGTATATCATCATCAACATTGTCATCATCATCACCATCATCCCAGCACTGCCACACTTTTCATTATCTTCCACCTCTTTTAATACAATTATCTGTCCACAAATTTCAGTTTCTTTATATTCTATAGTTCCAAATAACAGTGACAGTTGTGCTAGAGATGACATTTTAGAAACCATGCACAAGATACACATGTAAAAATCCATATATCACTGTTGCAAGACATACCAACTATCCAGATAACCATTGGATAGCCATGGCTCAGTTTCTTGTATGTGCATCTCCTCATAGCTAAAGCAGAGCTCCTGTATGACATGCATGGTTAGCACAATAAATAAAACAGTGATAATACTCAAAACATACAATGTATATTGAGTCAGTTTCTTCTAAATTTTATAGGACTGTTAGGAATGCCAGAATGTAAAAGATTTATAAGACCCCGTGTTGTTGACTATTTATTAGATTTATTGAAAGAACTCAGCATTATGAAAAAAATATTGATTCAAGTATTTTATCAACCATTGGTGAGATTTCTTGCATACTACTTTTTAGAATGCCTATATTTTAACATTCTTTGGTATTCAAAATAAATTTTGAATGATAAAAATAAAAATAACTTGTGATGATATAATTCTGTCTTGAGAATGTGTGGAAACTCTAGCTCTTTGTTCACATGTGTCTACCTGGCTAACAATGTGAGGTAATCAGGTCAACGATCAAATACATCTTTAGTATATTTACAGATCTTCAATGTTTTGAGGAAAACATTAATGGTTATTGTGACAGCAATAGAAATCATTATTTGTAGCCTTGTTCTATAGTAGAGGCATCTGATTATCAAAGGGAAAATGTAGATGGGGCTTATTATTGCTGTATCACCTTAATCAAGTTCTAACCATATTTCGCAGTATTTCCTTTTCTTCATGGTTTTCAGTCCAAAAGAAATTTTGTATGACATCTGGCAAGTAGATGTAGAGAAATAGTCATACGCCACCTTGGAGGTTGGTGCAAGGCACAGATTTCTGCCCAACTACTGTCTCACCTGTTGGCTCAGGGCAACAACGTGGCCAACTGTTTCTGCAGAGCCTCCCAGATCTTCTACTTCAGCTCCTCCAACGTCTGGTTCAAGTTTCTTCAATTAATTTTGCTTCTACATTTTGATCACATTGGATAAGTATAGCTTTTGTACAATATTGAGCAAATGATGACTTTTATGTAATATATAGGATTACCATTTTCATTGGGATTCTGTCTTGATATTTCATAAGACTTATGAAACTATACAAGTGAGGGATACTTGTGCTGTTCTTACTCTAAACCAGAAGAGAATTCCTACTGGGGAATTTAAAACCTATCCTGTTATCCATATGCTCAAAGGAACCAGCATCTATAACACAGCAATCTGAATAAAAAGACACAAAAGCCAGGAATGCACAGGAAGTGGCCCTCAGATGCAGAAGATCACCAGCTCTATGTTAGTAGATTTTCCTGGAATTAATAAATGAAGAGCAAGGATTATGGTAAAGATCTAAAGTGTGGATTTGACACTAACCAGACTACATAGAAAAAGAAAAATGTATACAAGAAAACCAATGTGAACCACAAACTGGTTGAGATTCACCTGAATTATTAGTAAAGACTAGTGTCAGCACTCAATGCCTAAGCCTTACTTTAGTTATTTGTTAGAAACTGGAGTAAATAATCCCCAATTCTTATAATTGATAGGTTAAATAAACTTTAAATCATGTAGTAATCTTCTTAAATTTCATTCTGAAAAACTTTACATGGAATTGTTGCGATTGGTCTATTGGAGAAGCAGAAGGTACCAAGAATGATTTCTGTACAGCCAGGATGTATGTGATATTTTTGGTACAGAGGTATGTTTGCCTTTCTAAATCCATTTCTCATAAAAACATTTCAAATTAAATTTTAATATTATATTCAAATTATATTTTAATGCTGTTTTTGTATAAAGAATGACATAATTCTATATGAGTTTAGATTTTGTTTTTCAATGTACTAGGGATTAAACCAAGACAGACTGTACCACTGAACTATATTCATTTTTAAGTAAGTACTTTTTATTTTTTGTTTTGGGACTAGATCTCACTAAGTTGTCCATGCTGGCCTTGATTATATTTGTGTTGTCTTGCTGACTTTTAGAATATCGCTATAGTTTCCTAAAAATATTGTGGTTCTTGTCCCTGCGCCTATTATGTCTTGTAGATAATTCATCCCTACTATACAGCCGTATTAGTTTATCTTTTTAGTAGTTTGGCCTAATTTCCTAAATACTTTAATTTCAGTTGATATATAAGACAGAGAATTCTTGATCTAAATTTTTATATTATAAATCATTTTAATTTAAAATAATTGTATGTCATAGTTATATTCTGTAAGACTGTGCCAATTAATTTTTTGATCAATGGTATTATTCTTTGTCATTAGCTTGTGTCATTGCCACAACGTAACTGAATATTTTATATCTATTTCTAATTTGAATAGCAGCTAACAGTTAAGCTTCGAGAATTACTGACTTCTACTGTCTCAGTTCACTAAAGTCCCAATTCTGACACAGACACACACATTCACTCTAAGGTAGTAAAACTTGAGAAAATTTTTTTTCTGGTGAAAATGATTATCGCTAATTTATCTGAGATCTCACAGTAGATATTAAAGTGCCTGTTGTCATAAGGAAAGAAATATTAGAAGTTATACTTAGTAGTAAGTACTGACTTACATTATTTAAGTAGCTGGCAGAGCTCTAAATACCAACTTGTGAGGTTGGTACATTCTCTTACTTTCTGTTAGTTAATCATGACTTTTGGGGTTCTAGATGTTGGCTCAATTCTATGACCCATGCTGAGGAGGTAAAAAAAATGATGTTTGGAAGAGTGTTTATGGAATGCATATGGTATTATTTATTTATATGGTATTATTTTGAGGCATGTATTACTATTACATTACACATCTCATCACAGTAAAGGAGACATAGATATATATTATTTGACAATATATACCAGTGCAATATTGTCTCCAGGAAATAATCAAGAGAGGACCGAATGAAGGTTTCCTCAGCTCCATATATTTGAGTCTATGACAGGTTATGAACTCTGATCTCAGAAAAGGAAGTGTTAGGCATGTTAACAGGATAGAGCAACCAAACTCCATCTGTCTGATCTTATTAGGATACCTTCAGAATTTAGATTCTGACCTTCTATAATTATTGGCACCTATTTAATTTATCTTTTCATCCATAGCCAAGACTAGTAGGGCTGCTAAGGCACATGTAAATACATCACTGTGGGCAGCACAGGCTGATTGGCATTCATGCTTGAGTGTCTTTTTTATTTTCTCCTTGGCTGCTGGGAGTAGCCTGAACAGCACAGAAACTAAAGAGCTTCATCTATTAGGCATGACAGATTTGTATTCAGCGGTAAACGCCTGACCTTGCTCAACTCTCTCATCCATTCCCATCATCCTCTCACCAGATGAAAAAGTCTGCTTTCCTCTATCTCTGGCTGTTTCCTTGGCAACAATAAAGAGTCAGTCTGAGAGAATAACTAATAGAATACCTTGGTATTGGGATTAAGGTGCTTTATACAAACCTCATCATCCACAGAATTATAAATGAAGAAGGTTTAAAATTAGAATTTTAAAACAATACCAATCAGTGACATTATGATTTTCTTATTAACCTAGTTTACTTTGTAGTAATATTCATATATTTTCCCAAAGATATTTTAGCCTGAGACCAAAATATTTGAGCTCCTAGAATCCATTTAAGTTGTATGATGAACCCAGATTAGTTTTGTAATAAAATTTATGTCTGTTTAGTTGTTGAACTCATAGATAAAAGAACATATGTACAATGTCTCAAGCTGGGAGAAAAAAAAACTTTTTAACAAAATATGTACTCTCTCTTTTCCTCTTCTGAAGTCAGTGTGCCTTTTTAAGGAATTATGCCTGCAGAATATTAAACCCCCCAGTTTCATTTTCCTTTATGATTCTGTCACTTTTAGCCCCAATTCCTAGTATCTGAAACATTCATCACCATTCTTGTTTTGTATTATTTTTTGACAACACATCACAAGGTTGTCAAAAGTCTCAGGATCCCTGTGGAATTCTTAAATCTGCAGGAAAATTCATAGTTTGAGGTGGAAGTAAACTCATAAATTGTTCAGTGAAACTTTGTGGGCATTTTATAAAATAATGTAAGATTAAATCATGTGTTAGTAGAAATGAAAGCAGTTAAAAGATCTAGTATTGGGAATTCCGTCAGAGATGTCATAGAATATTTGATGAAATATATTTTATTCTGGATATCTCCAGTGATTTCATCATTATCTGTCCATTCTGGCTTATGTTCAGGTTAATTTTAAATACTTGCTAATCACCTATTTTCCGTCATTATTATTTTACCATACTGGAGACTGAATCCGAGCCCTTTATAAATTTTATTTTTAAAACTTGAAATAGGATTTTTCTATTATTATGATATTATTTTTAGCATGTACTGATGCTGGATAACACTAGGATGCACTTAAACAGGTCTAATATATAATAGAGTATAGCAACATAATGGCTTTTATTTAGATAATCTCTGTTTTAAATGGAAGCTTACCATCACTTATAGTTATATTTTGCTCTTACAAACTATGAGAGTAGCGTTAACTTCTAAGTATAATTATAATTGACAACAGAATTTAATACAATTTAGTTATTTTTAATAGAAATAAAATAATTAGAAAATTAAAATAAAAAATAATAAAAGAAAGTAAAATAGAACATTAGACACATTTATTCATGTATAATACCTATGATGAAAATGGACATATCATTTTGCAATATTTTTGTAAAGAATAAATAAGAGTTTATTCCAATGCCCATGGCTGACGCTCATTTTAAGAGACAGGTTTAACCACAAAATGAATCTGAAAGAAGTGAACACCCCTGGATGGCTCGTGGAAGTGTAGAGAAATCTTCTCACAGGTCTTCAGTGAAATGTGTGATCGGAAGGTCTATTCATCTCCCTGTGGAAATCGTTTGTCTGCACAGGGGAGCACAGTTATCTTCACTGGCAGAATTGAGAGGGAAAGTATTTCAGATAGTCTTTTGAGGTTTTTTTTTAAAGTATGCAAAAAACCATGTTAGTTTATTTTAATTTTACTGTAACATACGAGTACAAATTTAGTAGTTTGAACAAATGCAGATACTTTAGCCTATGTACTGGGGGGCAGGAGACTAAAGTCAGTGCAGCTGGGCTCAGAGCAAGGTGTCAGTGAATTTCATAGCTCATGGCCCCTTCTTAGCATTATTTCAAACTCATACTTCACCCTTTCTTGACTCTGACCCTCCTGCTTTCCTGACACTAGAATCACCTGAATAATCCAGGAAGTTTTCCTCATTTTAACAATCCTTAGTGTATTCATATATATATATATATATATATATATATATATATATATATATAAATGCTTTTACCATGTACGTTAACATACTTACAGTTTTCAAAGGTTAGGCTATGGTTATCTTCTTTTTTGAGGAAAACAGGCATTCTTCTAAAATATGTGCCAAGTAGGCACTCAATATTTTTCAAATCAATAAATAGTAATATATCCTCAGAAGTGTGCAAGAAAAAAAACACTATAAAATGCACAAAAATTTTTTTATTGTGTCAATACAAATATAGCTTTCAATGAGACATTCAGGAGTAACTTAACAATTAGGGTCCAATATTCACTTGAGTAGAATTTCAATTTGTAGATTAAGAAGTAGATTTTCATTTTACATTTGATTGGTTTGTGTGTCACATCTAGATTTTGTTGGTTTGTTTTCATGGGAAACCCATAAGTAAGAGGTAGAGATGTTAGAAAATATAAAATATGGCAACCAGAGGCATCAAAAGAAATATAACGAAGGGGCTTTACTTTATATTGGAGTTTACATCCTTATGAGTTCTAGAGAGACAGTCTTTAAGTTTTTATTTGCTAGGTATAAATATAGAGTAGAGTAGAATAGGAGGAGAGAGGTATTAAGCAGAAAACCCAAGCAATTGTTGAAAACTCAGCTTGCAGTTTATGATATGATAATTATTATGCGCTTGTCTATGATAGTATTACCATAACTACTGTGCTAAAAATATCACTACCACTTTGTAATGAAATGAAATGTATTAATATTTAGAATAGTATACCGACACAAAATACATAGTCAAATGCTTACAAAGCTCAATAATGTAGTTAGAAATACATACCAAGAGAAAGACAGAAAGGAAGGAAGGAAGGAAGAAAGGAAGGAAGGAAGGAAGGAAGAAAGGAAGAAAGGAAGGAAGGAAGGAAGAAAGAAAGAAAAGAAAGAAAGAAAGAAAGAAAGAAAGAAAGAAAGAAAGAAAGAAAGAAAGAAAGAAAAGAAAAGAAAAGAAAGGAAGGGAGGAAGGAGATGGAAGAAAAAAGATCAAGTACAAAGTAGGGGTGCCTTTTACCATTTTGAAAATAAGCCCTTAGGGTATGATAAAGAAAGAGTTGAAGGAATAAAACCCTACTGTGACCAAAAAAAAAAGTTGTCATACTTAGTATGTACTTGAACTAATATTTAGTAGATACAATTTTGTATCAAATTTGCTGAAGATCTTCTATAGACAAGCTTAGCTTTATTTGTATACCTCTTTTATTTGCAATTTGCTTCATCTTCAATACATTTAAAGATACAGAGTAAATGGGTTATTGTTGATGTGTGAAGGGAATTAGTCTGTTTCCTGTTGACCTTTTATATTCTATTCACACATGCCCTTATTCTACTCATACCATACTCCATTGATACCTGCAAGATTTTTCTCTACTAATCCTAAAATTATTACAAAGTCCTTTATTAAAAAGCATTTGTCTGCTTACCACATACAGGCCATGACATCATTTTAAAATAATGTTTATTCATGAGTAGCTCAAATTTGACTTGGTATGGTTAGACAAGGACACCAATCTTTTAAGCCCCAAATAGATCTGATCTCTATTATGATGCTGTGATAGTCTGCTTGGGCTGCAATAACAGAATTCCAAAAGAGGTGGCTTAACAAGAGATATGTATTTTCTTACAGGTTAGAATTCTGTGATCAGTATGCTGGTAAACTCAAATGGCTCTCTTTCTGGATTGTAGATGGCCAATTTCTTACAATATCTTTATGTGGGCATTGTTCTCTGTGTGCATGGAATAATGAAGAATAGGAGATGCATGAGGGAAGGAGATCTGGTGGCTCTTTTTCTTCTTGTAAATCCTATTGAGATGCCTGCCTTTAACTTAATTACTTCTGAAAGCTTCTTTCTCCTAACACAGTCACTTTGGGAGTTAGATCTTTAAAATACCAATTTTGGGGAACTCTGCTCACTTCATACAAGATGCTTTCTCAGACTATATCAATGTCCTATAATGTCCCAGTTCTTGGAATTTCTCTAATTGATTAAATGTCACAATTAGCACTTTTGCTTAGAATTATATTTAAACATCTAGATCACTACATCCTCTCAAATTTGTTAATGAATGAAGAAACTGTTTTGTTTGGGGAACAAAGATTTTTCATGATCTTTAGAAAACAGTGAAAAATTTTAAGAACCGTATGAAGTATTCTTATGCTTTCCTTCAGAAAAGAAATTATTTGGATTTCATCAAGTATCCCAATCGCCTCCTTATATCAAAAGAGAAAAATCTAAGATCACACTCAGTTGTCATATCTTTCAATTTCCTTCAATCTGCTCCTTTCCCCATTTCTCTTTGCTCTTCGTAACCATGAAACTTTTGTTTTGAAGCATGAAATATTGATTTTGTGGAATGTCTATCAGTGTGAATTTGTCTATGTTTCTTCATAATTAGAGCTGGTTTTGGATTTTTGGTTGAGATGTTACAGGAGTAATGCTTGTTGTTTATATTGCTTCCTATCAGAAGGGATGTGATGTCAATTTGTCCTATCGTTGATGGGGAGCTAAATTAAACCATTTACTAATATTTTTACTGCCAAGTTTATCTACTTCAAATTTATTTTCCCCTCTTTATAATTTGTTTTTCATAGGAGGATATTTGGGGATAATGTAAAATTCTATCCCTCATCCTATTTTCCTCCATTAGTTTTAGTGTCCACTTATGCTCTTGCCTAAATGAATTATTACTAGTAAATTACCAAATGAGAATTTTTTCTAGTAATTCCTTCCACATTTATTAGTTTGCCTTCTACCAAACTAGGACTATTCTCTTCTCCCTATTACTTATTCATTTATATCCCTGTGGACTAATGAATCCTCATTTTATTCAATAGGTTATAAACTGTTATTATCATTTGTGATTTTGATTTTTTAAGTGTCCCTGCTTTTGCTCCTGAGAATCCTTTTAACTGCCCACTTTTGTTATGTTCCAGTTACGTTATAATCTGGAACTATTTCAAAAATACTTCATCACTAAGCCCCAAATAAAGGAAGCACAAGGTATCACATAGAATTTAGTTTTACTTCTACTACACCTAAATTCAAGCTGTACTGTTTAAGCAAATAAAAGCTGAGGTTTGATTTACTAGTCTGTGAAATGGGATGGGATTAATGAGATAACATTAAAGGAACCAACTTGGTGCTTAAACAATGCTAATAATAGCTAATACTTATTGAACACCACTGGCATGTCGTTTAATCCCGGAAAGTAAATAGAAATTAAGTAATCAGCCAGGGGGTTAGCTCAGTGGCATAAGCACCTGCCTGGCAGGTGCGAGGTTGTGAGTTCAATCCCTAGTGCCAAAAAAAAACAAAAACAAAAAAAGAAATTAAGTAATCAGTTCTTGGTATACAGACAGTAACTCTATGAAGAACAGTTGAATCTAAGAAGAGTAGCTCTGGATCCACAGAAAGAAAATAATAAATCTAAATTCAGTTATTAAATGCTATTTTTATTGCAATAAAATTTGAAATAAGTCTCGTCTCATAGTATGAACTAGAGGAGGACCCACATAATTTCAGCTAAAGGTTATAGCAATATAAGTTTCACTAATGCAGGGGCCCGTAATCTCATCTCTTTCCCCTACCCCCGTAAGATTAGAAGAGTACAGCACATATTAATTTGCTTCTTCTAGGATATCAACTCTAATTAAAGAAGAATGTCTAGTAACCTCTTAGTATCAAATACTGTAACAGGCACAAAAAGCAAGATGAAAAGGAAGGCTATCTTTTAGCTACTGAAATGGAATAAGGGATGATACAGAGAAGAGGGAAGAAATTCAGAAGAGAGAGAGGGAGAGAGTACTAGAGGAGGAATAGAAGAATGATGAAGACAGAAGGAACCAGAGGAGGAAAGGCCTAGAGGGAGAGAGGGAAAAAGGTGGAGAGAGAAATACCACAGTCCCCATGTAGAGAACCACAGTCAATGCTGGGAAAACCTAGCTCACGACACCACTATGTCTGTATAAGCTGTGAGCAATGACTTCTCTTGTGTACTCAATTTTCTAATTCTGTAGTATTGAGCTTCCAAGGAAAGGTTGCAAATAAATGGCTGGGAGGAGGGGGAATCTACCTTAAGACTGACATGTGAGTACCATCTTTTCAACTCTGGTATCAGCAGTATCCTTCGCCCAGAACATGTAGTGAGGAGTCACATTTGACTTAATATATTTCAGGACTCTGCAGCCCTTTCCCCTTAGTGGTGGTTGTAATTATTTTACTTCCCTAATAACAGGGAGTTTTTGCTTTACACATATGATATACCAAGAACAAACTGAGTGGAAACAATTATAATCTGAAATACTCTCCAGGAGGCATCTCCTGCCATATTGTTGAAATTTCACAGCTCACGATTGATTGGGAGATTGAAGAGTGGAAGATGGGCTGTCACCCTGGAGGTGTACAGATGGGCACTCAGTCCTCAGTGCACACTGGACACTATGCTTGCTCAGGATGCCTGTGGATACTGTAAGGCCACTAAGTCAAACAGGCAAGTGGGGACTAGCTAATAGAGCTCCTTTTATTCATCTTTGGGGCCTGAGCCATGAAATTATTGCATGGAACAAAATGGGAAGCATAACTATTAATCCTTATATTTTATTGGGACCCTTTAGCAGCAGTGCTAGCCCAAAATATTATTAGGCCGGAGAAACAGGCAAGGTGATCTTTACATAAATAATTCTCTGAACTGCTGCTCACACACCAGCACATTGGGAACAATAAGCACACAGAAGTATCTGTTCAAAATATTTGATTTCCCTTAGGGCCACTTAGCCATGAAAACATAGAGGACAGCTCACTTTTTTACTGACAGTGCTTGTTGTCCTCTGTTGTACAGCCCTTCTCCCAGGCTGGGGATAAAATATGGAGTCTTGATTCTGTGACACTGTTTGTCTTTACCAGAGATGCCATCAAGGTCCCAGTGATTCCCTAGGACAAGTCACAGTGACACTAACGCTGGGCTGTTTTTGTAAGAGTGTTGACATTGATTTCTCTCCTCTTGGCATATAGAAGTCCCAGGTGCCCCACTGACCCATTACCTGAGCCTGCAATTACTCCAGGAGCACAGAATGAAAAGGGCATATCTCTTCTGTTTCAGGAAGTGACAGACTGGGGGATAAAAGCAATCTCTACATTAGGGAAAATCTCTCAGGAGAGTTTAAAGACTCCCAAGCCTTAACTTCTGCATTTTCGTGTAATAGAGGCTAAGCTCATTATTGCTGAAGGCTGTAGAAGTTTCGCAGCTGGCACATAACTCCGCACTGGCTTCATCGTAAGATAGATCAGAATGCCCATACTGGGAACCCAGATACACAAAATATAATTGGTATAATTAGCTTTTCCTTTTTATAGACTACTCCTATTTAGTCAGTGTTTTCTTTATATAAAAAAAAAGGTCATGGTATCTTTTAAAATGAACAAGTTATTCACAACCATTTATAGGAACACATTGATGTTTTAAAAGCATTTTTAAGTAACATAAATTATTATCCTGTGCATTTTTCTTCTACAATTTGTGTGAGAGCTAGATGTTTATAGTCCTATGAAATTCATTTCTGAACTATACAAGACTCCCTACATGTTATAGTAAAAGTATCCTACCTAAATTTTAAAAGTATGTATGTTTCCAGAATGATAACCCAGGTATATTCTTGTGAGTTAGTTTTGCTCCCTCAAGTATACAGCTTGCTTAGTTGATTTTTAAACTTAGTTATGGTGCAGTTAAATCTAAAGGTCAGGACTTGTCTGTTTCCCTGGCTTTCTCAACACTATGGACATAAGGGCATAAGATATATCCCTGAACTACTGACCCAAATAATAACTTTCCTATCCACCTTAATCAAATACCTATTCCAGGATTTTAGACTCTTTAGTGTACTTTAGGGTCCTTATATTTGATTATTTTTGAGCATATCACCCAAAGGCTTTCATGAAGACCCCCTTAGGAATTTCAAATCATAAAATATAAGCCAGTCTTTCTGCAACCTGTCCCCAAGATACTTACATATTTTGCAAATTACTTGGATTATTCCTTTTTCTCTTACTGCTCAAGGACAAAATTAAATTTCAGATACAATTTTGAAAAACATATAATGCTTAGGGTTTGTTATTTAGAGACAGGTAACTCACAGTTTTGCAAATCTTCTATTCATTTATTTATTCAGTCCATTTATTTGTGTATTCAGTGACTTTTTTTCTTAAGCAATAATTTGGGCATCTCATCATGCTAAATTCCCTCAGATACAATAGTGCGAGAAATAGGGAATTTGACATAACTGCATGATTGTAATCTTAACTAGAAACCCAGACTCAGTTACTACCAATAAGAGATTGATCCAGGGTACACACCTTGTGTGCTTCATGATGCAAAACCTTGAGAAGGTTTTAAAGGAGTCAGGGAAGAGTAAGAAATCATAAAGAAAGAACATGGAGGGCAATATCTAGCAGATTGTGTTTTGTATTTATTTAAGTTTTAACTTTCCTTTTAAGTATATCACATTTAAGTTAATGTGCTATGACTCACTACAAAAATCTTAAGCCAACAGTTGTGACAAAATTGTGTTAATATCACTGATCACAAGCCAATTGTCCCCAAATCACTTTTATCATACTTTCATAATAGGCATGATCCTTGTAGGCAGTAGCTTCTGAGTAGATGCTTATGAAATAATTAATATCTTGTAAAAATTTGAATCCAGATTATAAGGTATGCACATGAATGTGCTGATTTCTTTGCCTGTGTTTAACTGGATCAACAAAGGCAGTCATGGAGGAATGATCGAGAAATAGCATCGGGGTGAAGCATATGAGTACAGTCGTCTGGGTTACAAAGTGTAAAGGAATACCACAGCACTCAGTAATTAAGGCAATGCTAAATTCAATGCAGTGGTTCAGAAAATAAAAATTAATGCCAGATCCATGAACAGAATGTCAAAATCTCACATAAAGTTAGGACTGGTGTTACTGATTTTCCTCTTGTTGCAGACATCCACGTGACTCAGTACGGTACTGACCTACAGTAGGTGGCACACGCACTTTGTTAGAACCACCAAAGTTTAACTCGAAACTATGGAGCTGTGACACTGGGTTTTGTCACTTCTCAGAGGTTTTGTTTTTTGTTTTGTTTTGTTTTGAAGGTTTTTTGTTTGGTTTGGTTTTTAAGATTTTCCTACTTGATCTTCTGGTAATATTGAAAAATATGTGTATTATTGGAACAGTTCTACTATTGGACATTAAGTTTAAGAGTGTTTGAAGAAGTATCTTTGGAGATTAAACTGCAGCCCAGAAAATATATAACAGGTGAGCAAGCTGCAGAATTTGGCCTAGAGCTCCTTCTTCTGACTTCCAGTCTAGTACTCTGTGATGTCACCATACTTTCTAGAATACGAGTGCTCAAGTGGTAGAATTAGGTAATTTATCATTCGGTACTTTTGTCTGTGCAGTCTTCTAGGAAGGTTCTATGGAAATTCAATTTAAGCTTTAACACAAAATGGATGCACCATGTGGAAATAGACAAAGAACACCAGATATATTAATCATTATTTATGATAAGGTAGATGAATTTTAGTTCTCATGCATGCATTTAAATGGATTAGTCATCAATACATCAATACAAATTTAAATATTACTAGAAAACGACACCTTTGCAAATTAAATGTGATCATGTGCTAATTGGCGTGCCTGTATCTTGGACAAATAGGGTGAGAATGTGTTGTGACTAAAGTGTTTCACGTGTGAGGGAAATGTGTCCTTTCTGATGCTGTCTTGCCAAAGAAGTCCCTTAGGAAATAGTTTAGATTTTCTTGATTAAAAAAAAGCCAGGCTACATCCTGGGATGCATGAATAAGATTTGAGAAGCAGAATGTGACTTTTATGGGCAACTGAAAAAGTATTTTATTTATTTGTGTATTGCTAAGTAGTCAGATTTCAAATTACACAACTGCTAGCCAACTTACTGCTAAATACATGCATTAGCGGTAAGTGGACTATTTTTGAAAGAGTTGTGATTTTGTTCATACTCTAGCTTCTTCGAAACTGTGACAAGTGATACACATCATGTGGTATGGTATGTTATCTGATGTTCCCATTCTGCTTCCCTCCTGCTTGCATATTCCATTTTTATTTTGCTGAGAAATAGAATGCATTTTTTGCACGTAATAGGTTATTTTCTTATCAGTCTCTGACAATTTGTAGTCTCATACCCTCGTTTTCTGCTATCATGCCTGCCTGAAAGAATCATTCTTGTGTGACCAACTTTGGAATGTCTTCTTTCACGTATTTGTGAGTGCCGCCTGAGGCATTTTGTCTGCACACCTCTGCACCTTCTTTCACAACTCCCTGTGACCTGAGATGAGGGAGTATTGTACGAAACAGAGGCACTGAGGATGTTTGAAACCCTAACCTGGCTTTACTCGATTTCTGTCATTTTTTATTTTATTTGACTGTGGCAGTTTCATGGTTATATCAGAGCCCACAGATATCACTTAGGGGAAGCTAATAAAAAGCTTGACAGATCAGATTGCTTTCTGTTTCTTTCTATTGAACATTTTGGCAATTGGGCTTCATGGGTTAAGACTCAAGGGAGGTATCTTATTTCCCATCACAGTTTAAACTAGATTCTGAGCTAAGGACAGGTAGCTTTTCAGTGCACCCTGCCATTTGCAAAATGCAAAGTGTAAAGTCCTGCTTTCTGCTGTGGCCTGGTTCTTGCTTGCTTGTGGGACACATTTGCCTATTTGGCTTGCCTGTTACTGGCAGGAAGTGAATGGCGTTTTATTACATGTTGAAATTCAGGGCACATTATTCATACCAGGGCTGCAGCACACTTTTACTTGCATTAAGAATCTGTTCTGTGGGTATTGACTTGGGTGTGAGACTATTATAACTTGGCCATGCAGTGGTTAAGATGAAATATGAGAAGGGGATCTACTCTGGGGTTTCTAATTTTGATTTGACAACTGGAGACCTAACAACAGATTTGAAGCCTTGATTTGAATGTAAAACAAAAAGTGTAAGTCCCTGAATAAAGATCAAAGTTCTGCCAAAAACAAAAAGCATCACTAAAACATGTGAAAGATTTGCCACAGAGGGCCATTTTACCCAGTGCTTGTTTTGTATGATAGAAATAAAACCTTCTATCCTTCTCCTACCACCTAGGGTGCTCTTAATCTCGGTTATGGCTTTTCATGTTTTCATTAGTATATGTTTGCAATATATAATGAATGCATTCATTATATTTATTAAAATCTGAATCATTTTTCTTGGTCTTCAAAAAGGAACATTGGTCAAACATTGAACTGCATGCCAAAAACCTTTGTGACTGTTAACAGAGAGCAGAATTTATACTTTCTTATGTCTGTAATTTTTGCCTCACACTTTTACCCAAAATGGAAATGTAGAAGAGGAGGGAAAAGATTGAAAAGGAGGGGGAAGAGAAGAAGAGGCAAGAGAATGCTCCTGACCTCAAAGAGCTTATACTGAAATGTCTTTGCCTCCCAACTGCAAGTTCCTAAGAAAGGACTGCCAAGTGAGGAGACAATCTGATATGAAATAAAACTATTCATAAGTGACAGGTGTTGCTTCCCCAAGGTCAGCCATTCATGTTTTAGAAATTTCTACCTCAGGATGCTATGAAGTGTTAAATGACACATGTTCATAAATGTAGGTAAATCTATAGGACAATAATCTAGGTGAGAGTATTATAATTTGTTTAATGCTTTATTTGTATGTTGTTCACTCAAAATGTTTACTTTAATCTATTGTGTTGTTTTACCTTTTATTGCTAGATTTTATCATCTTTACTTTTTTTGCCTTACTTGTTTATATTAATCCCACTGTTCTGTCTCATTTCTTATCTGTTTGTATTTTTCTTCTTACATAGTATGCTCAAGTAGATAATCACTAGAAGAGTAATGTACCAGGAGAAAACAATTTAATCCAAGTATAAAACTCTAAGTAGTTTTCAGAGATTCTGAAGTTTTAAATTTATAGCAGTGGCTTATTTTTTTGTTTGCTTTCTTTCATATCTTTTCTGTTGTGAAATATGAGGCTCATGGAGAACAGTGTGTGCACACACATACAAAGAAACCACCCAGTGAATTTTCACTTAATTCCCTTGGGTCAAGAAACACCATCTTGTCATTTCCCTAGTAAAATCCCTCAAGACCCTTCTAATTCCTTTCACATTTCCCATCATAGAAAGATACCATTCTCAAATGTACTAAAATAATTTCTCTCCTTGCATTATATTTGTGCTTCCTAAGCTACTATCCAGAACATTATACTTCAGTTGTTTTTGTTCTGCAACTACGCAAGATTGTAATCACACAATATATTTTCTATTGTGTCTAGCCTTTTCTCTGGGCATTGTGTTTGTTAGACTCATTCATGTCTTTGTGTAGTTGTAATTTACTCATTGTGTTGCTATTTAATGTTCTGGAGTGTCAGTGTTCCACAATTTACTCATGCATTCTATCTATGATGAACATTTTGATTATTTCTAGCTTGCAGTTTTTATGCTAGAAAGGACACACTTTCCAGGATGTGTCCTTTTGTTGAGTGTCGACATAGGTGTGGAATTACACATTTTCAATGCCATTAATAATATTGACCTTGTAGCTAAAGTAGTTATGTCAATTTATATTCCTACACAGTAGTTGTGAGACTTGCTATTATCCTATATCCTCATAAGTAATTTTAGCAATTCTATGGCCAGCTATAGTATTATGGTTTTAATTTGCATTTCTTTGACTATTAAGGTTAATCAGCTTTTGTAGATACTATTGGCAACTTGGGTATCTTATTTATCCAGTGACTACTCAGATCACTTACCCAAGATAACCTGATTGTTTTCATGTGCTGAATCTATTGGTCAGTTGGAAAACAAGTGATTTCATTTTTGTATTGAATGTTTTTATACTGTATAATATTTGGTATTTCAATATTTCAGTACTTGCCACAATATCTAGCATGGTGATTTTTTTTTTTGCAACATTGAGCAGTTAAATGCTTAATATTTACTAACCCTTCTTTCTTTCTCTAAATAATGTTTTATAGTTTTCTATGTAGAATTCTTATTATTCTTGCATTAGAGTTATGCTGAAATCTCTGCCCACTCTTTTTCTCTCCTTTTATTCTTTCCCTCTTACCCTTCCTCTGCCCTTCTTCACTTTTTACCTCCCTCCCTCCATTTTTACTTTTGTTTTTACCTTCCACCATGTTTTATCATTCAAAGAGTAATGATTTTCAATTCAGAGATTCTTCCCTGTGGGAGAGGTCGAACAATGTATATACATTTGACTGCCACACAAGATCTTAGCAGTATTGGCATTTGATAAGTAAAGACCAGTTATGCTACTAAAAATCCATGTTGCACAGGAAGACTCCTATAATGTAGAATTTTTGGCTCCAAAAGTTAATAGTGCCAAAACTAAGTGCTCTTTCTTTAATGTTGGATAGCAAGTGACAAGAGTAAGCATCTTTGCCTTTGTGGATAGCAAATAAAAGTATTTACTCTTCATCTGTCTGTGTGATATATTTTGCAGGCATTTTGTAATTAGTCTATTAATTACGGACAATGTTCTGCTAGTCTCGCTTTGCTGAGAACTTTTATTATGTGTTAGATACCATATTTGCAAAAATCTTTAGGGAAGCAGATTGAGATCTAGGGAAAGGTTATTTTATTTCCAAATGGATTCTCATTGCTTCTGCCAAGTGAACCCCTTCCCCAGAGATTGAGATAGTTACAAACTGAGCATCAGTCCACAGGACTGGCTTACATTTACTCATTAGGTGCAGACTCCTCACACCACCCATTTACACAAATCCCTATAGCCTTAGTCTTCAAGGATATGTAAAGCAACATGGTCTTCAAGGCTTAGTAATTTCTTTTCACTGAAAACAGCAAGTCCCATTTTCCCTGAACTCTAGAATCACTTTCTCTGCTTCTTTCACTTTTGTTGCAAGTCTTAACTCTGTCTATTTTATAAAGGTACCACAGCATTCAAGCAGACTTTATCTTATATTTTGTCTGTTTATTTTCTTTAGTGGTTTCAATGGGATGATTGTTTCAGGTTAATTATTCTGCCATTAAAGGAAGCAGAATTCTAGTTTAATTGCTTAGGCATTTTTTATTTTCCTATTGTTGGGGATCTGCACTGATCTGTATCTCTAGACCTTTTTAAAAATTTTTAATCACAAGAAAGTTTCTTTGTAAGTCACCGCATTGTCCAGGCTGGGCTCAGACTTGGGGTCCTCCTCTCTGCATTCCACAATACTGGGACTGCAGCAGTGCGCTGTCATACCTAACTTGTATATGCATTTTCAAACTTATTTCTAGGTAAGACTTTAAGGAAATTGCTATTGAAAATCCTGAAAATACTTTTTCTAGGAAATAACGCATATTCAGCTGTTGATGAAAATTGAAAATGCTGATACAGCTGCCAAATATACTCATGTTTCACAGAAATGATTACACTTATTTGAATGAAAACACTGAACCATTTTCCTTTAATTTCGAAAATAATCCAAAGAAACTTCAGCTTAAATGGAAGACATAGTCTCTGTCTAAGTCACTACCCTCATTATCGCTTAGGAAAAGAATGATTAACTGAATCTCCCCAAGTTGTTTTCTTGCATATATAAAGTAAAAATTTATCTTCATCATAAGAAGCACACAGACAATAAGCAATACATATGAACTGAAGTAAAAAAAAAAATGGATCATGCATTTTCTGCTACAGATTCACAGTACAGAAGCAGCTTCTGAGAAAACAAAGAGTAACTTGTCTGGTGGAGTTCTTAATTGGGATAGGAAGTGATCTGTTCCTATATTTTGTGGCAAAAGAGCTAGGACACTAACAGAGAGGAAAAATAGGATAGCCTAGGGTAACACACCTCCATTAAACAAGAGGACGATTGTGTAATGGGGGATGAGTGAGGCATAGGTTTAGAGGGTGCTGGCCTGTGCCACTCCACAACTGCCTGGTAAACTTATGTGCTTTTTCACTGGCTATCAAGGTAGTGCTGCTGCCAAGTATATCCCTTATTCCATCTGGCATCACATGACTGTCTTGTTTCTATTTGGCAGTAGGGTTGCAGCTTCACCCTTCAGCTGCTCTGTGAACTGGGCAATTTATAACCATATCCTCAGGCCTCCACTGCCCTGACCAGGGGAGAATATAACTGCTCCCCCTCCTTCCTACACGGTAATTACTGTTTTACAATGGAGTGCCTTAATATTTACAAATAGTGTATATTTAATCTCCTTGCTTTTTCAGATGACTTTATATAGCTTTGTCTTACTTTTTTCATGCTGAGGCAAAAAAAGAAAAATACCCATAAATTAAGAGAGGAAAGATTTATTATGGATCAGTTTGTAGAGAGTTTAGTCCACTGTCACATGGTCTCAAGGCAGGCTAGCATGGCAGAGAGGCATGACAGAGAAGAAACAGTTCAAGTCATGATGGAAGGAAGCAGTGAGTGAGAGAGTCAGAGACAGAGAGACAGAGAGGCAAAGAGAGAGACAGAGAGAGAGAGAGAGAGAGAGAGAGAGAGAGAGAGAGAGAGATCAAGAAGCAGAGAATGAGATAGACCCTTCCAGACCAACCTTCTAATGACCCACCTCCTCCTACCAGGCTTCACCTCCCAACACCACATTTAGATATAATCTCATCAGTGCACTAATCCAGGGATTACTGTGATGCCCCCATGATCCATTCACTTCCCCAAACCCCTCCTATGAACACATGAAGTTTTGGGAAGACATCTAGTTATGAAGCATAACATGCTTCATTAATTATCACATCAATACTATCAATAGTTCAATGTGTTAACAGGTATGCAAAACCTACACTTGATATTTTCTCTGCATTATGTGACTACCTTGAAAGTCTATTCTTTGCCTTAGAAGTAACTTGAAAGTCCAGTACAATCAATAGTTTAGCAATCAACAAATTTTGAATATTTGGAGATTTTACAACTAGACCAAGGTGAAAAAATGGGGTTTTTGCCACTTTGGTCTAAGTTTCAGAATAAGAGCTAATCCAACCAGAGAAATATAAGTCCAAAAAGTCCACCATTTTGATGTTTAACTTCTCTTCCCTCCTACTTCATTACAGAAACTTAAAAGATGTCTACTCTGATAGCTGTTTTTCTCATAAACACTTTTTTTTTACAACTAAAGGTTATTAGTTTCCCTTTCAACAATACAAAGCATTGTCTAAATTGCTTTAAAAAAGAACAAAAGATTCTTTTTGTGATATTTAGCTCCTCTGTCTTAATTCCAAGCACTTACTCTGACAGAATAAATGTCTGTCCATTTTCTAAATTTTCCCTGCAAACCAAACCTGAAACACTGTTGGAATTAATTGAATAACTGCATATGCAGGAGGACCTCGAAGGATAATGAATCAGAAAAGCAATGAGAAAATGGAAATTGAGCCAAGCACCAGTCACTTTAGACATTTTAGTTGTTTTTGCAATTTGCAGTTTCAATTGCTGAAAAGTCTCTTGAATGCTTCATTGTCTCGCTGATCTACTAGGAAATGAGAGCTGCGTTAAGGATGGAAAAAAGAAGAAAACCCCCATTTCCACTGTGGCCTGAACACTGGTTTGATTGGATACTGCATACTGTTTTCTCCGTGCTTTTGACTTGCATTGAGTAACTTTGGAGTGCATTTAGAAGCCACTGCAGAAAAATTTCCCCCAAATCAGTAAAACCTTGTCTTGCATCTAAGAGGTATTGCGCTAAAGACTTATTGGAAATATTGTGGAACAAAAAAACTGCCAACTGGAAGAAGGAACAGAGCTGACTTTATACTAATAGCTTATTTTCATATAGCAATTTGGCATAATGTGAAAAATATCAATAATAGTGGACATTTCTTGGGTGTATTCTCTGTGATGTTTGCGTTTTATTTTCCCCCTCATTAAATTCTCATAATACTACCATGGGAGAAGTTTGATTATACAATTGAAAAAAATGAAGTGTAAATTAGTGAACTCTCTAGTCACTCTAATAGTGTAGTAAACAGCAGCATTGACATTTGAACTCAGGTCTGGCTTTATTATCAAGCACATGCTGCTGCATCAGATGTTGGTGGCCATACAGTCACCAAACATGAATGCCTAACCCTATAATATATTTGCATAGCAATCTATAAGACTGTAAGATTTCAGCTGTCCTCGGATACACTGTGTATATGGAGCTGGAGCCAGCATGCCCATTAAGACTCTGGAGGAGCATTCATGAAATTATGGGAAGAAAATCTATTTCCCTTCCTAACATGGACAGGATTCTCTGGTAGAATTGGATGTTGTTTACACTTGCAAGATCATTGGACAGGGAAAACAGAATATGGCTACAAATTAAGGTGACTTGCTCCTTGCTAACTTGAAATTGTTTTAGCTTTCAGCATGCAGTTGTATAATTGTTATGCATATTATTTGTCAGTATTACTTATAGGCTATGTCACTTAATTTCAAAATCGAAATTACTATATTAACTTACATTCCAAAAATGCCCTAAAATATCATTTTCTTTCTCTTGGGTTCTTGCTCAGGCCTGATTCATAGAATCAATAATATGCAGGGCCAGTATTGTGAGAGTTTTTTCTTTTAAATGAATTTCCAGAGCTCCAATGATTCAAAAAATCCCATTAAGATATGTTTTAAAAATTAAACTGAACTCAACACATAACATATTTCTGAATGCTCATTTGAAAACAATGTGAAAGAGAAGGTTAAAGAAGTTATGTATATTTTATTGTTTTTAAAATATTTATATGAATGAAAATTCAGTGAGTTGAAATCTTTTATTCAGAAGGTGCTCAGTAAATAAACTACAGAACATGGAAGATTCATTTTTATGTAGCTAGATGTAATTTATTAACCCCATTTCAGTACCAATGAGGGGTTTAGAGTGATTTAATGATGGACATGATAACTTACATAACTTATATTTATTCTTGTCACTTTTCTTTTGGAAATCTCCTGGGATTACTGCTATATGACTCTTTTTATTTGCCCTGATCTTATTAGCCAGGATCCAAAGCAGAACTTATTATTTTCCCCTTTGTTTGTTTTGTATTTTTTTGGTAACAGCATTTTTGACATGTAATTCTCCTATCATAAATCCTATCATTCTTTATTTACATAGAAGTAAAAGTTGACCTTATCCAGATGAACATATATTGCAAATTAAAAAAAATTAGACTGTAGATTATTTTAAAAATTATTAAAGCAAAGTTATTATTTTTATCAAAAACCTACTTTGCATATAGAAGAGGAGATATAGTGCTTGTTTTAACAATAAATTAATGGTGTATTCCAGGTGTTAAATTGACTTAGCCTAATGGCCATGTTTTGTTTTAGTTTTAACTGAGAAGATTTTAAGTCCTATTACTTCACTCTCTTTTATGTTCTTGTGTTAGTTAGTTATCACTATGACAAAGTATCTGTTATAAACAGTTTATAAAGAGGAAGTCAGGTTTGGCTCACAGTTTCAGAGACCTCAGTCCATGGCTGGGCGACTGCTGCTTTGGGCCCTGCGGTGAGGTGGAACAGCATGGCAGAAAAGCATGGGAAGGCAAAGCAGCTTGTCCAGTGGTGGCAGGGAAGCAAAGAGTCAGGAAAGGGCCTAATCCCCACCATTCCCTTCAAGAGAATCAAGAGAATATCCACAGTGGCCTAACTTTCTTTTACAGGCCCTTCCCCCTAAAGCTTCTATAAGATCCCAATAGCACCACAGGGTGTTGACTAAGCCTTTAGAATATTGGGTCTTTGGGGGAGATTTAAGAACCAAACCACAATATTTCTTTCCCCCCATTAGGTGATTATTACTAGTACATATTAAAGATACATAGTATTGGGTTTCGCTGTGCAATTTTCATACATACATGTAACATACTTTGATCCTGTATAGGCCGCCCATTACCTTCTCTTACCCATCCCTCCCAATTCCTCCATCTGCTTATATTCTACTTTCTATTTTCATGTCATCTATTTTTATATAATCCCAAATAAATATGAAATATTCATCTTCTTGAGTCTGACTTATTGCCCTTTACTTCCTGCAAATCACTTGATTTTCTTGGTTGAAAATACTCAGTTGTGGTTGAATAGTGCTCTATTGTGTACATATAGCACATTTTCTTTTATTCACCCTTTGGTGGGCACCTAGGTTTATTCTGTAATTTGATTATTGGGAAATAATGCTGTGGGTATATATAGAGGAGTGCCATAGCAGGATCTTCTCGTAGTTTGATTTCTAACTTTTTGAGGAAACTTCACACTGATTCCCATAGTGGTTCTAACTATTTGCCTGCCTACCAACAGTGTATAAGGACTCTTTTTTTCTGTATTATTTTATGTTCTTGACCAAACCATAAAAGTTCCTAATATTTCGACTGCACATTGACAGTATTAGCACCACAATATGTCTATTGCTTGAAATCTCTGAATTTTCTAAAGTTTTCATGGTCCCTAAATTTCAAACAGAACTTTATGGTGTGTCTTCTTTTGAAAGTTTATACTGTGGATATAAGGACAGATTATAAATTAATGATTAAGGAAAGATGGGCAAATCAAATAGCCCTCTGGAAAGTGGTATGTTATTGCCCTTTACATTTACAGCTTGTACATGGTATACTCCCATTTATGTAAATGACACCCTACCAAAAAGTCATTTATTGTACAGTTGGTGGCATTTATATTGAATCATGACAGTGCTTTATTTCTAAATTGCATCAATTTTAATGATCCATCCTCTTTTTGTCTTAATATCTTAAAAGATAATGTCACATGCAAATTATTTTAAAATAGTTAGTATTGTTTCTGTATCCGGTATTTAACATTTAAAAAAAAAGGTGACAGCCTGCCAAACTGCATAATGCACTCTCCAAAGTATCAGAAATTGCATGTGCTAACAGAAATCACATTAAAAAACAAAACCCTGTATATAAAGCAAACTCAAAAGGTGTTTCTCTTTCACTTTAGCTTTAGTATGTTTAAAATGGTATGTGACATTGAAAAAAACACTTTTGATGCTATTATTTTTAAAAAGTAGGAGCTAGTCTGTTATATGGAACACATTCCAAACCAGTGGACCCACAAGAGGACCCACTAAATATATTCTTTGTCAACTGGAGGGGTGGATTATTTACATGCAGGTCAGCTACACTGTACTGAATTATTCCCACATAGAATAGCTCAGGACTTCAGATCGCTTTGAAAAGACCAGGCCAGGACTATAGATTTCTGTGTGCTGTCAGTCCTTGATTACATGTATGGCTGGATTCACAAATTTATATAAAAAAAATAAGCCAGCTCATTTGCCAGGAGCCAGATGGAATACAGATGAAGAAATTATATCTGCCTGATGAAAGAAATATGTCCAAATGCAATTATTATTTTGAACTTTGAAAGCAAGACCCACTGCCATCCGTGGCAATACACAAACCCTTGTATTCTCTGATTCACAAACTAAGCTTCTGTCTGAAATGAGCTCTTCAAGAAAACATTACAACTTTAAGGTTTTTCTTATTTTTAAAAAGTTCAATACTTATCATGTGACCAGTGATTTGGAGAAAATACACATTTTGAGAGAAAGGGAAAAATAATCTTGTTCATGGATTATTGCACAGAATTATCAAATGAGTAATTTATGGTAGTCTTCATACAACAAACCAGTTTATTGGTTGTAAACAAGTGCTGGTTTCTGAGATATGGGAAAGGAATGGAAAGCATTCCTTTCAACAAGGAGATTAACACAACAAGAAATAGACACAAAATTATAATCTGGCTGGTAGTTCTGAAAAATGTAAGCACTGGTGGTTGCGTTTTCATTGCTCAGCTAACATTTAAGTTACAGAAGAGTTTACACACTTTTTTTTTACATAAAATGAATCATTTTGTTGATAATCTATATTAGGGTTTCCCTTTATTTAATATGTATGTTTAGGTTTTTAACATTAAGAGAAAAACCACCTTGAAATTAAAGCATATTATTGCCTATTTGCTTAAGCATAGTTAGGGGGTATTTTAGTGGCAGGACAAAAAATTGTATTTTAGAGCAATGTTTTTATTACTACCTCTGTGATGATAGTTTGTTGTTAACTTTTCTTTTTTAACCAGTAATCTCAGGAATATATGCTGGCAGTTGGTTGGGGCTGTAGACAGAACAAAGGAGGCACAAACTCTTACAGCAGAAGGCAAACCAGTTCAGAGTAACAGATCAGGAGGTGAAAGAGGGTACCACACAATGTTGTCCATGTTAGTCAGTGGACTTGTTCCGTAGTAAAAGTCTCAAATGAGTCAGATTTGCAACTCATAGAATATTTTGAGCATTAGTTAAATGCTTTTGTCATGATTTTACAAAGCTTCTTCTGTTATAATTAGAATATACTGTATATGCCAACCCAGCTGTTCGCTACTGACCCACATAATCATGAAACTACCTCTAGATTTCAGATCAGGAATTATTAACTATGGTTGCAGAGGAGGTTGCTTTGTATCCTGATCAGCATCATGCGCTTCTACTTTGTTCTTTGCAAAAATTAATCTGAGGCCCTATTTTAATTATGATTTCTCAGTTTTTCTTATTTATAATATAGAGTTAACCTTTTAAAAACAGTCGACATTTATCTCGTCCACTTCCCTAATTCCTTTGTCTAGCCCTAAAGGGCAGATCCCTTATACTGTTAGTTTTGAAGAAGTAAAATAAATTTGCTTTGTTTTGTGAGAAAAATAGTTTTTCAACCAGCCTATCAAATGAACTTTAAAATAACCAAGTTCATATTGAACCATTTTTAGATGGAAATTTACAATCAATGAAAACCCAATGAAATACAAATATAAATTCTTCAAATGTCAAAAATGAAGTATCTGAACTAAGCTTTATAATACTAAGCATTTAAAAATTTCTTCAATCTAAAACATCCATCCTTTATTAAAATTTGCTTATGGGAGATAAGTTAATTCAATTTAAAATCAAGAATTATTTTGCTTGTATTGCATTAGTCAAAAATTGCTTGTGCAATAGCATCCCTAAAGTTTACATGCACTTTATGAAATTGCTAATATTCAATAGTTTTTGACTTAAAAAGTAACAGTTCCCTTTTTTTTTTTTTTTTTTTTTTTTTTTTTTGGCACTGGAGATTGAACTCACAAACTCGCACCTGTCAGGCAGGCGCTTAAGTCACTGAGCCAAACTCCCGGCCCTGGTTTTCTGAGGCAGGGTCGCACTGTGTAGCTCAGGCCAGCCTTGTGCTTGCGTTGTAGCCCAAGCCGGCCTCGAACTCACAACGCTCCTCCTACCTCAGCCTCTGAGTGCTGGGATTAAAGGCGTGCATCACCACGCCCGGCTAACAGTTCCATTTGTTCAAAATAAAACGACACATTTTAAATTCTTTTTGAGAATTAAAGTAGAGGATGATAGTATAGAAAGAAGCTTCAGAATTAAGATCTTTTGTTACTTGTTCTCCATTCTTTCTTATGTCATGCTCAAGCAT
Source organism: Dasyprocta punctata (assembly GCA_004363535.1). Lineage (NCBI taxonomy): Eukaryota > Metazoa > Chordata > Mammalia > Rodentia > Dasyproctidae > Dasyprocta > Dasyprocta punctata. The sequence continues at coordinate 154,147 of RJWM01000199.1, read as the reverse complement.
TCACACACCTGCACACATACATTTGTTGTCAATCTCCATGTTGTGGGTATTTGGAAACTTTGATTGTCTGGTTTGTATTGGTTTTGAAAATTGATGATTTCTTATTTATTGCTTATATGAAAAAGAGCTTTTAAGAGATCAAAAGCAGCTTAGGGCTTGAAGGAACCTCTAGATTGAATGAGGGGTATCCAAATTCAACCTCACTTTCAGTTAAAGAATTCCTTTGCCACAGGTCTCAGCAAACTTTCTTGGTAGGAGCCAGATAGGAAATATTCTGAACTTGGCAGGTCACTGAGTCTCTATTGTGTCTCCGTTGTTCTACAGTTTTCAGTCAAATACAGCATAAAAGTAATAAAAGTAAATGGACATGCTTGTATTACAATGAAAGATTGGTTATAAACCTGAAATTTGGATCTCATGGAATTGTGACATCATTAAAATTCTTGTATCTTATTTTTCCCCTAATGATTTATTGATATAAAAATCCTCTCTAGCTCGTGGGCCACACAAACAGGTAGCCAGTTGTTCTGCAGACCATGGTATACCAAACCCTGTTTTTTGACCTCTCTGACATTGGTCATCCAGCATCATCAAAAACACCTTGGTTAATTGAGAGGTCATTACTATATGAGTTAGTATATTCCAAATGTTCCATCTGTATTTGTTATAAAGGTAGTATGATCATATTTTATAGCCTGTCTTTAGTCAAACAAAAGGAAAAGATCTCAATAATAATGTGGAAGTGGGGTTATAGCTCAGTGGCACAGTACCTGTCTGGCAAGCATCAGGTCCTATGCTGGATTCCCTGTATAAAAAAATAATAATAATGTATCAATGATAATGCAGAGACAAAATTACCATGTTTTTTTTTTCTGAAACTACTGCCTGTGTATATTTTTAGATTGCTTCAATTCTAATGCATACATTTAACCATCATATTTATCATATACTACTGTGTCATAAGTGCTTTTCTTCAAACGTGTAATATAGTAACATGAATTTTAGATGCCATACTATAAAACTTCATTTGGGTTACTATTTCATACAATTCTTGACTTTTACCAAATTTGGACTTTTGGGCAGCTTTTTGGTTTTGGTAATGTATTAGGATTGTTGCATGTATTGGAATCATATGAAATAAGTCCTTTATATGTGGCAGGAAATGTGCTAAGCACTTTAAGTCTCTTATTGAATCCTTATAGCAATTCTATAAAATAAAAGTCATTATCCCTGTTTGTAGAAGTAGAACCATGACTAGTGTTTTAGGACTTAGATCTGTCTAAAACCAAATCCCATGTTGAGGCATTTTATTACAAATTAGAGAGCCAGTGCAAATTAGAAATTTATAGTGCCCGTGCACCCACATGATAAAATAATATTTCATTTTTTACCCTGTTATGTCAAATCCTAATTAACATTTAAACCTTATTTTGATGCCAGATCCAAGACCTACACATGTCTACTGAATGTATTGGTAATGAGTCAAGATCTGCATTTGGAAACTTCCTACCATACAAATACATTCTCTCTGCTACAAGTCTAATAAATCCAGTGGCTGGGTCTTGTCTCTGTTCCATTGTCTCTTCTTTGTAGATACTTACTTGCCTTCGCACAGCTCTCTTGACCTGATGATAGGGTGCTCATGTGCTTAGCTTTCTTTAGGATGTGTCCTGACTTAGCTCACTCACCAGCAGAGAGCACATCACTGAGCAAGATCCTATCTCCCATTTCAGAGACGATTTAGCAAGCACAGAAATAAATGATAGAATATGATAGCTACTCTTGTAGAAATTAAAGCCCTAGCAGATAGCAAACAGCACAAATATTAAGTGGTAGATTAATTTTTTTAAAAAAATGCCGTAAGACTAATAGTTGAGTCAGTATTGATTTGGAAAGATATGTTTAGGTTCTAATTCTATCAGTGTTCCCCTATGAAGAGTTTCACATGCGCATCATTGTTGTTATTGATTGATCTGTTCATTCTTCATTGTCTCAGCTGCATGTAGTCATCAGCATTATGTTATCAGAGAATTTTCAGTAACTTTTTATGCAGTTACACAGTAGGGTTGCAACTTTATTGTTGGTGCTGCCCAGATAATTTTTTTAATCATTTTATGTACTGTGGGTAGTTTCATTAGTAATCCTCTGTACCCTTCTTAAGCTCACAATGGATAGTCTGAGACTGAGTAAAATAAGTTACAAATTGTACCCAGATAATGTGGAATCTGAATAAGTTGATATTAAATGAAAACTATTAGTTGTTGAATATTGCCCTAAAAAGTACCATCCCAAACCGTTTTACTGCCCTGAAATAATTTTTGATAAACTTGAATATGGTCTGAAATTTAATCAAGGTTTGATATATATATATACACACACACACACACACATATATATACATGTATATATTTATCTCCAGGTATATTTCAGTAATAACAGTTTTCTTCAAATTCCAAATATCTCTTAAGTGTAAACTGCAACAAATTAATGTAATGTAAAGGATTTAACTATTTCTCCAAATAGTGAAATTAGAAAATATCATATCTGGGATCTCTTTATGTTTTGTTATTCTAATATGTATTATATGGAAAGGCTCTTTGAATAATACTCTCTCTATTTCCTTCGAAAAAAAGTAGTATGGAGTATTTATAGAATTGAAATGTATTTTATGTTTAGAATATAATCTTAAAATGTTAATTTTAATTGGTGTAAGTTTTTCTTTAAGAAGTAGAGTGGGCAACTTGTGATTGAATAAGAGTGTTGTGTTGAAAAAGATGTTATAGCTTCGTTCTTTTAATTCATATAAGATTCAATTCTTAATCAGAAGCTGTATGTACACTAATGAGAAGGTTACATAACACAATTTAACTCTATGTTCTGCTTATCTTTATGCTGAATAAAATGTTTGAAATTTACAAGGAAGTCAGAGAAAAATTACTCTGCTATAAGCATAGTAATCATTATAAATAATGAATATTGGAATGCTATTACAGAACAAAGTCACAAGCCAGAATGTATCTTGCTGGTAAATTATTTAAAATGCTGCCTGCTAATTATATACTTGTTTTAAGTCTACATCTGTACATGTTAAAGCTAGAATCACAGTTTTTAATCAGTACCAATTTTTCCTTCTTGGTTGGGAGGGAAGAGAATGTTCATAATGCAAAATACATCTCACAGTTAGAATGTTAAAAGATGAACCATATTTAAATTAATAGATGTTTGTTTGGAGCAAGTGTTACTCCAGGGCAAAGATTACTAAGGAAATTTTAAAATTAGATTGAAATAATACTAGGATGATTAATGGAATTTTTATTCTGCCATATTCTGTGGGAAGAATTAAGTAAAGAAATATGTTTCATCTCTGAGAAAACAAAATATGAGTCACATATTTAACACTTCATTAACTATGTAGATTATTGTGAAATCTGGCGAGAAAGGTAAGGCTAGTCAGATGCCATAAAGCCTTCAACCCACACATGTTTATTCGTTCCATATATGATAAAGCTAGAAAAATTAGAATAGAGTCAAAGAAGAGCCAGAGTTAGTTAGGCATGAAAAATGGGACATTAGAAACAAAACGATATTATTGAAATTATATCTTTCCCAAGGTAAATTAGAGCTCTTTCCAACCCAACTCAAATGCAACATATTATTTTGATAAACTGCATGTGAAATAATGTGAGCTGCATATAAGAGCAAAAACTACACTAATAATATAGCAAATGGCATGTGAAGTGATGAGTTACCACTGTGACTTTTTTGTTTTACATTTTTTACCTAAGCATGCTTTTCTTTTTATTTTCCTCACATTTACATTCACGAGCAATCAGACAATCCCTATCTCAGGTGCAATACATAAAGTTCCACTTGTGTGCATGTATTTGGTGAGTTTGATTTGAATTTATGGCTCTATAGCATCCATTCTCCTGGAATAGTTTGCATACTTAAATAATATGTATAATTCTATTCTCAGTCAAAGATCAAAACTGTCCTTTTTACTTTATACATTTAATTTTTTCTTTATATAAAATAAAATTAGTATACCCCTAACATTCATGATGTGCTAGACACTATGGTAAATGGTTTTATGTGTACTATCTCCTATAATCTTTTTATTAGATTTTTGCTTAATACAAATTATACTGATAGGGAAAAACAACACTGAAGTGGAAGAGTAAATAGTTTATCTTGATGCGCTGATTTAACGCCTGATCCTTGTGGTCCTATGAACCTCATGTGTACCTAACTGTACTATTGGTGAAGAGCCATTTCATTTTTCGACAGTCACTTAAGGGCACACTCAGTGATGAGCACTTTAGTACTGTGCAGGTGCTGTTTTGATAAAGAGACTTTCTTTCTTTCTTTCTTTTTTGTTTGTTTGCTTGTTTGTTTTTGGTTTGTTTGGTATCAGAGATCAAACTCACAACCTTGCACCTGCCAAGCAGGCAGTTTGGTCACTTAGCTGAATCCCGGCAAGAGACTTTCAAATATTCCCTTTTAAATTCCTTCCAGCAACCTGATGGTTTAGAAGTAATAAGAGGACTCATTCAATTGAACCTTCCCAAATTGTATTATTCAATTTCTACATGAGTTTTGAGCGTCTTGAGTGAATGATTTCCAACTTTTAATTTGTAAATCAAGTAGACACAATTATTGATGAAACTAAAAGTTATTGTACTGAAATGCCTCTGATTGGTCATTTACAAAGCTTAGTGTGGATTTTACTGAAACAAAGGTAGAAATACAAATCAAAGTGCCTGTTAATGTTATGTTAGTAATAATGAAGTTTCTTTTGTTTCTTCTAGCCTGAAGTACCTGACAACGCTGTAAGCAAATAAATTCACATCTCTCAAAAACAAGCTAGAATTAATGTGGGTACATAGGTAGTGATTGCATAGGTACTGACCCTATAGCTACTGCACCTCCCAGAATTATCTCTCTTCTCCTTTGTGAGAAACTGAGGTTTTCTTAATGAACACAGAGTTTCATTAAGACATAGATTTGTTCAGCTGGTTTTCCCTTATTTCTATAAAACTCAATAGTACACAGAAATTTTATCTTGGAAAACTTGTAGTAAGCATGATTGACCATATTAGCTTTTGTGGACCATTGGGCCATTAGACAGTACCCTTTAGCTGTCAGGATCAATTCAAGCTTTAATTAAATTGCCCTATGATCTGACCTTAAAGAAGAAATGTCACAGGACTTCTCAGGTATTAACATGATGGTTATTGTTGAAACAGAGAGAAGGGAAGGAAAATCTTTTAAAATTAGTTTATGTAAATCTCCTGTTTTGAGTATTTCCTAGGTTTTAAAAATATCAGTTCATTCTGAACCTTAGTCTTCCTCAATTTTTCTTTATATCCCTTTTGTATCCAGCTTCTTGTCAAATGCTCCTTTTTCTACCTTTGGTATTCAGTCATTTCCTCGTGAATGAAAGAGCAAAATTATTTTTCTGTATGTCTACCATTTGGTAAGTCCTGTGCTAAACATGGACATATCCCAGGAAGCATAATGCTCATTGCCTCCACTTTCAATGAGTTTATACTCTAGGACTGTGGGAGATAGGTGTACTTAAGCACTCCCCACACATATATTATAAAAAGTTATTATAATGGGCAAAAATACATGTATATTATATAATTACATTAAGAAGTGTTGGGAAAATACATAGTATTGTAATAACAAATTGGAGGGTGTTGGGAGAAACACAATATAGGCTTTGCTAGGGAATTATCATTCAGTAGTGATCAGAATGAGGTATAAAGGACATTGAATAGACTGGGGACAGTGGTGGATGGTGTTGTAATGATTCAGGACTGGGAAACAATGTAGACATCAAAAGCGAAGAGGCCAAAATTTTAGAAGCAGGAGAATGAGAAGAGGTTTGGGTTAGTCAGCAGGGTACAAGTGGGAAGGGATTTGGAGAGGTAAGAGGCAACAGCTCTCAAAGTTCCTGCCAGGTATTCTAAGGCTTTGGTAAATATTTTCTTTAAATCTGAGCTCAGTAGAAAATTTTATTGGGTTCTTAACTTCATTCCTGAGATAATTTAAGGATGTGCAATTGTAATCTGTTTTTAAGTAGCATTACCCTTTCTTATGCAACCATTTTCTCCCTTAAAATTTACAACTACCATTGCTATTTCACTTTTGGTTTCCTTTGTTTCATTCTTTTTGTGTTTTCTGCCATAATTTTTGTTTTCTAAATATTTTTTTATGTCTGTTCATGGTCTTCATCCCACTCCTCTGATTGTAACACTCCAATGTGTTATGACCATTTTGTTCCATGAAATTTCTTGTAACTTTCATCTCATCTTCTAATTCATTCCCCTTGGCTGCAATTAAGTCCAGGTTTGCCATTTTGCTCATTACATTCTTTACATTTTGGGTGATGAAATCCTTAGTGAGGCACATCAAGAACATAGATGATTGGCTCTTAGCTGAATAAAACTTCCAACAGATGCATAGGTAATTGAAGCTTTATGTTGCTGAAGTGTCTTGCCTGTATGTGCTTTTAAAATATTTTACAGGAGAGGTTGTCCCGCAATTTTTTTCCATGTTATTGGTTTGTATTTCAATCCTATGATAATACCTATTTCTCTCTCTCTCTCTCTCTCTCTCTCTCTCTCTCTCTCTCTCTCTCTCTCTCTTTCTCTTTCTCATTGTTCTTAATCTATTGCTTTGTAATGTGCATTCTCCTTCCTGAAGCTGGTGGACTTTTTCGAAATGCTACATAGTATTTGTGTGTTGGCTGTGCTGTGAGACTTAATGAAATTTTAAATGCCTAGTGTTTGGAAAGATAGGAAAAAGAAAAAAAGATGAGGCTGTATGAGAACTAGAGGACAGATATTAACCCTGTGGGAATACCACGTCATTTCTAGCCCAATGCTCAATGGGGTGAGAATTAGAATCATTTGCCCAGGTTTTAAGGATAAGAAGAGATAGACAACAAATCAATGCAGTGTGTGGTTGAGGGTAGTGGTGATAATGTAGGGGTAAAATGATGTGCTGCAGAAGATACTTAAACTTTTCTGGTTTTTAAACAAACTTTTAAGATTTACTTTATTATTTAATACAGGTTCAATCTCTGCAGTAGTATAATTAGTTATTCCAATTTGATGGAGCAATTAAAAACAAGCCTAACAAACTAAAACTGTAATTTGTACAAAGTTACTGTTTTCAGGAGAGCATTTACAAGTGGAAAAAAATACATAGTAAATATCAAATACAAGTTAGTTTAAAATTCTATCATGTTCATATATTGGGGAGTTCTTCAATATGTTTATTAATGCTAAAATTTGTTTTCTGTGGCAAGGAGAAAATCTCTTACTTTTGAGCTGTGTAGAGGTTTTTGATTGCACTTGGAATTACTTGCTTTGTGATTTTGATGGTAGACAGTTATTTGTTCAAGGAATTTGTCTTAATTACTTCTGGCACTGCTGGGACAAAATACCCAACACCTACAATTTAAGGAAAGAGAGGTTTATTTTGGCATAGTTTTCAGTCAATGGTCTTGGTGTTCCAAAGAAGAAATAGCACAGCAAAGAGGTATGGTGATGGAAAGCTGCTCTGGGCATGGTTTCCTAGAAGCACATAGCATAGGGAGGAGCCAGGAAGTGATATAAACCCTTCTAAGCACAACCCCAATGACCTATCTCCTCTGACCAGACCCTGTCTCCCACTAGTAAGCCAGCTATACTACCCCATAATCCAATCACCCCCCGCCCAAAGCCCTGCCTACGATCACATGAGCTTTGGAGGAACATGGAGGTATAAATCTTAACAGTCCCACCTCTCCATAAGGGTCCTTCTCAGCTGTGGAAGAGCTCATTACTCAAATAGTCAATCTAGGCATCTTATGGTTCTGTAAGTAGTATGCTGTTCTCATCATAAGCATTTTAATTTTTAGATAATTTTTTCAAATATGTAAAACACTCTAAAAGTTTTAATTATTTCTTATCAATTGCACTTACATTTTATAATCTTTCTAAAACCGGAAAGTAGTTTGAAGAAATTATCCTGGAAAATAATCTTTTGTCAAACTTCTGGTACATAGTAATTTTATAGTTTACAAAAGTTGTATGAATTATATAGAAATAATATGTCTGTGATGCTAGAAAATTTCTTTATCCTTTTTTGTAAAACAGCTCCTTTTTTCAAAGGGTATGTCTTTTCCCATTAATCTTGAAGCAGGCAACTCATTTTTTAATAACTGTCACTATATTATTTGAGACCCAAGAACACTTTAAATATCAAATCAACTCTTACCCTGCTAAATATAAGTTTTGCTGCATTTCTTGAAAAGTTTTTCTATAGGACTCCTCACCAAATCTCCTCATTCCCTAAAAATTTCCTGTTCGTTATTATTTTCTTGGCAGTTTTCTCTTTACTATTTCCAATTTTATAGGCCATGCCAATATTCATTGAATTTGATGTTTTGCCCAGTGTCCAATAAACAACCCACCACCAGGGATTTTATAGGTTAAATTATCATATCCAACATATGCTCCAATAGACCAAGATCTCATGATACTGTAGTGGTCTTCATTCCCAACTCTGATTCTTAAGGCACTAAGTAGACCTCCCTAATTGTACCAACTAAACATAACTTGGATGACAGCCCCATAGTTTACACATGGACACCATATTCTGTTCTACTGCCATTTTCTAATTTAACACATGAGTACACAGGGATGAGCGCTTCACATACGTGAGAGACTGAATTTCATGGACAACTTGTTTTTATTTATGGCAGACAATGAAACAAATAGCATCAGTTTCTAGGGAAATTTCATTGTAGAAGGAAGATATATATTGAATAAATAACTTCAGATTATTGAGCATATCCAAGAAGTCCAAAATGCAGTGTGAATTTAAAGGGAATTGATCTGTCTCTCTCAAGAGAAAGAGAAACGAGAGAAAAATACAGTGAAGCAGGCATTGTGGTTGGGGTTGACAAGCAGAGATGATAGTGTAAGTGAATCCAAATAGACTATACAAAGTTTTCAAAAGATGTATTATGAGGTGTAAGAGAAATACACAGTGAATATTTAAGTTAAAAAGTATTACAGGAGTACATGCATTGCCATTACTCTGACACAGAATATTGTCTGTTGCTTCTGACACACTTATCATTCTTGCCACTTTCTAAAGCAGTGCTAGAAGTCTTCTTTCATATTTTTGATTAAAAAGCACTGTGAAGGCTGATGCCAAATACAAAAGGAAAGACAGACTTGAAAAACCATTATAGTATATTCTCACCTACCTTATTCACCAGATCTGGCACCCCACAACTTCTGGCTTTTCCCTAAGCTAAAATGGTCATGAAAGGTAAACACAGTAAATTGATTTAGGACCTTGAGGCACCCACTACAATGCAACTAAAGACTTCCAGACATGCTTCAGAAAGTGGCCAGAGAAATGAGATAAGTATATGTGAAATGAGGGGGAATGTTTTAAGGAGAATTAATGGCACTGTGGTTTTACTGTAAAGAATTTTAAACATATAAATCTTATGTTCATGGTATTTTTGATCACACCTCATCCAAGCTGGAGACTTCACATGCATTAATTTGCTAACTTATCTTACCTTTTATTATATTGTTCTTGTAAATAGATCTTTTTTTTTTTTTAGTTTTAACTTTGGAAACACTATTTGTTGCTAGAGTTTTTTTTAGAACCTTTCTATGCTATCACCACTCTCATTGGCTAGTATATTGCCTACCTAGATTGACACTGACCAGGGGATGATAGAACTTTTTTAAACTTGAAAGTGCCTGTCTTTTATTTTATCATTGAAGTTAGCATATCACTGTGAGAGTTATGTGATTCCCTGTGTTGAACTGTTGCTAGGTGCAGTTAGTATTAACTAGCTTTTTAAATTTAAAAGTACAAGCAAGCAACTAGGAGAATGTGAATATTTTGGAACAGCACACATATTATGGATGGCTCATTGACCTTCTTATTGATCTTATTTGCTCACCTGTTTGTTCCAGAAAAAAAATGCAAAATATGTGGAGAATGAAAAGGAGCATAGACTAATATCTCACTGAGAAGTGTTCAATTTAAAGTTCGTTTTCTTCATTGTCATTGTTTTCCTGTAATGCTGGTCTCATCCAGATGCTTGGGTCAAATGAGAGTGTAAGGGAGAGAGAAATTGCTGTGACATTTGAGTTGACAGGCATAATTCTGACATGTAGAAATCACTGAGAAGGAAAACAAAAATTGAAATTCACAAGTGAGTGTGTTAAATGAGGGTCACGCTGTCTACTTCAGAATTATTTGATTCAATACTCGGTATGTTATGCCAAATATAACTGAATTTAAAGAGTTTAGCGGTCATTAAAGAGAAACGGTAAATAGTTGGAGTCACTCTAGCAGCCAAAGTGTGGCACGTACAGATGCATCTCTTTCAAGCTGAACATGAATTAGAAATGAGTCTTGCAGCAAACTTTTTGAAAGACTTACTCATATCAGTGGAATTCCTAAAGAGATGAGACTGCTTTATGTTGTTAATGATCATGATGTCTTTCATATAGAGCTTCCTGTTCCCTCAGTCTTTCTTGAAAATCGTCATACTCACAGCCCTTCATTTGTCATGGTTGCCTCCACTGAACTGGTTTCAAAACACTGTCAGAGTTTGATCAGTCAGTGGGAACCATGGAAATTCACATTTAATGGTTCTAAGTCTAGAAAATGATACGGTAAAAGAAACATTCCAATCCCTATTGTTATTAGTACCTCTTAAGGGTTTTTGTTTTTTAATATGAATCATATAGGTCTATGGGGGGGCAGAAAAATGTATGACTTTAAAACAATGATAGCATCCAAACTATAAATAGTAACTTTAATATCTACATGAATTTCTTCCCAAGTAGTTGCTTTGGAAAATTACTTTGAAAGTTTCTGAAATTCTGCCTTTTAGAAGTCACTCCAAAGTCCCTTAACAAGCTACATGAAAACTCTATCATTGCTTTATAGCTTTATTGCTTAGTTTTGCCTATAAATCCAAAAAAGTGAACCACTGAGCTGAACACAAAATGTTTAATATATATGGCACCAAATTACAATTGTCTGCTTTTACTTAAGATCAATTATTCTCAAGCACCAAAGACTCTTGTAACAAATATATATTAATAAATACATCCTTACATATATTTTTTTCTAGAAATAGTTTCCAAATAGAACTTCACAAGAAGTATTTTAATAAACTCACTCCAATTTCTTTGGAATAATTCCATAAGCTGTCAAAGCAACTCCTTCAAACATGATATTTATTTGTGATACCATATGGTATTTGTGGTACCCTTATGAGCAGTGTAAGCCTAAGGATATATCAGCCATATATCCTAACATTAAAACACCCAACTTCTAGTCTCACCTTAGTGACAAATATAGCATGACGTTTAATAGCTGCCCTCCACCATGCACTTTGTTAAGGCCTTTACATAAATACATATATCTTCCCCTCAGTTTTTAATTGATAGTTATCTTGATAAAAATAATATCAATATTGAAGAAGAGTTCAGTATGGAAACTGAATGTACAAATTCAGATCAGCTTGGTTTTAAGCATATCCTTCCTTTTAATTTTTGATGGCAATATTAAGAGACTGTATATCTCTCTCTCTTTTCTCACCCTGGTATCTAACCTATTTTAATGACAGTAGTGACATTTGAGGATAGATGATCAATGTTTGCCATTTGCAACCATATCTTGTGAAATTCAATTAATACCTAATGTACTCAATGCACCAGAATGTTGCTTTTATATAATGATTTCTTTTACCCTTTCAATTTCATTTCTTTTAAAAGTAGTTTCAATGTTATTAAAAGAAACATTTTAAGGTCTATTAAGCTGCAAAAGAAGGCCAGAGAAAGGAAGATAGAAAAGATCAAAGAAAGAAGTATAATTGTTATAACCTAAGTGATTGCCTCTCTGAGACAATTATCAAAATTTTAATTTAATATTTGCCTTTATATTCCTTAAAAAGTTTTTGTATGATGTGTCTCGTCAATTATCTATTAGTTTTCTATAATGACATTATATTTTAATTCTCTTACTCCTCACACTATTCCTCCTCTGTTACTTTTTAATTGAAGCATGATTAGTATTCAGTAAAATACATCCATCCTAATTTCATTACAGCTTGACAATCCTGCATCTTGACAATTTGATACACTTTGATAAATTCACCCCAAACAAAATAAAGCACATTTTTATTCTGCCAAAATGTTTTCTATAGGTTCTTTCCAGTAGGAAATGTTTTCTATAGGTTCTTTCCTATTGGAAAGACCCTATAGAATCTCCCTCATATATACATACACCATTTTCTGATTTTTAATGCCATAGAATAACTTTATTTGTGTTCAGATACCATATAAATGGAACCAAATACTATTTCCTCTTGTTTGGTTTTTGTTCTCTTACCATAAAACCTTTAATATTTATTCATGGTGAATGCATATTGATGGCTTATTTTTATTTTTTTTTATTTTAAAGAGAAAAAAACACAGAAAGACAAAAAACAAGAAACATACTACAAGAACAACAAAAAACCCAAACTAATAACAGTATATACTTTCAAAACAAGATGATAGGAATATAACAATTGTTGTAATATTGCATATTGTTATCTTCAAAAGAGTTGCTTAGATTACCAGATACAGACATGCAAATTGATCTAATCATATGAATATTAACTGATTTTTTCCAAGAACTGATAGAATTAGTAGTATACTCATCTTAGCTATTTATATCATTTTTCCTTTTCCCTTCCTTTTTTCCTTGCCCCTATCCTAGCTATTTTTTCCCTTTGAGCAGTTTCTTACCATTTCACAACGTCTATTGTAGGTTTTGGATCTTATATACTCTTTAAGTTTCTTGTAGTAGGGAGACAGTATGATATTTACACATGTGAATTTGATTTATTTCACTTGTGGGTATGGTCTCAAGTTTTATCCATTTACCTATAAAAACCTTGATGCAATTCTTCTTTATAGCTGAGTAGTACTCCATTGTATAAAAATGCCATATCTTTCTTATCCATTCCTTGATTGTTGAGCATCTGGGTTGTTTCCAAGATTTGGCTATTGCAAATTGTGCTGCTATAAACATGGTTGCACATAAATCACTGTGGTTTCGGTTCTTCTGGGAAAATGCCCAGAAATGGGATAGCTGGGTCAAATGGAACCTCTAATCCTAGGTTTTTGAGGAATCTCTACACTGATTTCCTCAGTGGCTATACCAGCCTACACTCCCACCAACAGTGGAGAAGAGTTCCTTTTTCTGCACAATCCCTCCAGCATTTGTTATTGATTGATTTCTTTATCTTTGCCATTCTTTTTGGAGTGAGATGGAACCTCAGCATTTTTTAAATTTTTATTTCTTGGATGACCAATGATGCTGAACAATTTTTTCATATATTTATGTGCCATTTATATTTCTTCATCTGAGAAGAGCATATTCATCCCAGATGCCCATTTTTGGATTGGGTCTTTGAATTTTGGGGGCCTGATCTTTTGCACATCTTTGTATGTTCTAGATAGAAATCCTTTGTCTGAGGGAGAGTTAGTTAAGATTTTTTTTCCCAATTAGTGGGCTTTCTTTTCACTCTGTTAGAGATTTCTTTTGATATGCAAAAACTTTTTAATAAAATGAAATCCCAGTAGTTGATTCTGGAAAGTATTTCCCATGCAGTTGATAGCTTACTCTTAATTTAGTGCTGAGTAGTACTCCATTATACAAGCTACTTACTATTTATTTCTATATTGTCTTGTTTTTGGATATCTAAACCCTTTGAAAATTTTGTTTATTAATAGAGCTACAAAATCATTCATAAAACGATCATTGTTAGGACTGCTTTCAAATGTTATTAGATTAATAGGAATAAAACTGTTGGGGTACATAGTAAATTGATATTTAATTTTATCAGAACCTCTAAAGTAGTTCTCCAAAATGGCTAAAATCAAATGCCATTTTACAATCCTTCTAGAAGTTTGAGTCCTATTTATCTTTATCAGGTTTCATTTAACAATTAGTCCTCATTTGTTTCCATAGTTATTGTGTTACCCGTTTTTTCCAGGTTCCTTTTTACTCTTATCTTATTGGAAGACCTCCTCAGATCCTAGGGATCCCAAAACTTTTATTTTATTTAAAATCGAAGCACTGAAATTGAATTGGACACTGTGTTAGGCCGGGCTTGGTGTTGTCTGTAGTTCCCAGCACTCAGGAGGCTGAGGATGATCTCAGCAAGTTTGAGGCCGGCCTAGGCTACAGAATGAGCTCTAAGTAACCCTACAGTACATAAGGAGATCCTGTCTCAACGAAGCAAAGCAAAACAAAGCAACAGAATAACAATGAAAACAAACTGTGTTAGTAAGCAAAATGATTCTTTGTTTTAGGCCAAGTGTCCAAGTGGCTTTTGAGGAAAATCTCCTAAATGGAAGCTTCTTTTCCTCACTCTGGAGTGAATAGGATTCTCCAGAGAAAAGTCCTTCTCTGCTACTTTGGGTGAATAATTCTGTTTCCCAGGTGCTGGAGTGAGGCAGGGGAAGAGATGTGGGACTCCTGTTTTATATGCAGATTTTATGTAATCATTTCTTATTTTGCAACTCAGCCTTCTGCTTTTCTGTTTGGCATCCTCCAGATCTAGAGATTTTCTGGTTAATTACTTATATACAACATATCTTGTTTCCTGTTCAAGTAGGAAAGAACCAGTAATGCTATGTACAGTAAACAGGGCCATGGAAGTGGGGAGTGAGAATCCAGAGAACTAAGTGCGCGTAACACAAAATTCCAGACCATCCTCATGTTTTCAGTCCCTGCCTCACTGTGGGCTTAAACTCTACCAGGTTGTGTTGGGTGAGTTGATTGCTTTTCATAAACTGATTCTATCATTGTCTTCCCTTAGGAATTTAAGTTTATTTTTTCTCCAGTAGTAAGTTCTACACTGTTGTTTGTCTACCTTCTCTCTTCGTATATTGTAATCATTATAGATGCTTCTTACTTTCCTGATACATAGAGAGTTTGTGTTTGTTCCTTGATTTCTTTGGTATGTGTGTTTAATTGTTTTTAATTTTTACTTTTACATGGTTTTACCCACACTGTTCAAGTTGCACTGTTCTATAAGGTTGAGGGAGATTGAAAGGAAAACTTAAGTACTTAAAGAGCACAGTTAGTGTTTGTGAAAAGCCTGGTCTAATGGGGCTTATTCGTTCAGTTTTAAGAATACTTAAAAGATTGCTTTAGAAAATAACAAAGGAACTTCAGATCCACAGGTTAGGGGGTGGCACACATCTCTATCATCACTGAGGGTTTTGAGGGTAAAAGTTCAAACAAAGGATACATTCACCTTTTAAAATGTAAATGAATTGCAACATCAGCATAATTTTCTTGTACTATCTTTGAAAAACTAAAAGTAGGTTCACATTTTTTCCTTTATTCTCTCAAGAAGAGCTTTGAAAACCCATAATTATAGAATTTATTAAAGAAAAATTACTAACAAGTACTGTGAGAGAAGAGTACTCAAAGGTTTAAAAGATTGCTAACCAAAATATCTTCATTTCAGATTGACTCTTTGAAGGATGTTGAAGTTACTCTCTGACAAAGATAAAGACAAGTTATAAATTAAGTATATTGGAAATAATAGGGAAGAGCAGAGCTGACAAATTATTGATGTTGCAGAGGTAATGAAGGAAAGATGTGCTAAAATGACAGTTTGATCATTTGACTGTGCATGTGTGATTGTTGATGTGCATGATCAGAGGGAAGATTTTCCCTCATGAATCCAACATATATAATCAGGAACTTATGACATACTAGGCTCTGTGTAGGCAATGAAGAAATAAGAGCACACCCATGATTTCCATCGAGATTAATTTGGTAGAGAAGTCATATTCAAATAAAGAGATGACATAAGGCAACAGACACTGAGTGCCAACTAAATGACACAGACAGTAAATACCACCCTAGCTCAGAAATGACAGAGAAAATCATAGGTGGATGGAGAATGGAGTCTTCACAGGGGAGAAACAATTTGCCATCAGTTATAAAAATAAATCAGCGTGAATCAAAATGAATACTCTAAATTTTGTAGGCTATAAAGGAACTTGGCAGACATGGTATCATTATCTCTACATGAAGATTTTTTATAACCATTATATTTTGGCTAATGCTAAGAGACCCTCATATACTTCATCATTGTCTAATAGACAGCAAGTTTTTAATACTCTTTTATAGAGAAAGCATGTCTTCTTGTTTTATTTATATACTTATATGGGTCATCTTTGGTGGAATTAGCACAAATGTTCAAATTTGTGGAACTTGGCAGAAGGAGATGGTGCTGTATTTCATTCTGGTGCCTTGTTTAAAAGTAAGCAGATTTCCTAGGGAGACTGTGAATTGGGAGGAAGTGTAGTCAGTGAGGTGCTGATGAGAAAGACCTTCCCTGGTTTGCAGAATTTGCCTGTTTTGCTGGTGGGTCTATCCTCACCATGGCCAAATTTCAAGCTATCAACTTGACGATACTAACTTTGGATCTGTTGAATACAATGAGCCATCCTGAGCTAGGACAAGCTTGCTCCCGGCTCAATCCTGAAGCTGTCAGAGTGTCACATTCCACCCAGTTAGAAGTGGAGAAGCGTGATGTTCAACCTTTTATTCCTTCTCTTCCAATTCTGATCCTCACTTGTTCTACTTATCATTTTTCTTTTTCAGACATAGGTCTCTTGGGACAACAGTGTAAAAGTCAGAGATTCTGTATCTCAATATGTATCTTGCTCATTTAGGCTGTCAAGTGCAATTTAGTTTGTTATTGAGAACAGCAGTGTCTCTTTGGTTGAGCAGACATCTGGCAGTGATGTGAGGAGCAGAGAACTGTGTCAAGACCTCAAGTGCGATGCAGCAATGGTGCAGGTGGTTCAGCTGTTTATTATGACTCCTTCCCGACATAAGTATGCCACTCCTGGGTTCATCTTCTGAAAATAGAGGGTAGCAGTTCCAGTCTTCCAGTGAGTTATAGCAAACAATCCATAATTGCATAACTCCATCAGCCTTGCTAAGAGCATATTCTGTATATTTCATGTCCTTTAATGGATCCGCAGCAAACTTTGTGCAGATGTCTACCACCTTTAGTTTCCTATACCATTGGGTGACATCCCAATACAGTATGTCCCTGCTTTATGAACATTAGAGTTGCAAATTTTCACAGATATCAAGGGACCTCGCATTATATAGATGCAAACAAATAGTGTAAGCAGCTCGGGTGTCTGCTGACATTGTCACAGTCATGCTGCTGTGTGCTTACTGTACAGTGCGCTAGTTTACAGTCATACAGTGCTCAGTCAGAGCCCAGGATGTCTGGAAACGAAGAAAGGCAATGTGATAGGGAAGTTTGGGTGTTTTTTTTTTTTTACACTTTACAATGCATATTTGTGTCAAAAATGTATACTTTGTCAGAATTAGGAATGAATTGGACATACCAATGAATTAGATTTGTTAGCATTCTCCTGGAATGGAACTTGTTTGTAAGTCAGATATTTACTGTACTAGACCTGAATAAGTCAGTTATTTACCCAGAGACACATGAAATAGAATCTACAAACAGGGAGTGGGCATACAGTTAGGGCCAGTTTTCCCAAACAAGGCACAGTACTAAGGTACTATGAGGGAAATACTAACTCCCTCCAGGTAACTTTCTTTATCTTTATGAGTGTCTAATAGTCTTAGTCATCACTTAGCATTGACCGTTTTCCTGCCATCTGGGTTTGTTTCCGTTATGTCAGCCACCAAATCTGGCAGAGTCTATAACAAAGTGTAGTTGTGCACATTGAAGTGACTGATGCCTAGGAAGTTACTGAGAAGACACACTGGAGGAACCTTACAACAATTTCAGATAAAAGCCATTCATGTCAGAACTTTTTTTCTGCTGATACAGCTACAATTTAATTGAAAATTTTTAAGCTTGCAGTATTCCTCAGATTTTAGGAAAAATATCCAAGCATTATTTTAGTTATTTTCTTTCTCTTTGTTGAGAGCTCTTTTTAACAAATTTAGTAATCAGTCCACAAAGTTGGGTTTAGTCCATTGGGCAGAAGACTTTACTCTTCTATTCTGGAGTATTTGGAGTTACACGTATGTGTCTTAAGCTTTCCCATTCCACCATGAGTACTGTCTGATTCCTTCACTTATTGATCAAGAATATCATCTACCACTTCAATGAATACTCAGATTCCATAACTGTTACAAAGAATATAAGAAAACACAATTCCTGGTTCATTACCTACAAGTCTACTCTGCTCAGTGAACACAAGGAAATGGTCACTCAAGAGCCGCTGCCCTGGAGGACTTGTGTTCAAGCCCCACAAAATCTTCAAATAGGAAAACACTCAGCCAACATGAATACATACAAACACCGAGGATCAAAGGCAGAGGTGAAACAATAATGCCAGTTATAAAGCACTGGGGGAGATGATATAAAAAATAGAATCCAGAAGTTAGAGGCTGAAATAAAAAATGAGCATGAGTTAAGATGAGCAGAATGGTTGAGCAGAGAGGCCATGAATATTATTACAGAGGTAGAGATGATTTTTTTGAAGAGCCAGTTAAGTTAATGAAGTCCAGTGGGGTGAAATTTGTGAACCATATAAAGATATTTATTTTCAATAGGCCATTCTCATAACTGAGTGAAAGGACAAGTTGAGGCTGCCTCTCTTTAGGGTGTCTGCATTTTAAACATGGATCTACAGTGGATGAAATTTTGCTGTGCCACAAGTTTGTTGGAACATCATCATATGTGTTGACAAAGCAAAGGCTCACTAATTATATTTATGGATAACCAATCCTAATAAAACAGGACATGCATTTTATTAAATAATTTAATAGTAGCTTTTCTAATTTAATTACAGTTTTATATACTATAAACTTGCATTAGTTGAATACTAAAGTAGTATTTACCTCTTATATTTAGAGGAGGTTTCGGATCCTTTATACAGTACTTCTGCATTACACTGAATCTGGATCTATAAATAATGTATGTACAGTAGATGCTTCTCAAGAATATTAAATTACCTGAACTTCATGCTGTTCTTAAATATAAAGACAATTTATTTGCAGGCCTTGGGATATACAGAGATCCATGAAACTACCTTGAATGGCATATTCTTTATACATAAATCCAGATTTCATTAACTTATTGATCCATTATCCCTCAAAGACTCAAGGAATGGTTTATCTCTGTTTGGAAATGACTCTGGACTGAAAAGACTGCAGTAAAATATTTTTTTTACATTTTTCAGGTATTTGCTTTATGAATTTGCTTGTACCTGGAAATTTCCAAAGACAGACACATTTTCTGATGCCGTAGCTAGAGATGGGGCTTGTAGAGGCAGGAGAAGCACTCGCTTAGCACTTGCAAATGGTATTTGCAAAAGTCAATGACAATACTAAAAATTTTATACCCTGGTCTCCTGGTAGCATTTTCTTATGCCAGTATTATAACTGGCCAGTATTATAACCTCCTGGCCAGTATTATAACCACCTTTTAGAGTCCTTTCACTGCACTGGTGCTAAGTTCATAATTATTCTATTAGGCATCATTTCTAACAAGAAAAACACTCCCATGGAAGCATAGTGAACAGAAACGCTTCCTCATTGTTTTGATGTTGAAGATGTATTCATGTTAGCCAATTTTCCCAATCTTTCTATTTGCCAGGTATTGCCCTTCCACCTTTTCATCTTACTGGGAAGACTGGAGCATCAACTATTCCACTTTAGTGTTTAGGACTCAGTA
Source organism: Dasyprocta punctata (assembly GCA_004363535.1). Taxonomy (NCBI): domain Eukaryota; kingdom Metazoa; phylum Chordata; class Mammalia; order Rodentia; family Dasyproctidae; genus Dasyprocta; species Dasyprocta punctata. The sequence goes on along the minus strand of RJWM01000199.1, from coordinate 134,355 downwards.
TAACTGTTAGTGGGGAATGATGTGGAGGGGCTAAGTACAAGAAGACTTCTTTCAAAGATGATCTCACTTGGCAACTTTAAAGAGATAGGGGAGGGATGCAGGTTTAAATAAGAATTTGAATAGTCAGAATGCATCATACACATACATTATCATTATAGTTTGTAGATTAATAGCCAAAATACCAGCCAGAGGATCATGTTTACTCAATGAAGGAATGACAATAAAATATGACATTTTGATTTTCAGATTCCTCATCTCAAATTGTCTGGAGTTGTAAGAGTTACTTTTCTGAAAGTCACTAGGTAGTATTAATTCAACCTCCCTCTTTCTATATGTTTTAGGTAAGATTATTACTTCCACTCAGCTGGGAAAGGTATCATGTTTTTTTCTCCTTAATATTCCCAAATCTCTTGCATTTTTTTCTTACTTGAATGGGAAAAGAAAATAGTGTTCAGCAAGTCAAAGATGGCTGGATGGAATAGCAGATTTTCATTTCCTAAGGGAGCATTTGAGATTGATTGAATTGCTCTCAATCTACAAGCTATGTTTTTATATCATTTTTCTGCTTGACTAATTGATTATGACAGGTGTCACCCAAGATCTGTACCTCAGCCTGTCCTAATGCTAAGACAGAGGCATAGTAAACAACTTCTGCTGATGAAATAGAAAGGCTATGCATGGGTATTTTTCCTTATCGATTTTCTTGTATATGATGTCAGTTAATTACTGAGAGTCATTTGGTGCATAAATGCAAGTAGTCATTATGATCATATTTTTCATTGATTTTCCCTACAAGTATAATCTGTTATTTGTTCACTTTAAGCATAAATGTAAATATCTATGGTTGTTGTGTGTGTATCTGTACACAAACAGACACACTATGGTGTACATTATATACTCATAAAGAGTACACTCCTTGTAATAGAAACATGGTTGTGTTTGTGTGAGGGACAACATACCATTGCCATTTCTATGAGTTATGGTTACTATATTAAAAAAAAATTTTGAAAGCATTGAACTACAAGTGTATTGCATTTTTAGTTTCACAAGAAAGTGGAGAATAAGTTTGAATATCTGAATTATTTTAAGAGAAAGCAACAGACAGCCAAAAAATGCATATGGATAAGTTCACCTATATAAAGTTTCAGAAAATGCACATTGAGTCTGTAGTGACAGAGAGCAAATCACGGGTCAGCAGGGAGTGCAGGTATGAGCAGGGATGGACATTGAGGAGTCCTGTGGAAATTGTGATGGTTGATGGTGTGTTCTGTCTCTTGATTATGGTGGTGGCATTAAGATGCACACATCTGTCACAACTTCTCAGATTGTACATTTCTAAATGGGTACAGTTTGTTGAACAAAAATCAAATCTCATGCAGGTTTTTTTTAATAAATCAGAAGATCTATGTCTTAACATTTAAATAGTATTTTCAGAATTACCTTAGGTTTAGATAAGTGATTTATACTCCTGAATGAAAACATTGTATTGCTCAGAGCATGCTCTTAGGAGGAACTGAATCGATAATATCTGTGATATATATTGAATGTTCAAATGGCTAAGGACTATTATGAAGATAACATTTTCTTCCAGCAGGCTTGATAAATTCTAGTCTCCTAGAAGAGGAGAGCCATAAATGACCCTTTGAAAATTTCTCATATTGAAAACAAGTTGCTACATTAGTTTTATATCACTGCAAAACAAATTAGTTTTATACCACTTAATAATACAACATGTATGCACGGTCTCAGAGTTTCCATGGATCAGGAGTCCACGTGCCACTTTGCAGAGTTGCCTGCTTCAGGGTCTCACTGGCTCCAATCCAGACGCTGGAGTGGGAGTGTCCCTTCAGAGTCATGACAGGGGAGTAACCCACTTCCAAGTGTGCAGAAATTGCCAGAACTCATATACATGTAGTTGTAGGTCTGGTGTTCCCATTTGCTTCCAGGCTTTTGTCCAATGATGACCTTTAGATTGCAGAGGTCACTCACAGTCCCCTGCAATCTGGGTCACTCTGTAGGCAGTTCACAGCACATCTGCACACTTCTTCAAGGCCAGTTGGAGAATCTCTTCTTTCAATCTGCTAAAATATAGCTTGCTGAGGTCTTTCCTAATCATGCAAGTGAACACTCCATCACCTTTGCCATGTAATGTAACCTAATCAAGAAGTGACTGTTTCATCAGTTTTGCTGTATTTTATTGAACAGAGATCGAACCACACTCAGAAGTGTGGTCACTCAGGCCAACTTGGATACAATCACCACAACTGTTTAATAAAAGAACTGTGAAAGGTTTTCTTTTCTAATAATTTATTTAAATAAAGTTTACAACCATGTGTCTGAGAATAATATAATGATCAGTGTAATTCAATTTTATATAAGCAGAGTATGCTACTGCACATTTAAAATCTATATCATTTGTTTTGGTTGGATTTGTGCATGAGCTCAGGATCGTAGTAGGCGTATCCACACAGAATGCCCCAAGCAGTGAAGGAGTTAACTTACCTCCCCCAAAAGTTGTCAATTTCCATCTTCCTCATCAGGAAAATAAGACCTATAATTTTCAAAATGAATCCACATTCTTGAACGGTGACTGAATAAAAAAAAAAACTGAGTGCTTTGATAATTAGCTATTCAAATTATCTTGTGGTTGCCTACTGTTCATAAAATCAAAAACATAATATAAAATAACATAGATCATAATATTAGTTACGGATGTCATCTTCCTCCTTTTTTTTCTGAAGAAAAGGTGTTAATGAAATACTCTAGACTGATTTCTGACATAATTGCCAGGATTGTACAATATACCATTCTACATTTATACCAGCAAATTAGCATCTGTGATTCATACAGTGGTGGCTTTAATTTTATCATGTACTAAATACATGTTGTTTAGGTTTTAAAAATAACAGGTGTCTCCATACCTTCTGGACTGGAGAAAATTTATAATTCTGTCATTGAATTAGTGAATATTTCAAAGATGACACTGACAGTATGCCTGTGGGTGTGCACCGAAATAAGACTGGAACTCTGACAGACTACTAAACACTGCAAATGCATCAATAATTTTAACCTGAGAAATATGACTTTAATAATTCTAGCTCTTTTTTCCTCTCTAAAGTATTTTTTCATGACAACCATACAACACTCACCACTTAATATTCATTTTCTAACACCAAGAAGGCAGCTACAGATGGTGTCAGTGGGAGTTATTTGCAATATTCTGTGTGCTAGTATATACTACATACAATATCTTTACATACAAGAGATAAAGTTTTCAGATCTTCTCCACTACTTTATTTGTGACTTTGGGGGCATTTTGACCTACTCGAAGCCTCCTATAATGCAGAATCATAGAATATACTATGTAATGTACATAGACAGATTTGTGTAACCATTCATTTAGCTCATTCATAAAAACAATGGTGATACAATTCTTTATTGGTCAATAATATCTGTGTTACCTACCAGCCTAAACTACTCTGGTGGTGTTGGTATTTCAAAGCACAAAAAGGCAGCCTAGCGTGTTATTTATAATTATGCAGTGTTCCCCCAGGATCAAAACGTCATTCAGCCTGCTGTTTATTTGAATGAAAGAAGAAATGATAATTTATGTCATTTTATTTGTCTTTGAAAAGAACAAATAGTTGCAAAGGAAGATGAAAGTTCTGTGGAGTTAGTAAGTGCCATCTTATGGTCTGATTTCTAGGTCTGTTTATTTGTTTTTCTCTTGGACATCTCTTTTGTATTTCCAGTGAGTCAAGTATTCTCTATCTGCTTTGCAGATTTAACTTCATTTGACTCTTAAGATGGTCCTAGGAATTAAGTGCTGCTGTTATCATCCATATTTTATAAGCAAGATACTGAAGCCTAGAGAGGTTAAGCATGGACCCATGACTAGTCTGTAACAGAGGCAAAGCATCTCTGGAGTCTATACTTAACCACTGTGCTGTGCTGCATGGCACTCCCATGTGTGACTTGTGTTTAATCTCTATGTCAGAAACATGTGGGCAATGCCTGTTTCTGCTCTACCTTAGCTGGTTCTTATCCTATAACAGAATAATGGATGCTGATAAAGGTATACAGAAAAGAATTTCACTTGCTCATGATTGTGGTGGCTGAAGTGTCCAAACAGTATGACACTATCATGTTTGTGAAGGCCCCCGCAGAAGCATCACAGCATGGGGAAAAGGAAAGAAATAGCAGAGTTCAGGAATGGCCACATACAGTGGCCAGCCTTGCTTTATAAAAAGTCATTCTCACAACTACAATAACCACAGGAGACCTAATGGGTTCCAATAAGATGAGTATGAATCTTTTCTGAGGAAGAAGATCTTCTTACCTCCCAATAAGCCCCAAATTTTACAGACTCTGTCATCTGAAACCATTATACTGGGGATCAGATATACTGCATATTAACCCTTGGGAAACAAAATATAGCCAGATCATAGCATCTGCGTAATGGCTGCTAATGCTTCCACTCTCTGATCACATTAAATCAGAGCTCCAAAAGTGCAGGGAGTTATCTTATTTCATTACCATCACCTGGGATAGTGCCTGCTACATGCGAAGAACTCAGAAAAAGTATTTTAAATGAATAAATGGTCACACAATTAGATGAATGAGTGAAGCTATGTATAGATTTGCATCTTGTTTTAAAGCTTTCAAGTTAAGTTGAAAAAATATATTGTATGAAAATGTTTTATGTTGGTTTTTTTTCTTTTATATTCTTCAAAGAAGCTTTCTATAAATAAAACTACTCCTATCTGGGTGAAACAGATTTTTTCAGTTTTAACTTATATATTATGAGCCAGTCGGTGCACAGGCTGCGGAAAGAAAACACACACACACACACATACACACATACACCATGAGCAACCAGCTGATTCAGAGGAACTGTATTGTTTGATTGACTTTGCAAGCCTAAAGTCCATAGTCTGAGCAACTATTAAAGGACAACAATATGCAATATAGTAACTATTGTAGATTTGCTAATGTCTTATCACTGTTTCAATTCATTTTATTCAATTCCCTTTAAAATTAAATAAAATAAATAAAATATGTATTAGAAAAGCATGTTAAAACTCAAACATGTTTTTATCTGCATAGGTAGGCCTCAACTCAGATTAATTTGATAGAGGTGAAAATGAATTCTTCCACAGAAATTATCTTGCTGTATTTCAGAATGATATTTCCACATGGGAGGCATTTTCTTTAAAAAAGAAAAGAAATGACAGAGCTGGAGACTTAGGGAAAAAACTAATATAATTAAAAGGAGTGAATGGGATGAATTGTTGTGTAAACTTCAATGTATGCTGAGGAAGTGGAGGAAGAAAATGTCAGTGTATGGTGACATATGGGATTTGAATGATTGTTTTATGATTTAAAAAAAAACAAAGCCTGAGAAACGGAATTTCAACAAAAATGTATAAAATCAAAATGAATATGATATGTGGCTGTTGATTTATTAAAAATATTCCAACAACTTATACCCTAAGGATCTACTAAAAATTTAGAGGAGGTTGTTTTAGGATGAGTAATAAATATATTTCATAATATGCAATAAATTCAGAGGGAAAATGACACAGGAAGTTTCCTAATAAGTCATTAGGATAAGTTATGAGATTTTTAATATGCATTCCTAAATTTTGCAATTGGTATCAGGAGAGCCCCTCGTGTCTTGATATGGTGCAGTCCCTAGTGAAACCTCCATCAGAGAAAAATCTATGAGACTCTTTGAATGTTAAATTGATAACTAGGGCTTCTTTCAGTTCCAATTATTGTAGACACAAATTCTAGTACAGTGCCTAGTGGTGTATGTTTCTTGGCTTTTTATAAACAGGCTAAAAATAACAAATTTATGTAACACAGTGACTAATAAAGAGAAGATACTCATACAAGGGTAGCTAGCCCACCAAAATAATTGGCAGTGTTTCTGAGCCAATGCACATGAAGCAAAGGGCAAACCAGAGTAAATGTTAAGGAAAATTCAAAATTATTTATCATAACATGATAGGCAGACATACAAAACATCTGGAGGATAAAGAAGTTGAATATGCTAGATGAGAGTTTCGCATATGTGCTAGAATCATAAATTGCCATGTTTAAATGCTGTATTAAATTACCTTGAAGTTCATCTTAGATGTTAGCGATCCATAATGTTCTTTAACTAAGCTAGCCTGAGAAATGGACTCTGGTATATAAATTTGCAGAAACAGTATTTTAACTGCTTGGGCTTTATGGATTTTTCTGTTTATTCAATACTTTCATCTGCATTCTTAGCATACATGTTTTCTCATCAAACTATTTACTTTCTTTTAGATTCCCTAAAGCAAGTTGTTCTACTAATGTATTTTTGTCCTTTTCCTCTCCATAATGCATTTATAAAAAGGGAAGTTTCCCACCCATAATTTTGAATGTTGTAGCCCTAGAGATATTTACATTTCATTTCCTTCCCATTTTTAATAGTGTTTCCAGTCTTTTTCAGGGAAGCATATAGAAGACCAAGCTATATAAGCTTTGTCATGTGCTATTGAAAAAGAAAAAGGAAGCTTCGTCCAGCATACTGAATCCCTTACCCAAACTTGCCTCATAAGCCAAGCAGACTTGTGTCTAGCACGATCGCTGTTCTCTGAAAATTCATCATGTCAACTTGAGCACAGTTGTCTTGCCACCCTGTTACCTTTAATATCACCTAATAGCTACAACCTAAGTTGAAAACTAGAATGAAAGAGAAATCTACTTGGAATCCAGTGCATTGCTCCTTTAGAATGAAAGACACACAGCCATCCTGGAACCTGGCGATACAAAAGCATCAGCATGAATTATAAGTGCTCTAGGTGGATGACATTCTCCAGATGGATGGTTGCGGTCTGAATGCTTTGTCTCTCGGGTCTCTGTTTGGAAGTAGGGTGGTGCACATCCTTTTCAATCCACCAGAATTAATCGTTTCACACTGGCTGACAAGTGTTAGGCATGTCCATAGTAAGAATCTTGAAACTTTACACTGTTCTTTTGTCCTTGTCCTTTTTTATTTTTCTGTGCATGTAGAATAAAATGCTGCACATATAACAGATATGCATTCATTTATCATGTATCTTCATCATGTATTGTATGCTTTTTGAAAAAAAAAAACAAATACTAACAACATGAGCATTGGTCTTCAACTATAATTAAAGTTTTACTCCCACCCTCTTCATATTAATATATTGCAGAACAATTTTAAATTCAGAGAAAAGTTAATTGCAACATGTCCTGGGAGCGCTTCACTCAGTTTTCTCCATTGCTAAAATCTCACACTCCCATGAATATTTGTTAAACTATGAAGCCAGCATTGGTACATTGATATGAACTAGGATTTAGTGTTTATTTGACTTTCACTAACTTTTTCATGAATATCATCTGCTGAGTCAGGAACCAATCCAGGGTACCTCTGTGAATTAGCTGTTTTGTCATAGCAAGGTCCTTTCTTTCCATAACAGTTTCTGTCTTAGACTGTATTTCTTGACCTTGTCTAAATTGAAGAATGTGGGTCCAGTGATAGCAAACCTTTTAGAGCTTTCAATAGTACAAACAGTCTGCGGTGACATGTATCCCATAGGTTCACCACCATTGCTACAGACTATCTCCCAATCTGAGCTTTGCTCAACATTTTGACTAAGGTTATGAATTTTTGGAAAGATAATCACAGAAGTAAAGTACCATGCTTATTACATAATGTCAAAGATAGGTGATGTTGCATGACATTAGTGGGAATAACTCACAGCTATCTTAAGTGGGACTGAGTCTTGAAGGCCTTTAGAGATGACAGATTGATGGTTCAGAAAGAGAGCAGCAATAAAATTCTTACAGTATCCACATTTCCCATCCCTTCAAGAGAATTAGACCCCATAAGATACAGTTCACATTTTTGGATTATGATATAGTTTATTGGCAGGAGTCTCCTCCAATTCATCTTGAGTTTTTCTGTTTTATTTTCTACTGACTATTAAATATTGTATTTAGAACCTAGAGCATCCTCACTAAGCTATGTCCTCAGCCCTTTTGAATTGTGAGACAGGGCCTGAACTTCTAATTCTCCTGCCTCACCTCCCAGAATGCTGAGATTACAGGTGTGCATCACCATGCCTAGCTCAAATATTTACATTTCATTTTTAATGTGTGCTATGATTTTTTTAATGATAAAGATTAAAACAATGATTTTTTTAATGATAAAGATTAAAGCAAAACAGAATCTCAAAACAAAATAATAGGAGATTAACACTGGTTAATATATTGCATATTGTTATCTTCAAAGTAGTTGTTCAGATTACAAGATATAGGGATAAAAATAATCAACAATCAAACAATAAAAATACAAACTGTTCTTTTTAATGAACTAACAGATTAGTAGTAATCCATCTTGTGTATGTGTGTGTATATATATATATGTATGTATACACATACACACGCACACACACATATATACATATAATCTTTTTTCTTTTTTCAGTTCTCCTTTCTCCTTATCCCAGGTGTTCTTTCCTTTTGAACATTTTCTTTATCATTCACATTTACAATAGCTACTGTACATTTTGGGTCTTATTTACTCTTTCCTTTTTTTACACTAGGGAGACAATACAATATTTATACACACAAGTCTGATTTATTTCCCTTATGAGTATGGTCTCAAGTGGCATCCATTTATCTATAAAAGCCTCAAGTTTATCCTTCTTTATAGCGGAGTAATACTCCATTGTATAAAAATACTACATCTTTTTTATCCATTCTGGTTGATGGACATTTGGGTGGTTTCCAAGATTTACCTATTACAAATTGTGCTGTTATAAACATGGATGCACATATATCATTGTGGCATGATATTTTCAATTCTAGAAAAACACCCAGAAGGAGAATAGCTGGATTAAATATGACTTCCAATTCTAGGTTTTTAAGAAATCTCCACACTGATTTCCACAGTGATTGTACCAGTCTACATTCCCACCAACAGTGGAGAAGTGTTCCTTTATCCCCACAGCCCCTCTAACATTTGTTATTGGATGATTTCTTGATGATAGTCATTCTTTCCAGAGTGAAGTGTAATCTCAGTGTTGTTTTAATTTGCATTTCTCAAATGACAGTGATGCTGAACATTTTTCATATATTTAATTTTCATTTGTATTTCTTCATCTGGGAAGTGCATATTCATCTCAGTTGCCCATTTTTGGATTGGGTCTTTGAATTTTGAAGGCCTAATCTTTTTTAATTCTTTATATGTTCTAGATAGAAGTCTTTTGTCTGAGGGGCAGTTGGCTAAAAATTTTTTCCCATTCTGTGGGTTTTCTTTTCACTCAGTTGATGATGCCTTTTGATGTGCAAAAACTTTTTAATAAGATGAGATCCAAGTTATTGATTCTCTGAAGTACTTCCTGTGCAGTTTGCATTTCATTGAAGAACTCTCTGCCTACCCCTATGTCTGCAAGATTTCTATGTACCTCGTCTTCCAGTATATTTAGCGTTTCCGTTTTAATATTTAGATCTTTGATGTATTTTGACTTTAGTGTATGATAATAGGCATGGTTCTAGTTCTAGTCTTCAGCATGTAGAAAGTCAATTTTTCCAGGACCATTTATTAAAGAGGCTATCTTTCTTCCAGTGAAAATGTTTGGCATGTTTGCCAATGATAAATTGGCTGAGTATGCTTGTAGTTGGTACACATCTTCTAATCTGTTCCACTGATCCTCAGGTTATTTTTTTTTTTGTCAGTACCATGATGATTTTATTGCAGTAGCTTTGTAGTATAATTTCAAGTCTTGTATTGTGATGCCTCCTACCTTGACTTTGTTGCCCAGGAATCCCTTTGCCACTCTAGGCATCTTCTGTTTCCAAATGAATTTTAGGAATGTTTTCTCTAGATTGGTGAGGTATGCAAAGTATTTTCATCAGGATTGCATTAACTCTCTATAACAGTTTTGGAAGTATGGCCATTTTCATAATGTTGATTATTCCTATCTAAGAGCAAGTGATATCTTTCCATTTTGTGATATCTTCCTCAATCTCCTTTTTCATAATATGATAGTTTTCAATATATAGATCTTTTTCACAAACAAATTCACTGAGAGAGAATTTATGCAAATAACACTTTTCACAGTAGCATCCTAAAAATGAAATACTTAGTAATCAATCTAATGTTTTCATTCTTGAATATGCAGATCACAGTATTTTTTCCTTTTGTCAGCATTTATTGTAGTGACATAATTCCTTTCAGCAGAATTAATAGCTACTGAGAAGGATATGATAGTAGGAATATTTATAGATATTGAAATAAAACATTAATTTGACTTTCTTATCTTTTCTAACTCTAAGTTTCTTACCATTTTCTTTTCTTTGAATACTATAATTTTTTTTCTAATACTTCTTTGCATATTAGGGCTGTTAATCTTTTTAATAGTATTGCAAATATTGTCCTAGTTTTTCATTCACATTTTGAGCTCATCTATCATACTGTTTAACATAGAATTTATAGTTTTAATACAACCATATTTATTAATATTTTTCTCCATCGGTTCTAGTTTTTGTTATATTCTTAGTAACATCTCCTCAATTAAATAGCAAATATATATTTGCCTTTTTTTCTTTATAACTTTTAGATGTTTTTAAAGACTTTTTTCTGAACACTCTACTTTGTGACATTCTTCAGTAGTAGATAGAAATTACTGATTTCATCCAGGGTCTCACACACAAATAGCAGAGCCTTACATGAACGCATTAAGCTCTCATACTCTGAACAGCTTTGCAGTAGCCTCTCACTTCCTAAAGATATTATTATTTTATTTATTTATTTATTTGCAGCACTGAGAATCGAACTCACAGCCTCATGCCTGCCAAACAGGCACTTAAGCCACTGAGCCAAACTCCCAGCCCTAGTTTTTTTGAGGCAGGGCCGCACTGTGTAGCTCAGGCCGGCCTTGCCCTGGCATTGTAGCCCAAACTGGCCTTGAACTTACACCACTCCTCCTACCTCAACCTTTCAAGTGCTGGGATTAAAGGCGTGTGCCACCATGCCTGGCTTCAGTTTCTAAAGATTAATAGATATTTCCAACGTTTATTTCCATCCCAATGTTACTGAGCTATGCAATGCAAGGACAAACTGTGTTTTTGCTTAATAGAGACAAAGATGGCGAAATATTCAAAACAAATATTGGTGACATTAGTTTTCCTCCATGTTTTCATATTCTATAACACAACTCAAAACACTTAATGGACATCATCTACTGTATTCATATATTTGTAGCTGTGTGGAATAAGGAATATGTGTTTATAGTGTTTTCATATTGGAAAAAAAAACCAGGGACAGGAAGATAGTATGATGAGGTCATATAACCAAGAGTGACCCTAGCACAGAATTCTAGTGTTTTAAACCGTAATTCCAAGCATTTTCTGAATTGGAATGTGTTTAGACCCATCTCGCAATGGTCTGAATATGTTGGTACAAAATTCATGTGGAAATATACTTACCATTATGGTAAGTGTTAACTAGTGGACTCTTTCAAGGAGTAAGTCATCATGGCGTGGTCCACATGAATAAGATTTCTATTCATATTTTTAAAAAGGTTGGAATGAGATACTTTCTCCTTTTCAACATGTGAAGATACAGAGGAAAGTTCCATCTGTAAGCCCTCCATAGACAACAAATCTGCCAGTGCCTTGATTCTGTACTTTACAGCCTGTAGAATTTTGAGAAATAAATTTAGGTTATATATAAATTATCCAGTCTAAGACATTGGCTTGTGGTACCCTGAACAGACTATGACACAGCTATTACCACCAAACTGGATAATGTGACTGTCATTGGGTCCAAAATTCTCTCTGCAATTTAGATAAACTAGTTTTAAGGGAAAATAAGGCAGTAAAACAGAGAGAAAAATACGTGTGGAAGAGGGACCTAAGGTGGAAGGTATGGTCACTCTTAACATGGCCAGGCTGTGGTAGTAACTTTAGAGATGGAGTTTCATGCCACCTAGATGACGTTTACTATCTACTAACTGAAAGATAAAACACAGTTTTCTCTCAGTCCATCTGTGCTACTGTCACAAAGTATTGTACCACAGTCTGTGTGATTTAAAAATCAAAATTTATTTCTCAGAGTCCTGTAGTCTGTGAATCCAAGATCAAGGTACCTGGAGGTTTGGTTATTTTCTTGGTGTCCTTGTCTTTGCGTCCTCTGGAGGAGAAGAATATATTGTGCTCACATAGTGGATGGAAAGGAAGGAAAAGTGTAAACTACCATGGAGCACTATTATAAAGACAGTTCATGACACAGGTACCTTCTGAGGGCCACACCTTCAGTACTGCTGCACTGGGGATTAAGCTTCACATGAATTTGAGATGGAAATAAAACTTCCAATGTATAGCAAATCTTCTCTCCCAGTTCTAATTCCAGTATTCTTTTCATTTTACTCTAAAAAATGGCATCTATCATGCATATGTCTGACTCCTTGATGATTATGATCATGTGAATATAGGTCCAACATGTTTCTGTTGCTACAGTTGGAAAAAGGAAACAAATTTAAAGTTAGATTCATTTGTTATGACCAATAAACACTTGAATTCTATATTTCAGAACTCAACATTTCCCATGTTATATTTTAATTACTCAGTGCATTTAACAATAATTCAAATCAGTAAGAGTCTAAGATTAATAACACATTTAATGAGTTTTTAAAATTAAGGCTTTTTGAAAGATATATTTTTTTCTAGGAATGAATATTGTTCTATTTACGTGACCAAGGAGAATACTTGCATTTGGTGCACAGTCACACTTTATGATTATATAGCATACTTTATTACTTAATTAATCATCTCAGATACTTATTCTATTTGTTTGTCTAATTCATACATTTGAAGCAGGAGTGCTAGGTTCAGGCCAGTAAACCTCTTTTACGGTTTGCACTTGTACAATCATTGTCCTCAGTGCTATGCATTTAAAAAAGAAAAGGAGGAGTTTATGTGAGTGAGCACTTCTCGGTAGTTGCAAGTATTACCGGCTTAAACTCCTACTTCAGACAGGGGACTAGAGCAGAATTGGTCAGGGTCACTCTGTGTTTTTCTAGGACTGCCTCCTGTCCCTGTCTCTGTCTCTGTCTCTGTCTCTGTCTCTCTTTCTGTCTCTTTGTGTCTTTCTCTGTCTCTGTCTCTCAGTCTCTATCTCTCTGTCTCTCTTTCTCTCTCCCTGATATACATCAACATGGAGGAACAACCCCCACCCTAAAAGAAAAGATGGATGGAAACATGCTTCACATATATTCTGTGCCCTCTGTTGTTTTGCGGTGGCTTTGTAGCAGTGACATAAAGCTCTACTTGCATAAACTTAATTGGAATAAGTAATAATTTATCTGGGTTTTATACCCTTTTTTATTCCCTTTATTTTATTTCCCTATAATTTTCTTCAGTGGCTATAAAATTCAGGAATTATTAAGAAGGAATTAGAGCCAAGTGCACCGCACACACATGCTGAATACCGCCCTCCATCCCTGCACCAGCACATTCTTGGCCTGTGATGCCTTCTCAGATACCCAGCACAATCGCACCTATCCAAAACATCAGGTTTAGTGAGCCTGTCGTTCTGAAGCTCTGAGGCTAAGAGAAATTGCGAAACATTGAAATTCGCCTATCCTGACACTGAACATTTATGCAGCTACCCTTATGCCATATGCTTAAATCCATTATTTTCAAATGTATTTTGAATCCCCTAGCAGAGTTGGAAATTTGTCATCAGTTGAATGCACTGAGCCATCAAATGTGATTGAAGCTTTTTTACTGAGTAACTTGGCACCCTAAAACTAAAAATAGTTCTAAACATTTCTACATTACCAAAGAGAATTTAGACCTTCAGTTGTGCTTGCTTATATTTTGTTACTCTCAATTTAGCATTATTTAAGTTTCTTATCAGAAACATCTAATTATATTAACCAAATTTAAAATACATTCTCTTCCTAGCACTAATTCAATGTTTTTTTTTTTTCTGAATGTTGCAGCTTGTCAGCTATTTCACTTTATTAGTTGCTCATCACCAAAGGAAAATGCATTGAAAACATTGCTTCTTAGAGTCTGCTACGCGAATTCACATAAGCAGGGCATGTGTTCTCTAGATGTTCTGCACAGGTAGAGAACAGGATTGCATGGCAGCCTGGGACAAAGCACCATATGGCTAGGATGAGGTGAAGGATGATAAATGCACATGAGTAGGGGAGGGGACGTGTCACAGCTTGTCAGTCTTTATCCCCAGAAGAAGCACTAGTGACAAGGGAATGATTCAAATGGCACGTTTGGGGTCTCTAGGCATGGAGCAGGAATAAACAAGGGCTATGAGTTCAGTGGCATAGCCTCCAGGGAAAGGGCATGTGCAGAGGGAGCTGGGAGCTGCATAGTAGCTCAGCTCCCTTGCACCTAGAGAAAGATGCAAGGAAGGCACACTGATGAGAGATATGTTTAAACATGGCCTCACAAAGCCTTGGAATAGTGACAAATGGAAATGCTACAATGACTAGTGAGAAAATAGAGAAAAGAGAGCTAAAATGAAGTAAACTCTTGTAAGAACAGACTTGTGAGATAATAAAAGGTGACACTGAAGACAGATTTCTCTCTGTAGCCAGATAAAGGAAACAGGGAATGCTACTGAGGTAACCAAGTTCTGTCCTTGTGTAGAGGAAGCACCATTGTCCCCAGTGCCCTTGATCTACTAGATTCAACTCAAATGTTCCCTGTGACTTTGTATTAGAGTCATTAGGTCTCCAGTCAGACATCATGGAACAAGGCCAGCAGATACAGGCTTTCTGCTCCCCGGATCTAAAGATAAGCAATTAATAAAAATAACCATTCCTTGAATACAAATCATGTTAGGCAATCCATTTCTCATCATTACTGAAGTCTGTACTTGTAATATTTGGCTTAATTTTAAAATGTGATAAGTAAGGCTTAGAGAAAGTAAATAATTTTCCAAGTCAGAGAATGTCAGAGGGGAGACACGATGCTCATGCTATTTGAATACAGTCTCCTAGTCAAATCCATCTATTTACATTTACAGTGCTCTGGCCATCTCTCAGAGCTACTTGTATTTTTATTCAGTCTTAGATAAATTCTTTTAAAGTCACTTTTTTAAATAAGTAGCTTGGAAATAAAAGATTAATAAAAGCATTCAGCGTACCTTTACATATGAGCTATATAAAAACTTGAATATAAAATCCTTTAGTCACATTTGTTTGTTGAACTGTCAGCCAAATAGTATTTTTCTCCTCATTTTATCTGAAAGGACCTCAATCTCTGAGAACAATAGTTATCTCTGCTGATATGAAAATACTTTCAAGAATTTGTTTCTCAGCTTATATCTCTTTTTACCCATATCAGACTCTTCTTACTTCTCAACCTTAACCTGCCCCTGACTTTGATATATAGTTCTAAGATGAGAATAACACTTCCTAAAACAGAGCTCCAGGTCCTGTCCTGGATGCACAGGATAGCATACATGAAATTCTCAGACTTCTTTTATGCTTCTTAATAAAAGCATTCTTTCCCTTAGGAACTATTCCTCTATGAAGACACTTTCTACATCATTCGGTATATAGTTGGATCTCAGAACATGTTGTGATATATTTCCCTTTCTTCATTTAATCTTAAAAGAAACATTCTTAACCCAATCTTGCATCTCCTTGAAACCACCTCTGAGTTCAGTTTTTTTATTCTGCTTTGTAATTTACCAGCAGATTAATGATGCTGACATCAGCAATTTGAAGTAAAAGCTCAGTCTTCTCCCAGTGTATATTTTCAAATAACCACCTCAAGTATGGAAAGGGAATTTTCTAGTTACATCTAAATATTGCCTCACAAATTAGCAAATTCTCTCCCTTAACTAACTCTACGAGGATGTATTGGGTAGCCATGATATGACTAAGGTACACTGATGATTTGTGGTATTAAAGTGGTGAGTAAACTGTTTAGATTTGGTTCCATGAACATGCAATTTGATATATGGTAGCAAACCAAATATGGTATTATCAAACACTGCTCTTTCTACAGTTCTGGATTAAACAACCTTTCACAAGGTGCCTCATCCACAGTAATACTTCAGTGAATACATGACGGATAAATTATTGGATGCATAAGTTCATTTTACTGAAGAAAGTCATGTGATGTATAATCCAATTCCATAGCATCAGGACTATGATAATTTATTATGGCACTATAAATTACAGTCTTCTAAAAATAGACTGGAAGTGATTCATTAAGAAAGCATCCTGCAATGTCCAAACAAATACGCTGCTGAAAATTTTACACAGAATTAATTTGTAAGTAAGACACTCTCGAAACTTTTAATTGTTTTTCACGTGTACACTATGTGTTCTCAAACTAGCTCCCTGCTCTCTGAGATCAAAATTCATGGCCTAAAATCAAATACTTTTTCAAAAAGACAAAATATAACAAGCACTGCCATGAATGTGGAAAAAGGGAAGCTCATTTATTTTTGGTGAGAAAACAGGAAGTTCCTTATAAAACTAAAAAATAAAGAATTATTATAATATCCATCCAAACTACTACTAACTATATAACCAAAGGAAGAGATTAGAGCACCAGAGCAATATCTTCATGCCCATATTCATTGCAGTATTATTAAAAATAACCAAGATATGCAATCAGCTAAGGTGTATCTATTAGTGAGTGAATGGTTAGAAAAATGTAGTATATATGTACAATGCAATATTAGCCATGCAACATAAATATAATTCTCTCATTTGTTGCAATATAATTGGAATCAGAGGATATTATGTTAAGTGAAATAAGCCAGGCACAGAAAGACAAATACCACATGCTTTGGCTCATATGTTGGTTTTAAGAGTAGTGGTCTTCAGAGTTGGGAAGAGAAGAAGTGGGAATAGAGAAGTTGGATAGCAGGTTCCAAAATATAGCGCCATAGGAAGAATATGTTTCAATGTTCTAAAGCACAGTACCTGACTATAATCCACAACAGTGTATGATATATTTTATTAAAAATTAGAAGGGATGAATTTGCAGTTTCCTACTACAAAGAAATGATCAACGTTTTTATGGTTATGGAAATGAAATTATCCTGATTGCATCTTACACATTGCATACCTGGATCTAAAGTCCACACTGTACCTGGTAAATATGTCTAATTATATTGCCAATAAAAAATAAAACTAAAAAACTTAATTTTTCTTAACCTCAAGAATAACAGTTAAAACTTGATAACCATTCAATAGATATTGGTTATTCATTTTATTTTTTATTTTTTTAATTCATTTTTAGATATTAATACAATAAGTTCTTTCATGGGAAGTTGAGATATAAGCCGTGCGTGGTGGCGCATGCCTTTAATCCCAGCACTCAGGAGGCTGAGGTAGGAGGAGCGTTGTGAGTTCGAGGCCGGCTTGGGCTACAATGCAAGCGCAAGACTGGCCTGAGCGTCATAGTGCAACCCTGCCTCAAAAAACTAAGGCCGGGAGTTTGGCTCAGTGGCTTAAGCACCTTCCCTGGCAGGTGTGAGGTTGTGAGTTCAATCCCTGGTGCTGCAAAAAAAAAAAAAAAAAAAAAAAAAAAAGAGATATAATGAGATATTACAGAGTACATTAAATCAAAATTTATCTCATTTAAAATAAAAGTGTTTTAAATTGCTATTGTTCAAAATTTGTGTTTCTTGGTTTTACCACAGGTCCTCAAAAGTCATAATTTTTAAAATGTGGAAAGTAATGTAAAGTGTTAAAAAATATTATTCTTTATAATCTTAAATCATAACAAGCTTCCTTTTGAAAGGATTGTGAAATTATTTTATGATCTGTGAAAACTTTAAGTCAGTTTAGTTTTTATCTATTTCTTATTTAGATAATAAATCTAGAGTTTCCTGTCAGGGAACAACAACAGGCAAAAATAAAAAAATACATTTTTCATAGAAAAATTAAATGTTTCTATTATTTCCATAATGATACCTAATTATTTGTTATGCTTATTAAATCTTCAGGCTATAAAATGCTTTAGCTAATAAAACAATTGCTTAAATTATTGGCCACAGTACAGAATTTGAGTTGATAACATGGAAAATGAGACAGAGAATTAAGTCTCCTGGTTTTTTGAAGTTCAATGTAAATTAAATACTTCCATTTTTATGACTACATCTTATTTTGATACACCCTATAGGGAATGAAGATAGTGTACTATTAACCGCTAAAGAAAAATAAAAGTTTGAAATACTATACAGTAATAATTTGAAAGACAAGTCTTAAAACATTGTGACTTTATAGAAAAATTTACCAAAGAGCATAATTATTATCAAGATTATCACTTGGACATATTGAAATATTAATAGTTTTTGTTTTAAAATGACTTACATTTTTATTTGTATTCACTTCAGAAATTGCTTCCTTATTTGGATTTTGCTATGATAGAAATTTTTTTAAAATTGTTCTTGAAAAAAACAGAAGCTATGTTGTAGTGTGACAAATTCACCTTGTCTTCCCCATGACAACAGATAAAGAAGCCGTAACCATGACAACATTAATGGGCTAGAGAGATTAGGGCCAGACTGGAGATTAGGCCTCCAAGGGCAAAGAAAAGGGGTCCTGACTGGTTCATTATTGAGACCTTATTTGAAGACAAGTTACTATTGAGAAAAAGCAGGGAGGATTAGCAAGAACAAAATTATTTCCCCTATATAAAGAAACCATTCCTTTGTTGAAACCATGTGTCTTCTTTTCTTAATATAATGTCTGTTTAGATTGCAGTAAAAGTGTGTGGTTAATTCTATTCTGAGCTTTATCTGAATCATCTGAATCTGAGCCAGCTCTGTGAGAAGGAACTCCCCAAAGCCCGGGGAGAAGAACATCTCTCTTTGTGCAAGCTTGACAGGCTGCATGGGTGGAGAAGTTGACTCATTTTTGATGACAATACCACATATGAGTGCAGTACTCTTGGGGAAAAATGATTTCAAGGGTTTGCTCCCATTCTTTCCTGTTTCCTAGCTGCTTGAAAATTCTCAGATTTTTCCAAGTCATTAATTGAATTTAAATTATTTCTAAAAAATTAGTTAATAAGATGAGATCCCAGTTGTTGATTCTTTGGAGTACTTCACTTGCAGCTTGGGTTTTGTTCATGAACTCTCTGCCTATCCCTATGTCTTCAAGGTTTCTACCTACTTTCTTTTCCAGTAGATTTAAAGTTTCTGTTTTAGTATTTAGATCTTTCACCTATTTTGACTTTAGTTTAGAGCATGATGAGAGACATGGGTCTAGTTTTAGTCTTCAGCGTGTGGAGAGCCAATTTTTTCAGCACCGTTTATTAAAGAGCTTACTGTTTTTCCTGTGATCATGTTTGGCCCCTTTGTCAAACATAAGGTGGTTAAATGTGTTTGTAGTTGTGTCTGCATCTTCTACTCTGTTTCATTAATCCTCAGGTCTGTATTTTGTTTTTGTTTCGTTTGTTTATTTTTTTTTTATTGCCAGTACCATGCTGATTTTATCACAGTATCTTCGATGTATAATTTCAAGTCAGGAATTGTGATGCCTCCTGCTTTGCCTTTGTTACCCAGGTTTGCCTTTGCCATTCTTGGTGTTTTCTGTTTCCAAATGAATTTTAGGAATGTTTTCTCTATATCTGTGATGTATGTTAATGGTATTTTGATTGGGATTACATTAAGTCTGTATAACAGTTTTGGAACTATGGTAATTTTCACAATGTTGGTTATTCCTATATATGAGCAAGGAAAATCTTCTCGCTTTCCAAAATCTTCTTCAATCTCCTTTTACAGAATGTGGTAATTTTCAATGTATAAATCTTTTCCTACCTTTGTTAGATTGATTCTTGAGTATTTCTTTCTTTTTCTTTTTCTTTTTCTTTTTTTTTTTTTTTTTTTTTTTTTTTTTTTTTTTTTTTTTTTTTTTTTTTTTTTTTTTTTTTTTTTTTTTTTTTTTTTTTTTTTTTTTTTTTTTTTTTTTTTTTTTTTTTTTTTTTTTTTTTTTTTTTTTTTTTTTTTTTTGGATGTTATTGCAAAGAAGTTTTTGCACATCAAAAGAAATCATCAACTGTAGTGCATGCCTGTAATCCCAGCACTCTGGAGGCTGAGGCAGGAGAATTGCCACAAGTTTGAGGCCAACCTGGGCTACAAAGTGAGTTCAAGGTCAACCTGAACCATGTGGTGAAACTTTGCCTCAAAAAGGACCAAAAAAGAAAAAAGGAAAGAAAAAAATCACCAGCGGAGTGAAAAGAAAACTCACAAATTGGGAAAATATCTTAGTCAACTGTGCCTCAGACAAAAGGCTTCTATACAGAACATATAAAGAAGTGAGAAAAATCAGGCCCCCAAAAGTCAAATACCTAATTCAAACATGGGCATCTGAGCACATCTCAGATGAAGAAATACAAATGGAAATTGTTGTGGTTTATACATTGTGTCAATTTGAGAAGCCTAGAAGCTTGACTAAGTGAGTCAGTAGCTCTACATCCTGGGGTGTAGAGGCTAAGCCGTTACCTAGGGTATTCTTCATTGTATCAATTTGAGGTCAAAACTTTAACTAAGTGATCCAGCAGGAGGCCAGGGTCTCTAGTTTCTAACAACCTTAGCCTGTGCAAGAGGAGGGCAGGCAGATGGTGTGAGTGCTGCCCGGACCCCAGGGAAGCAGTCTGCATACAATAAAAAGCAAATGAGGAGGAACTGATGGCTTCTTTGGAGGGGCTTCGGTCTTCACCTTCAGCTTGGACATTGTTTCCTGGCTTCTGGCACAGGCTGTTCAGCTTCCGCCTGGGATTCTAAAGCCTTCATTGTACACTCTTCAGCCTTCCATCCTAGATTCTTCAGCTTTCTGTTGTAGATGGATTGGCCTCCTGACACGGACTTGCACGGGACACTGTAGCAACCTCCAGCCCTTTGGCTGGACCCTTCAATCTCTAGCACGCAGACAGCCTCTGCACACTCCCTCATCCGACTTTGTGCCTGACCATTGTAAGCCAATCTTGTAATTTCTTGTACAATTGTATATCTTGTATTATATCTGTTTCTCTAGTAAACCCTGACTGATACAGCAATTAAATATATGAAAAAATGTTCAACATCATTGGTCATTTGAGAAATGCAAATTAAAACAACAGCAAGATTCCACTTCGCTCCAGAAAGAATGATAAGCATCAAGAAATCAACCAATAGCAAATGCTGGCAGAGCTGGGGGGAAAAGGAACCCTTCTCCACTGTTGGTGGGAGTGTAGACTGGTACATCCACTGTGGAAATCAGTGTGAAGATGTCTCCAAAATCTAGGAGTAGAGGTCCCATTTGACCCAGCTATTCCCCTTCTGAATCTTTTCCCAGAAGAATTAAAAACACTATACTACAGTGACATATGTGCACCCATGTTTATAGCATCACAATTCATAATAGCTAAATCTTGAAAACAACCAAAATGCCCATCAGCTGAAGAATGGATAAAAAGATGTAGTGTTTTTATACAATGGAGTACTACTCAGTCATAAAGAAGGATAAACTTGAGGTTTTTATAGAAAAATGAATGCAATTTGAGACCATGCTCATAAATGAAATAAATCAGACTTGGGTGTGTAAATATCATATTGTCTCTCTAGTGTTAGAAACTGAAAGAGAAAGTAAGATTCAAAATGAACAATAGATATTATGAAGGTGAAAGGGGAAGAAACTGCACAAAAGGAAAAAACAACTGAGATGTGGGAAAGGAGAAAGGAATTTCAGTTGTTTGATCAATTAGGCACGCCTAAATCTTGCAATCTGAGCAACTACTCTGAAGATAGCAATACATAATGTATTGACTAATGTTACTCTATTATCCTGTTTTGAAATTCTGTCACTGTTTTTATTTTTTTCCCTTTAAAATAAAAAAATAAAAAATTAGTTAAATAATCCTTTTATGTTTAAACTGATAAATTATATAGATAATACATTTTGATTAAATTGTGCAATCATTTCTGTTGTAATTGTGAAGTAGGCATTCTTTTTTTATTTTTTTAATTATAAGTTTATAGAAATGACAATGGTTTGGACAAATGGTTATGAATTTTTTTTCTTTTAAAGGAATTTATAAAATTGACCTCCTAAAAGGTGGAATGCATACAAACCTCCTGCCCATGTATAAAGCTGGTGCATACTGGCCAGTGTGAAATATTAAAGTCTTGCCACCAGGACAGAGGAATTTTAGGTTTTTATTTGTGTATTTCTTTCATTATTTGTCAGGTTGCACCCACTTTTAAAGAAAGATACTCTTTATTTTATCAGCTTTAAATATTTTATAATATTATTTTCTGCTATATGTTTTATATCTCTTTCCAAAGGAGAAAGCACTTGACCTAAAACCAAGAGGAAAAGTACGAGTTAACTGCGGGATGGGCTTGTTAGAGTGAGAACTGCTTGTGTGAAGACTCCGGCAATTTTCAGTAGTTGAGCATGAGACTGACAGGTGCTGCGTGAGGATCAAAAAGCTGGGGAGCCTCCACATAAGCCCCATGAGGACGGTGACTTCATCTGTCACTCGCCATCCTCTCTTCTACCCCTAGAATAAGGGTGGCAAGGGATGGGTCAGTCCTGGCCGGGTGAATAGAGTGAATGAACACTGCTTCCTGTGGATGCCTGCAAGCCTCTGTACAATGGCATGTTTCCTGCTGGCCACAGGAAATGCTTGGTAATTTTGTAAGAAGACACAATCCCCCGGATTCACCCTCACCTAATGGCAGTGGAGAAATGGATAAACACACCCACCTGCTTCCCCTAGGGATAGAAAATGCTGATGCGTGTCCTACACTGATTCCCAGAGTCTCAAATGACATTGGCTTCAGTTTCCCATGCAGACAAAAGCCTCTAGGTCACTAGGAACTGTCTAGGGTTCCTCAGTGAGCTGTTTACTTCTCACTTCTTACCACTCATGTCCCTGGGCCCACTTCCCAAATAAAGTATTTCTGCATAAGTCCTTCCTGAGGCCCGTTTTGTGGAGGAACCAAGACAAAAGGCAAGCAGGAGCCAAGTCAGAAAGCTGATAAAGAAATCTGAAGTTTGCCCAGGAATAGAGAGAAGACATCGACAATAAATAAGTGGACTAATAGGACCAAACATATATTTGCATAAGCTTATTCTGGTTGTTGTACAGAGAATGTATTTGACAAAGGTGAACTGAAGGCAAGCTCAGTCACTGGGAGATAGTGGTGGTAGGAGCAGAGTATTATCCATACACTCTGGGAGTGGATACAGTAACATGAGTAGATTTGTGAGGTAGCCAGAAGGGAAAATCCCAGACTGTGCTGAGCAAAGGAACAGTGAGGAATAGAGATGTGTCTTGGGCTTATTCTGGGTTGTATACTTGAGAGGTCTGTGTGAATTCAACCAGCAGAGCAGCACAGGAAGGAAGCAGCAAGAAGGGGAGGGAGAGAATAACTGTGCTCCACTGTGCTGGTTTGAACAATGTATCCTTGACTAGCTTGCTGCCAATCTTCCATTTATTTCAAATGCCATGCTGATTAGGCAACCATAGGGAAATTTTTATCTACAAAGAAATAGCCAGAGAATCTGTGGGCTGGAAAATATCTTTAAAAGTTTTCTGCCATTCTTTAAAATCTCTATCTCTGCACAACTAGTAAGAATCGTAAATTCATAATGTGTCTGGAACTGTTGGAAAATGAGATAGTCCTCTCTCCTCCACAAGAATGATTTTCCAGCTAACAGAAGTTTCGTTCGCAGCAGGAACACTAACTCAGCCTGTCCCTGTACGAAGTGAATGCAAGAATGGAAAGTGATTTTTGTAAGAACATGAGAAAATGGTCTATACAACCAATTTGAAGATTATATGAAGGCAATGTGTATTTGTAGTTTGCTGCTAGAAATCACCGATCAAGATTAAACACATGTTCCTTACACTCACAGAGTTGAAGAAGAAAACAGATCTCAAGCAAAGACGAATCATGTATTCACACACATGCCTAATAATTAGTAGAAAAATTATACCACAGATTACAAATGGCTCAAGTATTCGAAAGTCCAGTTTTGCAATTGTTGATATTCAGAATACTTCCTATAAGTAAGTTTTTGTTCTAAATACAATGATACTTTACAAGTATTGTATAGTTACATAACTTTGTCTTGCAGAATACTTTCATATAATCTTGTTTACTAGGGGTAATGAATTTTAGCAATTTCAATTTTGTGTTAGTCTTATCAATTTAAAAATATATATTATTGATATTATTTCTGTTGCAAAATAATTGTATACAATTATTGGACTGTACCGTGATGTTTTAGTACACAAATATGATGCAGCAATATTAAGTCAAGTAAATTAGCATATTCATCACCTTCTTTATCAATCACCTTTCATGGTAAGACTTTTGCAATCTACTGTCTTCGTTTTGTGAGACATGTAATATGTTATCACTGACTATAGTCACTCTCCTGAGTAGTAGATTTCACAGCCTATTTCTACTAAGCCAGGGACAGAAAAACAAATATGGTATGGTCAAAAGTCTATGTGGAATCCACTAAAATTGATCTTATAGATGTAGAGAATAAAATGATAGTGAGACTAGGGGGAAAGAGAAAAGGAAAGTGGAGCTGTTAATTAAATGGTACAGTTTTGGATGGACCATCAACTCTTAATGTATTGCTTTTAATGTTCTGTGCTTCTAAAATGCATAAATAAGATTTTTTAAATTGCATCAAAATGCATAAACAGAGCCTAAATGGAATAGTATTTTGTAATAACTACTTGACTACCTGAGACAATGAAAGGCCATGACTATATAATGAAATATTGGTATTTTCATTGTTTTGAGTTTTATATTAGATATCTCAATTTCCATATTACTTTTTTTTTTGTACCAGGGATCAAACTCACAACCTCGTGCCTGCCAGACAGGTGCTTAGGCCACTGCGCTAAATCCTCGGCCCCCTCCATATCATTTTATGTATTTCTACTTGGTCTGCTTCTTTACTACCCTCAATCACTATGAAATAAATATGTTAAAAAATAAAATTAGTTATAAATGTTCCTTAAATATAAGAGGAACCAAAAATCTTTATTTTCCTTGTCACAAATTAGAGGAATTCACTGTTTATTAAAACCACAGAATCACATTTTTCCAATGGAATAAAACAAAAGCAAAATTGAAAAACCTCATAAAGTTTCTGTGAGATTATGGTCCTTTCCTTGCTCTTCTTTGATATACAAGTTAACTTTACCGGAATAGTTACTATACATTAGATTTTATATTTAACATGTGTAGTGTAAACTCTGTATTACAATGTCTTCCTCTACTTCAATATGGATGCATGGATTTATTGTTTTGTTTATTCAGTCATTTACTTGTTATTCAGCTCCAGCCTCATTCCAAAAAGGACTTAGAGAAATATATTCTTAATTTTCTAAAATTATTTTTGTGCTTTGCTATCACTGATATTCTTGTTGTCCAAGATTTTTATCTTCTGTAAATGTCATGAGCAGTATAAACCTTTTATATTATTGAATTCTATTAACAATTTTAAAGCAAGGTCTTTCCTGGAATTCAGTACAGGAAAAGAATTTCTGGAACTACACAGATAGTATAGTTTTTTTTTTTTTTCTTATTGTCATGGATCCCATGAGTAATAAAAACTGGACAAATATGCAGTGGAATCATGTGTATCACTAATTAGCCACCATATTAAAACCAAAGGAATTTTAAAATGTCTTAAATTCCATAACTTATGCTTTTTGCTGTTTTCTGCCTACCTTTAAATATATGTGACAGTAACACGGCTATACCTGCTGACAGGTCACCCCTGTCTTTTCCCTCATTCCCACTCGTGGCACCAAAACTTCTGACGCTCCTCTCCTTCCTCCTTAGCGATCCCCAGCTCCAGCGTCCTCCCTTCTGCTCCTAGA
Source organism: Dasyprocta punctata (assembly GCA_004363535.1). NCBI lineage: Eukaryota > Metazoa > Chordata > Mammalia > Rodentia > Dasyproctidae > Dasyprocta > Dasyprocta punctata. The sequence continues at coordinate 108,453 of RJWM01000199.1, read as the reverse complement.
GATGTGGTCCCTGTCTTGGTTTCCAGTCGCTTCGTCCGTCTCAGCTGGCGACCACCTGCAGAACCAAAAGGAAATATTCAAACCTTCACAGTCTTTTTCTCCAGAGAGGGTGACAACAGGTAGGTGCTACCAATAAATTTCAATGTAATCTGCCTTCTCTTTAAATGTATACATGGGCTGATGGCCATAGAATTCTTAAGCAGGGCCTTTGGAGACTCTGAAATCTCCACTCTATCCTTCAATCTCTACAAAGTACAGATGTGTGATTTGTAAAAACAGCATTGTTTGCAGAATCAAATGAAACACTCTGCATACAACTTCCTTGAGAAGGGGCAAGAATGAAGCACATGCAATCAATTTTTTTATTTCCTTGATTTTCAAACTGATCAACAAGGAGGAGTGTTAAACTACCCTTTAATAGAACAGGGTATAAAAACAACCCTTGTGGCTGGTTCCTAATCCCAATGCTGTCATAGCATGATCACATTGATGAAACAATGATTTTCCTTAGAATCACTTTAGTTTTTAATAAGGAGAAATTAATGATACTTGCCTTGCAATTTTTTCATTAGGATAACATGAAATTGCATGAAGGTCAGAACAGAGTGTCTAGTATTTGATCAAACTTGTTATTTTGAATATTATTAATAATGGGCCAAAACGAGCAGTGTATATCAGGTTTCAAGGATGTAATCTACTGTTTGGTGATTATCCCCAACATTTTCCCTTAAGATACCCCCATATTAAGATTTTGAAATTTGATTTTTAAGTCTTAGGCAGATATTTGAAAAAGTATAATTCATGTGCTAGTCTGTTAGTCTTTCACATGTGTATTTTCAGCACGTAGTAATCTAAAGCTCACCTTGGATTCAAAGGGGGATAGTATATAGGCTGTGCTTGTCAGAGTGAACTATAGTTCAAAATCAGGTGGCACAATACAACTCTACTTGGACTGAGTCTCAAAATGCTTTCCTCTCTGGTTGGCAGCAATAGTTAAAGTGTATCCCAAGTTTTTATTTTCTTTTTCATTTTGACCTGACTTTAAAATAAAAGAACACACATACACAAACACACACACACACACACACACACACACACACACAAACACACACACACACACACAGAACCTTGTGCTTGCTAAGATCATTTGTTACTGTGAAGAAGAGGTAGCCATTTTTTTTAGTCTTATCTCTATAAATGTTCGACTCCATGACCTTATGATGTTGGGTAATTCTTTGGAATTCACTCAGTGTGTGCAGTTATGAAAACCAGAAGTAATATTTCTTGTCCAATCATTTTCATGTTTTTACATGGTTTTCCTGGAGGCACTTTAAATTCAGCATGCCAGACCATACTCACTGACTCCTCCTTAGATGTATATTTTCCTCTCCTTTTTGCTTTATGTTATTATCTTCCATCCAGGTGACCAAGCGAAAAAATCCCAGTCATAATTCACTCCTGCCTACTTCTCCACACATCTGCTCCTCATCAATTTTTGTCCAGTCTACCTCTACGCAGCTCAGCCAGGCCTCCTCCCTCTCTGCCCTCCACTAGCCCTGACTTGGTCCTTTGAAATAGCTTCTCACCTTCTAATCCAGCTGTAGTCACCTTTTTGAAATACGGTCTAAACCAGTGGTGTTCAACATGAAGCATGTGTGCTGCAAAGGGCTGTGTATACACTGGAAGTTTGAAAAGGCTCACCATCGCTCATGTAGACCATGAACTACCGCTGAAGAATGTGAATGTTCTTATGTTTAAATATAACAAAAATACATATATATGGAAATATGTACATATTTTCAAAGTCTTTTGAATATAAGTCTATCCCAAGGTATATTCAATTAGAAATATGGTTCCTATAACCTAGAATGATTAAACATATGCCACTTAAATCCAAGGGACTGAATTTGAACTTTTCACTATTTATCAGGTCTGCAACTTTTATGTATATTTTCATGTGTAAAGCATAATACCGCCCTTTCAGAATGGATTAAAAAGAAGATAAATACTATGTCTCAGGTTTGTTGTAAGAACTTAATGAGACAATTCACCTAAAGCAATAAAGTGGCAAACCTATGTACGGCATGTGTGCTGCAGTGGGCTGCTGGTATCATTGAAAGCTCTAAAGGATTCCCCATCACTGACCTAAATAATTCAGGGCAGTCATTCACACAGTCAAAGTAAAGGGGCTGAGAATAATATGAGCTCAGAGATAATGTGGAAAAGAGGCTGACAATAAGGCGCAGGGGATGGTAAGGTAAAGAAGAGGAAGAAGAAGAAAAAATGCTACTTATATTTTTGAATGAATCATTTGTTTTCATAACGGCTCATGATTCCCTCCTTATAATACCATTTTATACTATCCTGTTCTATAGAAAACTTTATCCTTTTGCTTGTTCTTATGATTGTACCTTAATCCTATTCAACACTGATCACGGCATCATTGATGTTATCTCTTTCAAACATCATTCTCTTGACTATTTTCTGAACCTTGATCTTCCCATCTTTTATTTAGATCACTTCTCACAACAAACTTTTGCTTCCACAAGGAGCTACATTCTATGGATCTTATTCTACACTCACTGTTAACATTTAATGAACAATTACTGTAAATATTTATCCACCAGTACAGTATTTGGGTTGCTACTTTCTTATTCCATACCACCTATTTAGCAAATACTAACTTCAGTGTACAGATCTTTCCCCTTTTTCTGGCATTCTTACAACTGAAGACAGCTAGGGGAAAGGTAGAACCTGGGTGACTCTCATTTTAAATTCATAGCTAGTAATCTCACGGTGCTTATTAATGCTGCCGGCATTTATACACATTTCTCTTGGCCCCTCTCATACATACTCTGAATACACTGCATGCCTTTTCTTGTCTTCTCATATATTTAACACCTTTGTCCTTTGCGTTGCTCTTCCAATTTCCTGGAAAATCAGAAGGCTGGTTCTAACAGCATTTATATCTGACTCATCTGCACGGGTGTGTCTTTAAGCATATAATCTATCTTTCCACAAATTTCTGTAAAACTCCCTGTGCTCTTACTACGGTCAAGTTTTCACTTTACACTAGATCTTGTCATTCTTTGCAATGTGGAAGAACATGGGCTTAGCCATTTTCTTCTCCTACATCTCCCATCTCCCCCATTCAGGATCATCATGTCTTCCGTCATATAATCATACAGTCGCATCATCTACTGTAACACATCCTTCTAATTCACTCTCCTCTGCTGCTCCATTCTCTGCTGCCTTTCAAGTCAGTGTTTCCTGAATCATCTGTATTCACTCTGGTATATTACCTCATATCGCAGTCGTGATTTGAAATATCACTGCAACTGCTCTCTCATCAAACCATCGATGACCTTCATGTTGCTGAACCCACTAGTCAATTCTTGGTCCTCACATTACTTGGTCATTAGCAACTTTTGTCACATTTGACCCTACCCCTTTCATGATATTCAATTTTCATTTGATTTATATTCATTATGCTTTCCTGCTGTTATTCCAACCCTTATGACCATCATTTTCAGACTCTTTCACATTTAATTATTAATCTCTCTGATGTGAATATTGAATTCTTCCAGGACTCAGGCCTTGGAGATCTCTTTTCAACCACTCCATGGCTTTATATTCTATCGATGAGTTGATGTTTTCCAAATTTGTATCTCTGATCCTAACTTTTTATTTGCGATCAGATTTCTCACTTGGTTTCTCAAGATGTCCCTGAGCATCTGGAACTTATGAAGAAAATAAAATATTTGCTTTTCTTCTGCCTCAACATGATCCCACCAAATATTTTTCCTACCAGAGTTTTCGCTAAACTCATTGCAATCTTCCCCTCTCTCACTAAACCAAAATCATTGGAACAATTCTTGTTTTGCACCCTACACCAAATTCATTGATCAAGTTTTAAGTGTCGTCAAAGTATGCCCTGAATTAATGAAATAATATAATACCTGGAGTTTGCTATAAAATAATACAGAAATATTGGTTATAATTTCATCTGTTGACCTAAAAGATAGCACTAAAGAGGTATATCTTGGTATTCTGGTTCTGTATGGTTTCAATTTTCACAAGAAAAACTAAAACCTAAACACAAATGAAAACAGAACATATACAGGGTCCTATCATTACTTTCCCTTTCCTCCTGTAAATGAATTGTTGTACCAACCTCCAAAGGTTGATGTCACCATAGCAGCTGACTCAATCTGTAAAACTTAAATCCAGCTGTATCCTTTCTCTGCTTCAAAACCCTCTCGTGAGCCTCTACCTCATTCAGAGAATTAGCAGAAAGCCTTGCTGCCCTGGGCCCTTGTTTCCTTTCTAACTTCCTAACTTATTATTCTTACTATTTTTTTTTCACTCCTCTTCAGTCCTCCTGGCTTCCTTGGGTTTCCTAAATATACCTCAGGTCCTCACTGCATAGATTTACACTTGCTGTGTGACATACCTGGAATGTTCTCATTCCTAGGCATCCATGTCAATTATTCCTGAAACTCAACAAAATCTTTGCTGAATTTTCATCTTTTGTGGAAATCTTGCCTAGCCCCTAGTATTCTCTGTGCCCTTTATTAATATTTAGTTTGTATTACTTTGTACTTAATAATTTTGTTTCCCTAAACATCTTCCTCCCTACCAGAATATAAGCTTCACATGGGAAACCTTATTTTTATGTCTTTTATTCACTGGGTACCTAGAGAAATACCTAATAGTAAACACCTACTAAGTACTTCCAAGTCAGAATTACTTTATTTCTCTTTGATCTCCTCCATTTACCTTCATTACATCACTAGTATGAAACCTGCAACTTTCTGCCATATTTTATGTTTAGTTGAATACTTGTATATTTCCTTTGTGATTACTCAAACTAGTCCTTATTCCTAATTCCACGCCTGACTATCTAGCACCATGAATTGTGCTGACATTCCTTGATCAGAACTGTTATAATCAATGTGGCAGAGAGACAGATGTGACATTCTTAATAGATTTTCACCTGCTAAAAAAATAAATTGTGTTATTGGTGAGCATGAAAAAGGTGACTGCAGTTCATTAAAAACCTGTTAAATTTAGAAAAAATGAGAGTTGATATTGAAATTTGATTCCAATATCCACATTAATTTTGTGTTTTCTGGCTCTTGGCAAGAGTGAATATATTCCATATGTCTCTAATCGGTTAGCTGTGATGTTTATTTGCTCACGTAGGTTTATTTAGCTCCTTAACATAAGAGCTTTATAAAAGGTCGTGAATTTAACATTTGACTCAGATTCACAATAGCTTTGTCAGACAAATTGTTTCAGCTCAGATTATTATTAATCTGTCCAATTGGTTAAGGATGTCAATAGTGTAAGTGCCACATTTAGTGTTGTTTTGAAATCCAGCTCCTGGAAGTGCTTTTATTTCATAGATCAGACACAAGAAAATATTTCAAAACCTGAAACTAGATTTCAAAGTGAAGTAGTTGCCTCTCAGATATCTTCTACAAACCTACAAATCTTTAAGTTGAAAGTGATCTCAAGATCATAATCTAACTTGGTGCTCCTTAAACATTCAGAGACTGATGCTCAGAGTAGGTAGAAGACTCATGCCCGAGGCCACAGAGTTAGCATTAACAAGGATACCTGGTGTTTATTGAGCATTTATTGTGCTAAATATTGGCTATGGATCTTATACAAATAGTACTTTATATAAAGCTCAAAACAAAGCATCATCCATGTGAGGGTTACAGAATTTCACACCTCTGTGTAGCTAGTGGGTAGAATCAGATTTTAATGCAAGTGTGAGTCCCAAATCAAGGGCTTTCTATCCCCTGCTACTGTAGTAGTATGAGTGACTACAACATTAGTATGCATGACAATTAAGCTTTCTTGATGTATATAACTTCATGATATGGACTTCTGTTTCTTCCTAATAATTTTCTGAGTTAATGGCTGATTGACCTGTATCATTTATCACATTAAAACACACTGGTGAACTTTTATATATGTAAAAACGTTGTACCTCCCTTTTAATCATCTGAAAATTACTTGTGCAGTATGACAGTGTAGCCAAAAGGTTAAGACTGAGTAGCAATGAAGTTAAACCATATAGGTTTGGATTCTTACTTAGAATTATATCTGTTGTGTAGCCCTGGGCCAATTACTAGTGAATTGGTTTCCTCATGTGTGATAATCATAGTACCTGGCATGGAAGTTTAGGATGAATATTAAATGAAGCTTTTAAGAAGGTACCTGAAATACTTGGTTTTGTTGTTTGTTGCTTTGCTTTGCTTTTGTTTTGTTATTGTTTCCCAGTATACCAAAAGCACTTGAGTCTTGCTAACTAGTGCTATGGAAAGATCATTGTAAGGGCTGGAAAGTAAAATGAAAAAACAGGAATTTCCTGATGCTTTTTTCAAGATGAATTTATTGCTTTCAAAAGTCGTAGCCCTTTTGATTCTCAGATAATGTACTTATGATGATCTCCGTTTTACAGAGGAGCATGTTCAAATGACTGAAAAATGCTACACAACTAGTAAATATTAGAGCTAGAATTTAAATGCAAGGTTCCCAGTCCTGGGATCTCTTCATATTCGCACAAAGTAAAAGATAACTTCCCAAAAGAGTTATGAATAAAATATGGTAGGAGTTCAGATGAGAGAAATTATAACCCCTTTATGAACATCATTCAATTTAATCCTCACAATAACACTGTGAGGTAGGTAGATAAGGGGCTGGTATCTTCATTTTGCAAATGAAGCAGGGAACAATCCAAGATAGCACCTGATGTGTTCAAGGTCAGCTCCTATTTTCCTGCAGAACAAAGGCTGCACCAAGTCTTTCACCTGCAGCACTGATGCTCTCTATTGCTTTATGCTGCCTCAGAAACCTCTGTTCATGGCAGGATTAGAGATCGGCTTTGTTTGATTGACGTGGAGGATTCGTTTTAGAATTCACTGTGCATTACATTTTCAACATGCTGTTTACATATTCTTTCCCTGCTCTTCAGAGTTGAGGACTCTGCACCTGATGAAGCTTGTTATCCATGAAGGGAATATATTGTGATAGAAAGAGGACAAGACTCAGAATCCGTAACACCACATTGGCCCTGCTTTCAAGCTTGGCAAAGTTAGCCTCACTTTCAGAGTCTCTGCTTCTCTATAAAATGTGAAATCCTGCTCCTTTGACCTCAAAATATCCTTAGATCAGCAAATGAGAGAATAGCAATTTTATTCTTCCAATGGACTTAAGGCATCTTGAAAAATAAAGCATGCCATCTGCAAATGCGATACATAAATGAACCAGCCATTATTCACTTAAGCAATAAATGTTAATGTGAGTCAAATGCAACCAGTGCTGTGTTAGAAATAATAGGGGATCTGAAAGTTTCTCTGGACAGCATTTAGTAGTCCTAGGAGGATTATCTGTGTGTTAAGCATGTTCATGGAGAGGAGCATGCTTCTAAGTGCAAATATAAGAAGTGGTGTGTGTCCCTGTGATAGCTTTGTCTTGGTTGAGGTGCATTCTGAAGTGATGACTGTAACGGATGAGTGGGAGTCAGACCAGAGGTCAGCCAGGTGCAGCCAGAAACCGTATAACAGGCTGCTGCAAAAGTCTAACCAGAAGGTGATCGTAGCTCACATGAAGGGTGTGCCAACAGAGGAGGAACAGCAGAGATAAATTTGAGAGATACTTAGGAGGCAAAACTGACAGAACCAGGTGATGAATCACCTGTGATTGGCGAGGGAGATGCCAAGGACAGTCAGAGGTGCCTGGTATATTTTAGAGGAGGAGAGTGAGGTAATTCTCTGAGATTAGGATACTGAAAAAGATCCAGGTGTGGGGATGAAGACTATAAATTCAATTTCAAGTATGTTACATTTGGCACACCTTTACAACTTCCCAGGGCAAATGGAAAGGAGGGCCTTGAAAATGAATCTGGGTTTTAGAGAAGGTCAGGTCAGTGATATTGCTAAGGAGTTCAGCAGCATGTGGGTGGCCACTTCAGTTAAGGAAGGAAAAGATGACCCATCCCAAGAAATAAGAATGGGAAGAGAACCCAAAACTACATTGTATTTATCATGAAGACAAAAGCTAAAATTAATCTAAATTATTTGAAAACAAAAATATTTCCCATAAGAGCATAGCTTTATTTATTTATTTAAGAGAAAAAAAGACACAGAAAACAAAAACAAAAAGCAAAAGAGACAAACAAGAACAAACCCAAAACAATAACAGTAAAGGTCTTCAAAACAAGGTGATAGAAATTTAACAATTTAGCAATAGTGTTGCCTTCAAAAGGGTTGCATAGATTACCAGATATAGACATGTAAAATTGATCTTATTTTATGATTATTAACTGTTCAAGAACATAGCTTTTAATTTGTTATTGCAATAGCTATGTTTTATGCAATTAGTTTATTGGATGTGTATTAGATGTTGAAGCAGAGATTATATTAGGCATTTTTAAAACTTTTGCTTAGACCTATGCTGTTTAGCAATTCAAGAAGAAACTGAATTTTTAACCAAAATTTAGTGAAAAACTCTAGAAATACCTCTAGCAAAGAAAACAATATCCATTTCTCATCATACTTTATGATACTCAATCTTCTCAAGATTTTCTTTCCCTGTAAAATAGCACAGATTCCAGAATCTATGGCTCTAGTACATTAAGGAACATAGTATTTGGAAGTTGCTGCTACTATAACTTTGAGCCTTATTTCAGTAAGCATCACATTTCAATTCTGAAATCTTTTCATTGTTATACCATTCAGGCACTCAATAAAAAATATAAAAACATGTGACAAAAATGCTAAAATTTTGTCATTAAAATAATTCCTTCTGTACTAATAAACAATATGATTCTTCCTTGTGAAAGCAATTAATTAGGTATTTGATACCTAGAGACAGTCTTTGTTGCTCCACTCAAAGTTGTAACAAAATGTTAACACTATGGTGCATGGTACTCAAAACAGTATATATTTATATATATTCTAGAGACTTACTACAAACAACCCACTGAGAAGCAGGATCATGTTTAATCTGTGAATTCTTACTTCTGCTTTTGAAATACAAAAACAAATTCTGAATACAGCTAAAAAGTACATGCAGGTGATTTTCTAATCTTCATAAAAATTATTAGAGTAGGAAGACTTCTTAGAATAGGTCTCACTCTCTTATTATCACATAATGAAATCAAAACACAGAAAGGTGAAGTAGCACACCAAAGAGGACCCAAATCAGTAGGAATGGAACAAGGAGTGAAATCCAGTTTTCTATTCAATTCTAGAGTCTACTCTGTGTGGCAATTTCAAACAATTAATCTCCCAAATCTTTCACAATTATTTATGCATTCATTTTAAAAGTCATAAACATCAGTGGTTGTTCCTGATATTCAGTGGGTATATATGCTGACAGTGAATGAAATGTCCACTGAATAGGGCTTTTCTTCTAACATAATTCACAATCAGGCGGAAGAGACAACAGGTGCATTAATGCAATGTGATAAGTGTTATCCTAGGGGTATGGACAAAAAGCAGTGAAAATACACACACAGAGAGACAGAGAGAGAGAGAGAGAGAGAGAGAGAGAGAGAGAGAGAGAGAGAAAACACTTAATGCTCCTGGAATTGGAGGACATGATGGTAGGAATCAGCCAGGAGATTTCATTTGAATTGAATTCAAATTGGATTTTATTTCAAGCAACGTTTTGACAAATTGAGAAGGAATTGAACCCAAAGAAGGACAACTGAAACAAAATAAGGAAAACAAAACAAGAACGACAGAAGACAGAGACAGGTAAAGGGATGGGGGTAAGTGGCTCATTTCAGAAAAGTGTGGCAAGGCTTGGGACATAGTGAAGGTTTCTGGATTGTCAAAAGGAAGTAAGATTGTATTAGTTATAGAATGGGAGCCAGCAGTAGGTTTCAGGAATGGGGCCGATAGATTATGTTCAAAGGAAATCTGTCAAAGAAGGTTAAAAAAATGGGATGACAAAGAACTAGCAAAAGCTATGATAATACGTTGTAAGTATGAACTAGAGCAGGAACTGGTTCCAGAAGCAGGAGAATATAACCTGAGCAGAATTAGGTGTCACTGCAGCTTGTTCAAGGGTGCATTTTGTGTTACCATATTGCAATAGAATATGTCAGTGTTTAGGAATTATGCTGACTGATCTCAGCAAAACAGAAGCATTCTTTTTGGGCCGAAGTATGCACTTCTAGAAAATCAGAAGATATTTTCCAAGAAATATCAGTTAGCTGCCTTTGGGCACCTTAGAGTACAATTTACAAGAAATAAATGCTTCCTAATCAGAGACAACAAGTTGCCCACAGTTGTTTTTCAGTCAATAGAAGGAGGCAGAGGTCTCATATATTTGATACTTTGAATTTCCAGTGAGTGAATGTACAGTGAATAAATTCTAGAAGGCATGGGCATTTTGCTTTCTTCAGACAGAGCTGCACACCACCAACTCAGAGTAGAGGGACAGGAAATGACATGAAGAAGTTTGTCTGACAGTAAGTCACTCTTGCAGACCGTGACTGGGCCTGTAGATCTGAAGGATAATTAAGTCTTCAGGTCCTAAGGGAGAGGGCTAGGGCCTGGGACCCTGTGATGTGGAAGACGAAGAACATAGTAAGTGGACGGACTTCTTACTCTGCTATTTTCCTTTCTTTAGACCTCCATGTTTATCTGATAATTGAAGGGGCAGGAACAGAAGTGAGCAGAGAGAAAATTTAATACTACCTGCTTCCACATGGAGATGGCAGGTAGATGCACTGAGATGGCGTGTGCACTTCTCAACTCAGGCTTCATTTAGTTGCTGAAAAGTGATTTGAGATATTTTATTTATAGTATGAAAGGATGCAGAGAAAAATCAAGACCATCCTGGCCATCTTATGGACTTGCAATGGCACAGAGTTTGAAGGACTGCATGGCAGGAAATGCCATTTTCTCACATTGCACTTGCATTACTTAAGAACTTTAAAATCGAACAACTACTTCTAAGATAACAATATGCAATATATTAACTTGATTTCTTATTTTTTTGAAATTCTGTATTATTTCTACCCTTTTTTCTGTTTTGCTTTTTAAAATAAAATTTATTTTTCAATGTGAAAAAAATACTTTAAAATCAACTAGTAGGAAAAAAAAAAAAAAAAAAAAGCTTGGCAGCAGAAGTCCAGAGGTCAATATGGACTTCAGAAGTTGCAGAGCTGTGGGACTAAGATGCAGAGAACTGCTTTGCTTCACGGCACCCATTAGCAAAATCCCAGTCCCTTTAAAAAATTCCCAGGCCCTTTAAAAAATTCCTATTTTCAGTAGCAAATCTTGTCCAGTAGCTCCAGTTATGGTCATTCTTTTTCTTCAAACTTATCCCTCCAAATAAAATTCATCTCATAGAAAACATTTGTAAAGTTTTGTTGTTGTTTTGCTGGAGCAGGATGAAAATCAGTGGAATCAATACTCTTTTCCTTCGTGATTATACCATTCATTCATTCATTTATTTAAATTTTTGCAGCAGGATCTCACCATGTAGTTCAGACTGACCTTGAACTCACTATGTAGGCTAGGCTGGCCTTGAACTCACAGTGATTCCCCTGCCTCAGCTTCCTGAGTGCTGGGATTACAGATGTGAACCACCACACCCAGCATTTATTACCTTTATTAACTTCTCTGATTTTTGGTAATAAGTGCTCTGTGGAACAATCTTCTTTTTGGACTCATGAGCATTTATTTCTGATAACGTGGCAGGATTTAACTGTAGTAATGAAAGAACAGCAGCAATCACCGCCATTACAGAAGACTCCACATAGCTTATCAGGAGCCAGGCCTTCGGTCTTAGATGCTTTGCGTACAGCAACTCATTTAATTCTTTCAAACTCTGTGAAGTAAACGCATTTGTAGCACCTATTTTATATTTGCAGAATCTGAGCTTCCAATAAGGTAATAAGAAGGCTGAAAAGCAAATACTCCAGACCTTTGCTCAGGGCTGAATCTACCCCATGGTCTACACAGTATTTTAATGTGATCTCACTTTGATGTGACAAGCAGCTTTCTGAAAAGTGATGCATAAACTTAAAATGTTTGGATTAAATCATGGCTGAAATCTATTGGCTACCCTCATTAAAGAAGCCAGCAGTCAATCCAAGGTAGCACCATTGTATAGTTAGTGGAGGGACATACTGATGTCTAGAGGGTGTGTTCACAGGGCAAGCATAGTGTATTTGCTTAGACTGTGTTTTGCAGATCAACAGTATAGAAGAATTTTCTAAAGATGCCTTATGCATACTTCATGTGAGACTGAGGAAGTATCACTTGTTCCTGTTGGTAAATTGAATTTTTGTGAATGACTATGATTAATTCAGGATACTGTTTAGAGGCTGATGAACATTATGAGAACTTAAAACACTTTTCTCTTATAAAACCCAGCATACATTTTTATATGTGGCAGGTATTTTCACTCTACAATTTCCAACATTGTTGCTTGCAAATTTCCTCTTTTTTGTGTGAAGAATGTCTGTTCAAAAATTAGCACAAAGACAACCTAGAAATATCTCTTTTATCCAATTTGTAGTTGTAAGAATAATGTCAATTACGAAAATTGTCTTTTCTTATAGATGCCTCAAAAGTTTGGGCAAATCTGATCTTTAATGACAGCTAATCAAAAGTCTGGAAAAGATACTGTGGATACATTCATAGCAAATGAGAGAAAAATGCACTATTCCAGTAGTTTCCAAATATTCATTGTCCCAGCCTTTTTTCTTCTTTGGGGCCTCATGTCTCCTACCCAAAGTACCCATAATATGAATGAATAGGCCTCAGTTTCCCCTTTATTCTGAATGATATTAATACTGGATTTAGAAAATGAATCTCTACTTTTTATTCTTAGTTGTGCTACCTACTAATGAATTGTTTCTGGAAAAATACATTTTTTTTCCCTAAAATTCACTTTGGCATCTATAAAATGATCATGAAGCCATTCTTTCTATTTCAAAGGGTTCATGATGGACAATATAAAACCTCTGCTAAAAGAAAGTACTGTAACTACCTAATTTAGAAAAATTTCTATACCCATTTACTTAATCTTCCTGATATATATAGCAACACATATATTCTGATTATGAGTATTGTTTTAATATATTGTTATTTTAGTTGTACATATTTGTGGGCTACTGTGCATAATTTGATACATTTATGTACAATGGTAATGATTCCATCTCCTTAAAGATTTTAAAATAGTTCATATTAAAATAGATGTACATATTATGAAGTACAGTGTCATACTTCAATACTGTATACAATATGTATCAATTAAATCATTTCCTTCTCTTATCTTTACTTGGAGTCTTCCAGATCCTCCTAGTCATTCACAAAATAATAGTCTATTATATGTACTGCTGAAGCGAGCACACAAAATAATAGTTTATGAAGAATTATAGTCACATCTTTATCCTATAGAATCTTAGAAATTGTTATTCATATCTAGCCATGCCTTTGTATGCACAATCCAGCTTCCTTTTATCACTCATTCCTGTCGCCTTCCAAGACGTTAGTAGTCACTGTTCTGCTTTTATATTGACTGTTGCTTTTTTAAACATACAAAAGGAAAATATACAGTCTTAGTCTTTCTGTACATAGCTTATTTCACTTAACATGATCTCCAATTTCATCCATTGAGTTGCAAGTGATTGGAAATCATTACTTTTGTGGCTGAATGATATTCCATTTTGTATACAGAATACCATGTTTTCTTCATTCTTACATTGACAAGCATCTATCTATTATGAATAATACAGCAATAAACATGAAATGCGTATATCTTTCATATGGCGACGTTTCCTTTGGCTATGTATCAGAAGTGAGCTAACTAGATTATATGGTAGATCTTTTTACTTTTTTGAAGGCACTCCCATAGTATTCTCCCTAGTGGTTGTCCCTAATTTCCCTTTCTCTTAGCAGGATATCTGAGTTTTCTCTTCTCTCATTCGGCATTTGTGTGTGTGTATGTGTGTGTGTATGTGTGTGTGTGTGTGTGTGTGTTTCTTAATTGTCATTCTAACTGGGATGACACTACATTTCACCATGTTTTTAAATTTGTATTTCTTGCTGGCTAATAAAATTAAGTATTCTTTTAAAATTTTGTAACCCATTTGATTTTCTTTTTTTGAGAAATGTCATTGGGTATCATTTGCACAATAAGTAATTGGATTTATTTTTGTTGTTCAGTTTTTTGAGTGTTTTTATATATTCTTGATAAGATTTTTTTGTCAGGCAGTTTGCAAACTTTTTTTCATTTTCTATAGGTTATTTCTTTACTCTGTTGATTATTTCTTTTCTATACAGAATCTTATTAGTCAGATGCAATCCCATTTGTCTATTTTTGCTTGTATTTCTTATACTTTCAGAATATTTTCCAAAAAAAGAATTCCCTATACTGTTATATCCAAATGTTATTCCTATGTTTTCTTCTAGTAGTCTTCATGGTATCAGATTTTACATTTAGCTCTTTAATCCTTGGAGAAGATTTTCTTTCAATAAGCAATTTGCTGGCCTTAACAATCTTAGTTTAGTAGAGTAAGTTATGAGATACATGGCATGTTGAAATATTAGCTAATATGCCTTACTTTATGTATTAGTGAATCCCATTCAGACTCCTCCCCTGACATACACTGTAATTTAACCTTCTAGCACCACTGTATTTCTAAAATATCCAACCTCACTGTACAACGAGGTTCACATAAGGTGCTTTCACTTTGTCAGTAAATAACATGGTCATGAGACTATATTTATAATCTCAACCTTTTTTTCATTCACTTTTTCCACAGCATCTTATATTTTCCACCTAAAACTGTGTCCATTAAACACTAACCCCACCTCCACTCTCTCTCAACCATCTGCACTACACATTTTAATTATTATATTGAATAAAATTATGGTAACCAATAACAAATGGCTCCTAAGATCTATAATGGCTCAAAATTATTTCTGACTCCTAAATCATAAATTCACAGGCAGGTTTCCCCCCACCAACTCTTCTCTAAATTTGTTGAGAATTTTGACCCCTTCACCATCAAGATGTAGCTCCTGATATATGTCACCTGCAAGCCATAGGTAAAGGAAGACAATAGGGAGGATAAGCTCCATGCAGTTTTCTTAGGCCCAGTCTCATATAGCATGTAAAACTTATATTCAACCATTAATCTTTAGGGTGCCTTGAAAATCTAGTCTTACAACATATGAAGAAATGGTGGGTTTGAGAATGAGTTAGCCAGTCTCTGCTGCATCATATTAAAAGTGCACATAGGTCTGGAAAATACCTTTCATGCACTTTGGAAATTTTTTTCTAGAAAAGGTAAATAGATCTCACTTTACATATATCCAAAAATAAAACAAAACTTAATGACAAAATTATAATGTACACAAAGTTGTACTGATCGGTAAGAGATATATAGAATTTGAAACCTTAAGAAACAGTTGAGTAGGAGTTCCTTTTTGATGCAGTGCAGTTAATGTTGAAGACCAATGAAGATATATTCACATTGAGAATAATACGCATCCTTAAAAAATACTTTAGTAGTTCTCATTCTTAACTATATCAATCATGTCAGAGAGTTTATGTTCTCTTAATGTGAACTGTAAATCTTACCATGATCATGTCAATTTGCTTGTTTATAATCTGGAGGGAGATTTTAGTGGTAAAGGTGTTGAACATATATAAGTGTGGCTTGAAGCACAAGGAGAACAGACATTTGTTATTGTTTCTTTCTGCAAAGTGAGTTTTCTTTCTTTCAGTAACTGCACTTAAAGTAACCGCAGGAGCCCCAGCTCCAGACAGACATAGGAATGCTTGGCGTCTGCATTTTCCTTTTCTACAATGAAAGAAAATGCATAAACGCATTTGTTGGCAAAGCCAACAAAGACCAATTAGTGGAGTAATCGTAACCATGATTCCTGTCATTAGCCGGATGTTTACAAAATGTATCTTCCTGTCTGGATTCCAGATGTTTCTTCTCTTTTAATAGCTGTTTACTCGTCATGAGTTTTGAAATCTAAATTGTAAAGTGTCAAGGGAAGATTTTAGTTTGCAAGTTTCATGGAGAATGACATAAACTTGAACTCCCAGAACCTTGCAACATTGATTTATAGGTTCTTCCCATTCGTCTATTTCCTATGTTAAGACTCAGAGGTCTCAAATTATGTCCCAGAGTCATCATTAAATGAGTTAACAACTTTTTGGTTGTTCATTACTATTGTACAGCAAGAAAAGATGGGGACTGCAAGTATGTATTTTGGAATAATCCCTTTCTACAACTTTGGTTTCCTAGGGAACGTGCATTGAATACAACCCAGCCTGGGTCCCTTCAGTTAACTGTGGGAAACCTGAAACCAGAAGCCATGTACACCTTCCGAGTTGTTGCCTACAACGAGTGGGGACCAGGGGAGAGTTCTCAGCCCATCAAGGTGGCCACTCAGCCTGAGTGTGAGTATGATGAGGGAAGGGCAGTACAGAATTTAGAGAGTGCTTGTTTTCATCTACAAAATCCTTGAATTCTTTTGTAGAACTTTTTGTAATGGCAAAATGGAAGGGATAGGTTTGCACTCAGATATTTAACCTGAAAAGTTTGAGAGGTAAGACAACTTAATAATAAAACATCCTCCTCATTGAGGCCATGTCTGCATAATGGTAAATCATGGATTGCAAAGGCTTAGTCCATCTATTACAGCTTTACAGTTTCGTTTCTTCAGCAAGTGACTTACCTGCCAGTGTCTCATCCTTACCACTGGGCTTCAGCTTTCTCCACTGATTTCTCAAAGTTGCTAAGTTGTCTAAGAAAAGTATATCATGAAAAGTCAAAGAATAATGTTATAGAATATCTAAATTCAGGGATTTGTTAAATAACTTAAACATGCACTGAATGTACTCGAGAGGCTTCTAAGACAAACTGAAAATCAGGAAATGTAGGCAAAAACCTCTCATTTACAACTCTTATTATTTTTTAATTTGAGTCACTGTATTAACCTACTGATCACAGAGTAAAGCAAATTATAATTCAATGATTTCCACTTTTAAAGCATAAATCCAAAAATTGTTTCTTTGAAAATAGATCTGCAACTTGTCCAATTTCATTTTTTTATAAAATCTAATGTTATTGGAAACAATGAATTGGTGATAATTAGTTTTCCAATCTGTTGATAAAAATTATAGTCTAAAATTTAAATTCAATGAATGGATACTTGTAGCTAGCTGCTTTATTTTAGACATTTAATTCGTTTGTCCTTTTCTTTTTAAGTTATGCCACTTTATATTCATGTTTGTAGTATATAAAACTATATTTTACTTAAAAATAATTGGAAGAGGATGAAATACAAATTACAAATATTTCAACTGAAAAATAGGAGAAAATAATCTTTGTACCAAGTCACTTGTTGGGTTACTGAAACCTGCATGTCAATGTAGAAAGAGAATAGGCCTCCTGAGTGCAGAGTGATGACTTACTCTAACCAAATTCTTCCTCCTTTCCTCTTGGCCAGTTTCAGAAAGGCAAGAGTGGATTGGTCATCTTTGGAAGGAGGAAGGGCTAAACTTTACAGTTCATGCCAGTGTTTGCTTCACAGAAAGAACATCTGAGATAGTAACTTCAAAAACATAAAATACATAGGTTTTAAACAGGCATTAGGAAAGGCAGCTCCCAGAAAATACTAGATAAACAATTTTCAGGATGTTCTACAAAATAAAAATTCAGATTTTTGTTGAAAAATTTTAAGAGACTGTAAGACAGCTATAAGAGAACATTAGTCACTCTCTACACGAAGTCCTTTTAAGACTGACAGCTTGTGTGATTTCACCCTTGAAGCTGACCTGCTCCCTGGTTTGTGTTCTCAAGAATACTTGTTGCTATGTGGATTTAAATCACTAAATAGTGCAATTTCAGCTTCACATCATCTGTATTAACATAGAATTTTAGTCATTAATTTCTTTATTGGTTTTATCTTTATAATTCATATATGTGTGCATGTATGTATATAGTCAATCACTTTTATGACTATTTGGTATTTTAATAAAGCTTGGTATAAAGAAATTATGTATTTATATATGTGTACATGCACACTATGTATATTATATATATATATATATGTAGTGAAGTGTGATTAAAAAATATGGTGTATTTAGCTACAAAAGCTTTTTACACTTAAAGATACATTGCGATTAGCTACCTCAAAATATGACCCATTGATTCAAATGCACTTATTCTATCATTCTTGTCCCTTTCTAGAGCAGTTCTGAAAGTTCTCTTTCATGAGTGTCCCTGGTTTTACCGTCTTAGCTGTCTAAATGTTCTGAATGATTTAAAAACATTTACTTTCATGACCATTTTTTTCTGTGGGGAAGAGCCATAAGTCACAGGGTGGCAGATCCAGTGAATTAGAAGGATGAAGATGCACCATAATGTTGTGATGAACTTTCTGTCTGTTGCATGGTACTCAGCAGCTACATCTACCAATTGTTGATCAGACTTCATAAAGGCATAAAAAACCTTCAGAACTGTTTCACAGTGCTAAGAATGATAGGATAAGTATGTCTGTTCAAAGTGAAGTGGTGGGGTAGCATTTTGGGGGCAATTAATGCTAAGGTGTTTTTTGCTGTACAAATTTTTATATTTAAATATTTACTATCTTGTTTGGTCACAGCTAGTCACACACCACATGTAAGTTGATATTGTGTAAACTTGAGAAGTTTAGAAGTTTAAGTGACTGAGCAGGGAGCCAGCATCCTTAATTTGTAAATAGCATGAGCTCGTGCAAGAGGAAGACACCATGATTGTGTGAGTGGATAGCCTGCGTACAATATAAGGGAGGAAAAGAGGCTTGCTCTCCCCTCTCTTTTGCTCTCACTGCTTTTTCTTTCTTTTGCCTCCTTGAACTGTTGTCCCTGTGCCTTGTCATTCTACCTTGGAGCCAGCTGATTATGACTGGCTCTCCAAACTGTGAGCTAAATAAACCTTTCCTCCCTTAATTTTGACTGTTGGGTATTTTGTCCCAACAATGAGAGAAAAGTAATCAAGACAGAATATTTGGGGGGGGGGCAGAGGTACCAGGGATCAAATTCATGACCTTGTGCTTGCCAGGCAGGCACTTATAACACTGAGCTAAATCCCCGGCCCCCAAGACAGAATTTGGTACTGGGAGTGGGACCATTACTGTGACTGTCCCTGATAATGTGGCTCAAGAGCCTTTGGGAATGACTTGTGGGAAGAGTTTGGAAAGGTTCAGAGATGTTGCTTAAAAGAGTAGTGCTGCTATGCCTTAGGCTGTTCTGTATGGGAGATTCCACTCAGATCTCAGAAGACCAGAAGACTGATAGAAATCCTGCTTTTAAAGACTGGGTTTGGGAGGTTTCTGTTAGGAAGGACTACACTGGGTGCTGGACTCCAGATGATATGTATTATGGCTTGGCAAAAAGTTGGTCAGTATTTTGTTCATGTCCAGAAACTTTGCCTGAGACTAAGATTAAGGGTAGTGGGCTAATAAGCTGGTAGGAGAAACTTCAAGCCAGTCTAATGTGGAGGTGGTGGCACGGCTATTGTTAGGGGCTCTCAGCCAGATTTATGCTGTGAATCAAGAGCAAAGAATCCAGCAGGATGATTTAAAATGTGAGTTTGTCCAGAAAGTAAGCTCCTGTAAAGCTGTGAACTACAAAGATAGAGCTGGGGAGATCTTGATTGCTGAGAAGGAACAGGATATAAAAGGTGGCCTGAGGGCATCTCAAAAAAGCAGCAGGTGTCCACCCTTTGCAGCTTCAAAACTGCAAAAGTGGAAGACTTTCCTTTGAGGAGAAAGCCACAGAGTATCATGTTCCAGAATGGCACTGACACAGAAAATTTGTTCCTAAGAATTGGATTCAGGGTATCCAGTGATCCAGAAACTTGAACTCTACAGCCAAGAAAGAGGAAATTACAACTATT
Source organism: Dasyprocta punctata (assembly GCA_004363535.1). Lineage (NCBI taxonomy): Eukaryota > Metazoa > Chordata > Mammalia > Rodentia > Dasyproctidae > Dasyprocta > Dasyprocta punctata. Next base: position 88,508 of record RJWM01000199.1, on the reverse strand, counting down.
GCTCCAGTTGGCAGCAGATCTTGGCATCATCCACAAGGTGCTGGTTCTAGAAGCATGCAGAATACAAGAGTTACAGTATAAGAAGGCTTCCACTGGATTTCAGAAGGCCTGGGAGGTCAGGCAATGTGTGAAGCTGTTGAGCATGAAGCCAGAGGTACAGTGGAGAGCCAAGAAGTTTGAAAAAGCCAAACTTTCTAAGGGACGCTTCAGGGAAGCAACAAAGTGGACCTAAAAGAGAAGCCTTGGGAATTTAACTACCAAAAGTGCCATAAGGGTGGAGTCACTCAGGCCCTTTGGAGTTCACAATTTGCCACAGATTGTCTCAACTGGTGCACATGGAACTACAGGACTTAATGTTTGCCCTGCTTGATTTTGAACTCATTTTAGTCCCAATTCTTTGTATCCCCCTATTTGTAACTTTTGGAACAAAAATGTTTATCTTGTGCCTTTGTATGTTGAAAGTATTTAACTTTGTTTTCCTTTGTACAGGGGCTTTCAGCTAAGAGTTTGCCTTATATCTCAAGGAGGAGTTGGGACTTGGACTTTTCAGCAGTGCTGAAACCGATAGGACTTTAGCAACTCTTGCAGATGGACTAAGTGCTTTTTGCATAAAAAAATGTTCATGAGTCTTTGTGGGGCTAGGGACAAAACACTATGAATCTAATGTAATATAATGTTGACAGACTTAATACTGGTTCTTAAGGATTGTTAAACCTATGTTATAATATTCAAGTTGTGAAATGATAGGATAAGTATGTCTTTGTATCTGGGAACCTGTTTAAAGAATTGTGTCTTATTGCCAAGTCAACAAGGGGTGGATTGTAGTGGTTGATACATTGTGTCAGCTTGAGAAGTTCAGAAGTTTAACTAAGCAGCATATCAGGGGGCCAGGGTCCTTACTTTGTGAACATCCTGAACCTGTTCAAGAGGAGGACACTGAGATAGTGTGGACTGATAATCTACCTACAGTATAAAGGAGGAAAAGAGGCTTGCTCTCCACCTCTTTTGCTCTGACTTCTTTTGCTCTTTTCTACCTTGAAATATTGCTCCTGTGCCATGCCAACCTGCATTGGAGCCAGCTGATTATCGACTGAAACCTCCACAAACTGTTAGCTAAATAAACCTTTCCTTCTTTAATTTTGGGTATCAGGTATTTTGTCTCAACAATGAGATAAAAGTAACCAAGATACCACATTATTCACAAATGGCCTCACAAATTTTAAAATTTAAACCCTTACTATATCATTTGGTTTCACTGGTCACATGCCACATTATTCACAAACTGACTTTAAAAAAAAAATCTTAAAAATCCTATGAAGAAAACTCTTGGTCAATTTTCTATTATTGAAATTTAACTTCAAAATTAAACATTTTTTTATTTTTAAAAGATGCACTGTATAAGAATTATCTGAATTTTTCACTTCTAACATTACCCTGGAATTGTTTTAATATACTTTTAAGGCCTGATTGGCCATGATTACATTGTTTTTTCTGATAAAAATCCTGGATAGTGAGCCTTGTTTTCTAAGAATGAACAGCATTTTTTTTCCATCAACACCATTGTTTGTAAGCATCCAATTTATAAAAGTAATTTTCATGTTTTTCTTTCACTTTTTTCATTTTAAAAATGTCAATATTTTCCAATCAATAGAAAAGTATTTTCCTTTTTGATAGTGATTACTAACAAAAATACTTCATTCTATGAAGCACTTATTCATAGTGCAGCATGTTGAGCCATTTTTAACATAATTAATTTTTAAAAGATCAGAATATTCATACCAAATGTAAAGCCTTAATTGTGTAAGACACAATGACAGAATTCAATTTATAGGTATGTTTCATGAAGAGTTCCTATATTCTTAGAACTGTCTATATTCTTTGAAGTGTCCTAAAGCACTTTAGGAAAACATACCTCTGTAGTGAAGGAAGAGTACTTAGGGATCTCACAAGTTTCTAAGGGGAGCAAAAATTTTAAATATGTAACAATAAAAAAAAAAGCAAGCACTAATGAGGAAACTTTCTCACTCCTGGGCCTATTGTCTCTGTAGTGGTATAGTGGCTATGGTATATTATATAGTTATTTTATTTTTTAAGACAGGATCTCACTCTGTAATGCTGACCTTGAACTCACTACATAGCCCAAGCTGACCTCAAACTCATGGCGACCCTCTTGCCTCATCCTCTGGAGTGCTGGGTTTACAAGGTGTGCACCACCACTCCCGGCCGTAGATACATTTTTTGTGTCTAAACTATATTGCCCTCACCTCCTCAAATCAGTATGGTACTACAAAGATGCCCATCTCATGCTGCACATATCATATACTGTCCCCCAAAAAGCTGTGAGAAATATTTATGCTGAGGACCTAACTGGATCCTGACCTCTATGAGCATTTGCTTTGCTTAGCAATTAGTATAAAAATGATAAGGCAACTAAAAAATTATAACCAAAAGTTCCATTGAGTAGAATAGGTTGCTTGTTGGCATCGTTGTAGTGTATAAAACATACAAATGATCTTGCCTCCAGAAAATGAAAATGGAGAACTTTTCTGCTTTAGAAACTTGATATGACCTTGAGTGCCTTTTGGGAAGGGTAGCAGTAATGGCCTTAAAATACTCTTCATATTCTGTCCTTTATTAACACATTGTTTCATTAAATTACATTATTTTAAACCATTGTGCAGAATAAGGATTTTTTCTCTTAGAGGTCATGGTATATTTGCTCTGTGACAACTCTGTTTCATGAGTATTGTCATTGTTTAATTGATCTCTCACAGAGAAGAAAGGTAGATTAAGAACAATTCAGCCTACATAAGCAGACCAAGAAGAACATGCCTTATGTCTACAGAGCAGTTATCTAACTCCTTCTATCCATTTATATCTAGAGTACTCTGTAGCTCCCTCACTGTCTTTATTGCAGATATTAGGATAAATAAATTACATTATCATGACTAATAGGTGCTGTATTTGTATTTTTTCTTCTGTTAACACCAAATGCAGCTTTGAAAATTTATTTATTTATTTAATTTTTATTTATGTATTTATTTATTTATTTTTTGCAGCACTGGGGATTGAACTCACTACCTCACACCTGCCAGGGCAGGCACTTAAGCCACTGAGCCAAACTCCCAGCCCTGATTTTTTGAGGCAGGGTCACACTATGCAGCTCAGGCCAGCCTTGCACTCTCGTTGTAGCCCAAGCCGGTCTCGAACTCACAACGCTTCTCCTACCTCAGCCTCCCAAGTGCTGGGATTAAAGGCATATGCCACCAAGCCCGGCTGCAAATTTAAAAATATTACTAGATGAAGAAATGCTTTTCTCTAAGTTTACTGAATAATACAGCAACTGGTGAGGAACATGGAATGTCCCAGAGATCCTGCTGCTTCCCTTCCTTTCTTTGTCATTTCCCCTTTATAGAAATCCAACTTTCTTTCCTATGAGAGGAAGTACAAAGGCTGATCTTATTATTTGGCTAGGCTATTAAATTTAGAGGTAAGAGAGGGGAGAAAAACATGTCCATGAATATTTCCTTCTCTGAAAAAATGATCTTATCTTTTCAAAATGAGCTTCGTCTGAGCATGCATTTGGTGCTTCTTTTATCACTGTTTTTCCAAATGTGATGTAGTAATTGCACATGAAGATTACACGATTTTATACAAATTGAATTTCAAATTTTTCATATTATTTGAAAATATCAACTCTATTATGAAGACCATATTTTAAAGGAGTAAAAACCGATGGAAAAAATGTCTGAAATATAAATCAGCCAGCAATGCTCTCTAAAAGTCCATACATTTTATAGTAATCATTTAAAGAGATCAATAGTCCAAGATCCAGTTTATGAAATAATCACCTGGAATAGAAAGGCTTGATTTATATGAAGTCTTGTGTCCTCTGATTATATCTTCTTTTTTGCTAAACCTTTGCTCTTTTTCCTCTGCCTTTATGGTGTATAATTTATCCGCTGTATTATCAACCAGGATTTCAGTCCCAGCCTGCTTAAGATGTGTCTAATCTTTTCATACCACATGTGGTGAATTTTTGAATTATTATTAGGGGTCCTATAAGATGCTGTTAAAGCTGTTAAACCATGAATGATGTTAAAATGGACCACATACCGGCTTCAGGGCTTGAATTAGAATAGGAAACCTATTTGCAGTTCTATAACTCAATTATTTACAAAATTCTTTCATATTTCAGCTTTTTAAGTAATATTCTTAGTCTATTCTTAATGTTGAAAAGATGAGTGAAAGCAACTCCCATGTAAGTAACTTTAGAATACAATGTGTACAAGTATAACTGTATTTACTTTTTGCCTCCTCCTCTGGGTATTTTAGCATCATAATGGGACTCTACTTGTATGGTGGTTATGGATAGAAGAGAGAATTTCAGATCATATTTCTGAATATTACTACTTGTATCCTAGAGCAGCTGTCTTAATCATGGAGACTTCAGTCTCCTGAAATACAGTATTAAATTGGAGGAATTATTTACTCAGCCTGTTCTTTGGTTGTGACAGTGGAGTGTGATGAGGTAGGGAAATCCACTTGGTCTTCTATAACATCTAGTAGTATCCACTAGGAAGATGTTGCCCGACTGCAGCAGTCTAAAAGGAGAACTTAATTCCTGCTACAAATACTTACAAAGTGGGATATGGACCAGGTTAAACACCTAGGTACAAAAATAAAATGAAATGTATTATTTACAGCTTGCAACTTGTTTAGTAACAAAATATGAGAATTTTAATGTACCATTAATCCTTTTTATATTTTAGCAGAATGGTATAAACTGTCTTGTCTTTTAATTTTGCCTAAGGTATATATTTGTGTACTTAACTGTGAAGTCTTTTGATCAGAAAGCACTGTACTATCCTATAAATTGCATCAGTGCTTTGCCATTTTATGAATAGTTGATTGGTTATGTCTTAGTTACTTTTCATTCGCTGCTGAGACAAAATACCTGATACCCAAAATGAAGAAAGGAAATGTTTATTTCTTACAGTTCTTGGGGGTTTCAGTCCATACTTAGCTGACTCCAAGGCAGCGTGGTGTGGTGGGACAGCTTTTCATGGCAGCTGCCAAGCAGCAAATGAAACTGGGAAGAGAGAGCAGACATGCCTTCCTCTCACCCTTGCACTGTATGTCAGCTCCACCCCTGGGCAGGTGCAACATTCACATTACCAATCCCAGTGCCAGACAACAACTCAATCACAAACACCAAACTCAGCCCTGTCCATACCGCAATTACATAAGACTTTGAGGGGGACACAGGATCAAACCCATACAGGTTAAAAGATACCAGTAGAATCTAGTTTGTACTTAATGTGTGATGGAGATGTAAAATAATTGTATGTTTATTTCAACATGATTCCACAAATTCATTGAGCCACACTAGTCACAGTTTTGCCCAGCTCATTTCTTTCTAACTTGAGTTGCTTTATGATTATTAATCATACTTCAAGGTGATTTAAATAAAAAATTTTAGTAGCTACAATGGCAAAGATGACCATTAACCAGTTGAAATTAGGCTGCTTGTATGATTACAGCCATTGTTAAACATTAAAGATAACCATTTATATTTTATCTTCTCTTCCTTTCCTTTCTTTTTGTAGCATGCAGACATACTGACGTCATTTTAAAAAGTATCTCATTGCAAAATATTTTCTCAAATATTGCAAAATAAGGTTGTTGGCATTAAAGGCTCATGACCTGACATCCTTAACAACAGAAGGCTTAAAGAGATCTATTTGGATTTAATGATCAATTAGGCTAAGTGTTATGTTCCTTTGAATAATGATGTATATTAATACATGAATCAGAGGCAAGCTTAGGATGAGGCTTTTAATCACTAGACAAATTCAAAGCAATTCTGAATCACTACTTTCTTGATTCACTCAAAAATAATTACTTCATGTTAAGTTCTAGAACTGCATTGTACAATTAAGTACCAATACCCATGTCTCCACTTAAATTTAAATTTATTGAAATACAGTAAAATTTACAATTCAGTTTCTCAGTCACACAAACTACACCTCAACTGCTTGATAGCATTTTGAATTTACATAAAATTAAAAATGAAAAATCCAACTTCTCCATCTTGTTAGCCTACGAACTATTCTATTGGACAATGTAGGAAACATTCCATTGTAGAATGTGCTACTGGACAGTGTCTGTCTTGACACTGTACTAGTGTATAAAGACAAAAGCCAGTCATATACTGTCTGAATTATCAATAAACTAGAAGTATAGTGGAAACTATTCTAAACCTACTAAAATGTATTTCATTGAATTAGTCTCCTTGACTATTGAAAATATTTATTAATTGAAAGTATTTATTTTAAAAAGATCAAATCATCTAGCTCTGCAGATATTTTCTGGTTATTTATTTAAAGTTACTTAGATGTCTTCTCCCATCAAGAAATGAGAATACCTTTTAAAGCTTAATTGAAAGTAAAGGGTAAGAAAACTAGGTGCTTGAGTATAAACAAATAGTGTAACATAGTTGGGCTTCCCTAAGACAGTTTCACTGTCTGTTATTTTATTTTGAACACACAGCATAAGTTCAGGCTTCTTGAATTGGTATAACCAAGCATCTAGAAAAGTTATCTGCTTCTTGAGAAATAATATGAGAAAAGTGTGCTTATTTCTGATGACACTGAGGAATGTGAGGATAGGGAATGCAAGAAATGTCAAGAACTTCTCTACACAGAGTGCTTGGTTTTGCATCCTACTAAAAATGAAAGCAGGTTGGTTGTTACACTGAATTAGGGCAAAAGCCAACTTGGGCATCTTCAGGGACTTTGTCATCATGCTGGGCAGCTGAATAAAGCTCTACACCATAGCTAAAGTACATATGCTGAGCTCTTTATGGGAACTTCTTGAATGAAAAACTAATTAACAGGACTAAAGAGTAAAATAGGAAGTAAAATATGGCATTTTCCTATCCATGTGTTTATAGACTCATTGAGGGCACTTTTATTTATACAGTCCATAAACATTGTTTCTCCAAAATTTTTGATGGTTATGTCTTTTTTTAAAGTTTTATGTATATAAAATAAAATAAAATAAAAAGAGCAGGATTATTTCCTCCCTAGACTCTTCTTATGGCTATAAGAAAAAAATACCAGAGTTAAGTATGTTATAAAGAATAAAAATGTGTTTTTCACAGTCCTAGAAGCTAAGAATTTCACGATCAAGGCATTGGCAGTTTCCGTGTCTGTTGAGAACTGCTCTTTGCTTTGAACACGAGATGTTTCTGCTGTATCTGCCACAGAATGCTTTCACCATGTTCTCACACTGAACAAGGGCAAAAAGGTGGGAGGAACTAAACCGTTTCCTTCAGCCCCGCCCAAAGTCTGAACCCTCCTGGCCTAATCCCTTCTTGAAAGCCCCAACCTCATTGTTCTGTTATGCTGAAAATAAAGTTAAAACACAAATTTTAGTAGACAGACATTCAATCACAGAAATTTCAGTGAAAGTAAGGATAAAATTCTGGATAAAAATATATCTGGAAAATAAATTGTTCTGCATCACACAGTGGGAATCAAATTTATTTCCTCTTTTCAACCTGAAGTTAGTGTTACAAGGTATTAGCATAGAATTAACATATAATTCAATACATCTATAATTTAATGAACCAAGCTTCTTGTCTTTTAGTATGAAATATTTTAATTTTGTCTTTGCAGGGCACCAGGTTAAGAACTATTGTTGATTAACATGTTATAACACCCAGTCAAATTTAAGTAAATCTCTTTTAAATCACCTTACTATGTTATGAATTCTTTTCCTGCTTTTTTAAGTTGCTATATGTCTGTGAAATAAAACAGACATTTCATTTTGAGGAATTGATATATACATATAATATAGTACAGTATAATAGAGCAAACATATGAATATACATACAGTAGAATATAGTGCAGTGTAATGTAATATATAATATATATGAATATATGTAATAGTATAATATAGTAATATGCATCTCAATCATTTTGAATACCCTCATCCTCTGCTCTTGGCCCTTTACTTGATCCCCTTCCTCATCTCCAAAATCTACCTCCCTGTTTCCTCCTATCCCTCCTTTGTCTTACTTTTCATTTACATTTTAGATTTCTCACAAAAGAGAAACCATGCAATATTTGACTTTCTGCATCTGGCTTATTTAACTTAACATTATTGTTAAAAGATTCATCCATTTTCTTATAAGTGACTTAAATTCATACTTCTTTTTGACTAATACTATGTTTTCTTTATTTCTGAACATCTAAACTGCTTAGCTGTTATGATGTACACTGCTATAAACATGAATGTATCTGTATCACTATAGAAGGATGCATTTAACTCTTTGGTGGAAAATATCTAGAAAAAGGATAGCTGAACCTAATGGAATTTTCGATTCTGGTTTTTAGAAGAATCTCCATATTGATTTCCAGAATGGTTATACTACTTTCCATTCTCACCAAGAGGTTATGTGGTTTTCTTTTTCTCCATGTCCTTATCAGTGTTTGTTGTTTTTTGTATTCTTGATGATAACTATTATGACTGGAGTAAGATGGAATCTCATAGTCGTTTTGCATTTCTTTGTTGACTAAAGATGCTGAACAGTTTTTTTGTTTTGCTTTGTTGTTTTGTTTTGTTTTTTTACTTATTGATCATATTTGTTTCTTCTTTTAGAAGTGTCTTTTATTCCCATGGTCAATTTTTTTATTGGGTCATCTTTTAGACTGGCTTAAATTTCTGGATTCTTTAGCCATCAGCAATGGTGAAACTATGGCACATGTGTTATTGTGTTTTCCTTTTAAGACAAAAGATAGTAATGCTGGGCTGGGGATTTAGCTCAGCGGTTCAAGCACTTACTTGGTAAGTGCAAGGTCATGAGTTCGATCCCCAGTACCAAAAAAAAAAAAAAAAAAAGATAGTAATGCATAAATTTTTTCCCTAAACTAAAACCTCAGTATTTAGTTGCAGTGTTGACCTTTTACAATAAATCGGTGAGTTTTGGGTTGCAGTTTGGCACTCAGTCTCTAAAAGCCTCACCATCAGGGGTCTAGATTAGTCTTCTATCAGAACAGTAGATGACAAAAACTGTTCCCATTCTGTAGGTTGTCTCCTCACTTGGCTAGCTATTAACTTTGCTATGCAGAAGGCTTCTAATTTAATATAATCCCATTCACTGATTTTTACTTTAGTTTTGTGCTATTAGAGTTCTATTCAGGAGGTTCATGTCTATGCATATTTCTTTGATTGTTTTCCCTATTTTATATTCTAACAGTTTTACTGTTTCTGTTTGTACATCAAGGTCTTTGATCTATTTTGATTTGATTGTTGTACAGGTTGAGAGGTGTGTGTCTAGTTCCATTCTTTTGCATGTAGATAATCAGTTTGGCCAGTACCATTTGTTAAACATGCTATGTTGTCTCCAGCATATGATTTTAGATCCTTTGTCAAAGATTAGGTGCATGGTGTTGTTTCTCTGCCTTCTGTTCGATTTTACTCATCCATTTCTTTATTTTCATGCCAGTACTGTGCTGTTTTTATCAGTACAGCTACATAGCATAACTTGAAATCCAAGATCATGATGCCTTTTTTTGATCAGTGATGCTTTAGTTATTCTAGGTCTCTTCTGTTTCCATATAAATGTTAGGATTCTATTTTGCTACTCTGAGAAGAATGTGCTTGGTATTTTGATTCAGGCTGAGTTATGTTTAATATTTGTCAATATGACCATTTTGACAATAGTGATTCTTCCTGTCCAGAAACAGGGGATGTCTTTTTACTTTCTCATCTCCTCTTGAATTTTATGGATTATTTATACTGCAGATTATATTCTGCCTGTTTTAAAAAAGGGCAAATTTATGTATTATCAAAAATATGACAAATTATTTTTATTTGCATCCAAATCTCCTACACTATTTAATTTTGATAACAGTATTATTTCTACTTTGGTGGAAGATACCTAGTGGGGCAAGTACCTTTCTGTTCTGTGGAATGTCTTTCCAGTTGCAGCCAATCTATCTTCCTAGGAGAATCCATAGTCATAACTAATAAGCAGTTGGATTGGGATACAACTTCTGATTACAGAATATTTCATAGGTGATAAGAATTAGGATGAATTGACATTAGATTTCAAGGTAAGAACATTATTGCTTATAGTTAGAACTATTAAAATCAAAGCTAAAATATTGTCATATGTTTTTGGAAGAAAATGACGATAAAGTTTTATCAACTGAAAATCAAACATTGAACCCTTAATCCAAGAAACTGGCACACTGTCACCTTATTTGTACCTATAATCAATGTTTTGGGTATTCCAAATGAAAGCAGAGTGAATCATGCATGTTCAAGTACAATAGTTAAAGAGTCAGTCTGGGTTTGAATTCTGGCTTTTCCATTGACTTGAAAACTGGGAAGCTAGATTTTCTGATTCACAGTTTGCTCACTTGTAAAGTGGAAATAGTATCTATCTTGCAGGAAGGTTGTAAAGATTAAAATTATGCTTCAACATACTCCTTTCTAAATCACACTTCAACGTATTCCTTTAAATGGTGATTCTTATAATTAAGTAAGATATCTAGCTACTTTCTGGCATATTGTCAGTTCTCAATAAATGCTAGATGTTGCTATACTTTTCCATTACTCCATTACTTGATTGTAATTATTCTGCATATAATCATGTTTTTCTGTAATGTTTTATTTATTTCTTAGTCTATTTTGCAAGTCTCTTCTATTTGTCTTTCAGAATTTTTGTTAAATATTTCTAAGAGAAAATTTCTTATGCAGGATAATTCATACATAACTCAACCTTTTAGCATTCATGAACCCATTTATTCATCTTCCAAATTAATTTGAACTTTATCCTATCATTCATTCATTGATACATTCCACAGGTGTTTGTTGTATATATCCAATGGGCTCCACTCTATTTCTTGACTCTAGGAGTTTAGCAGTGAAAAAAAATACAATATACTTGCCCTTTTGAAGTTTATATCCCAATAATGGAGAGGAACAATTAAAAACAGAGTATAAAAGACAAAAACAGCTTAAAGGAATATAAAATGAGGAGGATATGGCTAGATATAGATAAGATCAGAGAAAACTTGGAGCACTTAAAGGAATACCTTGCTGTTTGGAAAGATGCTTATAAATCTGGGAGAAGATATTTCAAACAGAGAAAGCTGCAGTTGTCCAAACCCTAAAGAAGAAGAGCAAAAGACAACTGGGTTGCAGCAGAATAAGTAAAAGGGACTGTGTGGTAGGAGTGAGGTTAAAAGTTGTAGGACTTATTTTTGAAAATCCTTGAAATTCAGAAAAGAATCATTTAACTCTCAGTTGAAAGGCATCTGTCCATGAGAGAGTGATGATCCAATTTCCATGTTTAAACTGGAGTTGAAGATACAAAGAGGAGGCTACCACAGTAGCTTGTCAGGAGAAAGCTTAGGTTTTCTTGGTAATTTTGGAGGAGTTGAGAACTGGAAGAATTAAGGATAACTTGGGAAGATAGGAAAAAGACATACTGCTCTGTGTGGGATGGGAGAAAAGACAGAAAGTTCACTCATAGGTGTTGAGCTTCAAAAAGTAGATTAATGTTAGATTTAGTGGGATCAGAAATCTGAGGAAGAAAATAATTTAAAAGGTATGTGGGGAACAAATCAGGAATTCTTTTCTTATTATGTTAGGTTTGACTGTTAAATGTCTACTGATATTAATTATTTAATTAGTCCGTGTAATCAAAGCACGTACCTAGCACTTCTTTGAACGTAAAAACAAAAGGAAATGCCACATCGAGTCAGGTCAGTAACAAAGAAAAGTGATGTTTAGTGGCAAAGAGAGACAATTGCTGGAAAATCGTGGGAGAATTTTCTATGTCATCAACTATAAAACAGTTGTACCCTGTTTGTTAGTAATGAATGTATGCATAATGCCCTGCGGAAGATGCTCAAATACCTGTCAGTCATAGGGGAACTTCCTTTTTAGGGACCCTTCTGTCAGGTCCTTGAAGGAAAATTTGATGTGGCTGATATTGGAAAGGAGAATTAACTAAAAGAAAACCTAACATTTGTAGCCCAGTATTCAAGCTGCCAAGATTTTCCAAAGAGCCTATCCAAAAGGGGAAAGTCTGTGCCAATGTAACTATTAGCCCAGAACCAGAATGTTCTCTGATGAGTACTTTGCTTATGGTCATTAAATGGGTTGCTGAAATATGATGGAATGTCAATTCAGAAAAGATCCATAGAGATGACTACCATTGTTTTGTGACTGCACCATAATTGTACAGGCAGAAGCCTGACTTAGGGCTGAATAAATGTCACAGAATTAAGGAAACATTTGCCTTTTCACTTTCAGCATCCCTTTCCATCATTCTTTTTTATATGTTGGAGAATCTTAGATTTTCCCATAAGCATCCAGATATTTACCCAGTGGCTCCAAGAGTTTAAAACATGTACCCAGTGGTATCAAACGTACTGCTAAATTCATAAAAGAAATTTGACATAATCTTAGGGACCAGGTCATTTAAGGCTGGCCACAGGGATGGATCAATAAACTGGTGGGAGGGACCAAAAGGCCTCTATTTATGTTAAAGATCAGGATCAAAATAATTGCAGTTTCTTTTTCTGAAAACAGAAATAGCATTAAACAAATAAGCAAAAGACCTGTATTTTACACTGAGATATTATGCATATTTTTATATATTTTTGAGGAAGTAACATCTTTCTGACTAATTTGTTCTTATAAACTAGGAATCACAGTGCCTATTTGATTTTCTAGGCTACCCTAACAAATTATCACAAACTAGGTGTCTTAAAACAATGTAAGTTTATCACTTCCCCACTTTGGACCTTAGGCATCTAGAATCCAGTGTCAACAGGTCCTCCTTCCTCTAAAGTATTAGAGATAAAACCTTTCTCTCCTCTCACTAATTTTTGGCAGCTGCTAGAAATTTTTGGCTTGCATCTGCAATACTCTGTTCTCTGTGTACATATTTACATAGACTTCTCCCCTCTGTGGCCAAGTCTCTATGGTCCCTTTTCTCTTTTAAGGATACCACTCATAATGTGTTTAAGATCCATCTGAATCCAGTGACCCCATTCTATCTAAAATTGCAACCTGGGGTTCTACAAGTACATGAATTTAGGAGTACTAGTCCAAACTCTTGTACTACTCTATGAATAACAGATTGTTAGTAAGGTTGAATCCATCAGATTAAAGAATAAGTGAAGGGTGAAGAACATTTCCATGTATATGCATTTAGATTTTTATTTCATTAAGAAGTTACCTTTTCCTTTAAAGTCATTTCAATGCTTAGGCTACCTAAGGTGACTATTAAGTGAACAAAGTCCACTACGGTGGACTTCAAAGTTTTCTGAAACTTCCAGTGAGAATTGTTGCTAATGTCCACCACATAGTCACAATTCTACTCTTTAACCCTCAGCTGATAAACCTCTGGCACTGTTTCCTCCCAAGCACCGATGCCAACATCTGCAGTCTAATGTCCATGTCCCAAAATATTAACTATATGTCATTACCTTAAAAATCTGTCAACTTCAGCACTTAGAAATTCTCTGAACCTATAAAATCTTTGAGCAAAAATTCTGGACTACCCAACTTCTACCTTAATTATGAAATAACTAATTTCCAAAATTAGGGTTTGAAACTTGGATGATATTCCTACTACACTACTCTGTGTTGGGGGGGGTACATGTGTGTGCACATATGCACACAAACTCATTCAAATGACAACTTCGAAGAAATGAAAAAATAATCAAACATTGACTGCTTTTTAACAACAGTCCCTTGTTGGGTTCAAATCCTTATTAGTTCATCATTACTAAGAATTAGTCTAGCAAATATAGCAATGACTTTACAATATGTTTAAAATTTCAGCATTATTGGGATTAAGCTAGCCTGGCTGAGTATACTAACCTCATGCTGAGAAACATGCTAGGCACATAGCTTCTATTCTTTGTTATAAATCACCTGCTTGATCTTAGTGCTCAGTTGCTTTATCTTGATTCAAATCCCTTTCCTACTGCCTTGCAGTAAAATACAAACTTATAGTTACTACTTTATTTTTCCACTTGGTTCTTAATTCAATCCTGGCTCTTCAAAAAATACTTAAGACTCTCAGAAATGAACTGATCATACTTTTAGTATTATGTTTCATCATCTAATATGTCCTTAAGCACAGAAATCATACAATATATTTACCCCTCATTTTTTAGAATGTGTCATAGTGTTTATATTTAAAAGTTTTATTAATTTGATCATTTTTATATGACTTATTTTGTGTTGGTAGTGTTCTCATGATGCTTTGGCCAAATTCTTTGAAACTACTGAATATCTGCCCAATCCCATCCAAAAGTTTCTAAATCATCCTTCTAACATTGCCTATATCTGCAATGTTCAGTATGGTAGCCACTAGCCACAAGTAGTTACTGAGTGCTAGCAATGTGTCTTCCCCGAACTGAGGTGGGCTCTCAGCATAAAATACACATTATGTGTTAAATATGTTGTACGAAAAAATGCAAAATATACCACTTGACTTTATAGTGATTATGTTTTGAAATAATATCTTAGGTATATTGGGTTAAATATATATTATTAACTTCACTCATTTTTTAATGTGCTTGGTAGAAATTTAAGTTACCTATAAGCATTTTTGCTTATGTATTTAGAGAAGATAATGATAGCTTACATGTAAATCCTTGTATCTTTTGCCAGCCAAAAAAAAGGCAGGAAAGTTTCCGGTCTTACATTAAATTCAGTTTCAGAGTTATTTAAATGGAATGGGTGAATTTAACAGGTCTCAAAAAAGTAGTTTCTGAGAGATTTTTCTAACGTTCATTTATCTTACTTTACTCCATAATTACTCAACATCATAATTGGTAGCCTTTCAATATGATTTTAAACAATTTTTTTCCAATTGGACTGACACTGTATGGCACCAATGGAAATAAAAGCAAAAAAGCATAGGTTGGGGAAAGAAAAAAAAAAAGAATATTTTGATCCAAAGCACACACCAGTATTCCTAAGTTTAGTTTTATTTGAAGTCGCTCTCTTCTGTGAGATGATTTACTGCTGAAGTCTGTCTTCCCACTGCTATCTCTGAACAAGCCCAAATCATCCAAGTGGTTAATAAACTTCTTATCTTTTGAATACTGAAAATAAAATAAACTTAATCCTCAGGGTGGTTCAGTCAGCCGACCGGGAGCCTTTCAGATGCTTTCTAGAGATACAGGACAACTGGGTTTTCTGCCTTGTGTGATTATCTGTCTTTCCTTGCATGCCTGTGTGTGTAAGGGAGTTAAAGGCGCTTCTCAATGACAAACGTCAGTAGAATCACAAAGTGAATATTAATTTCAGGATTGCCAAGGTCAGTTGTGTACCCAGCTTCACTGTTATTGGAATTTTTACCATTGCTACTGCTATAAAAGATTTAATTTTGGGCTCTATTTTCCAAGTATCAAGAAAGAAACTGAGCAAACATTTTCAGTTATACATTGCTCAGAAAGAAGTGCCTTAGCAGTGTCTGATCCTCTAATTTAGATAATTACTTGGAGTTACTCAAAAAAAGATCAAACCAGAGCATGTGCAGGAAGACTTATTAACACTCTACCCCAAAATGCGGGACTGCAATGTGTAATGTGTTACCTATAATTCAATCTGTAATATTAACAAGTCTCCAAATGTTACCAACAGGAGTTTGTTTCCCTTGCACACTCTTTATTCATTGTATGACAATGATGCAACTGGGTGGTCCTTTTCAATCAAATTATTTGCAAAACAGGAGATATTATTTGTTTTGAAAGCTTTTGTAAATAAAGTCTTTAGAAAAGTTTTCTTATTTAAAAAAAAAACCAAAGTGCGGGTTTAGAGCTAGGTTAGATAGAAGTAGACCAAACAGATGATCACAAGGTCAAGACCTAAGGAGCTGATATTCCTAAACAGCAGCTGATTATATACGGAAAAATAAAGAAGATTGCAGGAAAAATAGATAAAGGAACAAAAAAATCTGTACTGAAGCCATTCATAAAAGTAGGTGTGAAATAAACCTAAGAATTTAGAAGTAAACATAGGGAAAAATACTAGGTTATGACTATGTGGGGTTAAATAACCAGATGGATATTGCCATATACAGTGAAGCACCTTGAATCCAATATTGTGCCAAAACTGTGATATTAATACACCCACAGAGTTATACCCACATACCTGTCTAATGTCTACTGCATTTTCCATCTCTGAGAAAACACCGAAAACTTCCCAGTTATTTAGATCATCACTCAGAAGTCATTCCTGAGGCCTTCTACATTCTTCATTCCCTTCCTTCCAGCCATAGTCCTATTGCTTTTGTCTTCCATGAGGTTCTCAAATTCATCTCCATTGCCATCATTCTAATTCTTTTCTTCATCTCCATTGCCATCATTCTAATTGAATTTTCTAACCCCTACCTTTTTTTGGATTACAGGTTATCCTGCCAACTAGTCTTCCGACACCCACATTTGCACCCCCCCACAACCAAAAATTCACTCATTATATGGCAGAGGAGCACAAAATGCTGAAATGTAATCCTTTCTTTTTGAATCTTAGACTAAAGATCAAAACCCTCCAAAACCATTTAAGGGACAGAATATTCTGGCCCTCAGCATCTCTCATGCTCCATTTGGATTTCCTTACTTTTGGCTCCTTTTTGTCCAGCCTCCTTCCACTATGAGTTCAGTGGACATTTTCACTGTTTCTCTCATTCTCACAATTGCTGATACACTAAAAATAGTTCATTTCCTTTGTGCCTACATTATTCATAGATTACTTATTATTCACCTTTACAACAAACCTACAAACTAGCTACTGATATAAACCTAACTCCTTAAATACAAAGAAATTTAAGCTCAAAGATGTTAAGTAGCTTGATTGGCCCACATAGCCTGGGTGACAGATCTGGATGTGAACCCACGGTCTCTGACTCTGGAGTTTACACTCTTTACCTGTGGTCTCTGTTATGAAATATTTATTGGATGGGATCTACTGGCATTTCTCACATCAAAGTAGACTAGAACCTTGATTTTTGTGAAACCTATATATTAGGAAAAGAGAGTTCTAAATTTCCTCTTTAATGTTTAGTCCTTCCGAAATGAGCCAGTTCACATAATGCAGTGACTTATCTTTTAAAGCTTGAAAATAAACAATACATTTCTGGCTCAAAGAGACAGTATCTTTTAAAATAGGAATTTTTGGCATTAAGTGGAAAAATCTGTTCACTTGACTGTCTGAAAAAGATTGCTGCTTCCTTTTCTTCTAATAAATGACAACAGGGCTCTTTTATAAAAACAATCTATACTTGTCATTTATTGCTGTATTAAAACTACAAGCATCAAATATTGATTCTTCCCATACTAACCATAGTACAAGCCAACTTTGAGAAACATTGCTGGGATTTAGTTACATTATCACCATGGGAAACACTTTAGCTTGTGCATAAGCTGAAGACACCTGCTTCTCTGATACATATCTATTTATAGAGAGCTGAGATTTTTGTATGAAGATATATGATCTTGAGCTACATAGAAGTCTCAAATCAGTGCAAAACAAGAAAGAGTCCAGAAAATGCCCTTCCTATGGGTTTCTTCTTGTGATACTTCTGTAAGAATTTAAGATCAGTTTATGATTGACATCTTAATCAAATAAAATAATAAAAGTAACTGTGTGTTATTTATGAGGAGGAGGAAAGGCTCAATTCATGTTGGTGATAATGTATCATCAAAGTCCTGGCTGCTTGGTAAGTGCGGCTTGCTTGGCCTGGTTTGATTTGTAAATATAACCATGGGTGCATGCTACACACTTTCTGCTAGGCATCAGAGCAAGGCAAGCTTTCTCATCTCCCCTCGCACACATCTCTTCATGTTTTCTAACAATCCTGAGCATTAAGATAAGATACTTTTCTCTGCAGCTGTCTATGAGGAACCCAAAGTATGAAGAAGCTCATAGAACTTGATTTCAAGTCAATATTCACTACCATATTATTTGAATACTTTCTTTCCTATGTAATATCCTGTGATATATAAATTACAAACTCTTGAAAAAATCATGCTCAGAGTATATATGAATTTGGGTGGAGGATACATTATTAAAAATGAAGAGTTTTAAATTCAGGTTTCAAAATTAAGATTTTTTTTCCCACTAAAGGTTGGTCTGTTTTTCTCCCACACAGATAATTTACACATTTTCACTTTTTCTATTTAAAATTTCTCAGAAGTTCTTGACAATTTCTTGAAAAATTCTTTTGAATTCTTTTATAAACACTTATTCTCAAACTGAATTTTGAGACAAGCATCTTGAGAAAAAAAGGTGAATTTTTATGTTCTGTTTTTTAAAATGTGTTGATTATTCTAGTACATGTTTGTCATATATAATGATTACATTTACTGTGGGGAGTTTGAGCATATACATAACACATTTTAATTCGGGTTTTTTTTTTTTTTTTGGTCTCCTTCCCCTCCCATCCCTCTGTGCTTTACATTCTTTTAGCGTCATGACAGACACTGCATTTTGCTAAGATGGGCAGAACATTATTTGACTTGATGATGTTCAGAAAAGCAATATAATGATAATGTGATACTTTTGGAAGAAGTGTTTTGCTTCCTCAATATGAGATGGACTATGCCATCATTAAGTTCTCCTTGAATTTTTTCTCATTATTTTTGCTTGAAGTCTTAGTGTCTGAGATCCTTTTCCAAGCAACTGGAAGTTTTCCTGTTTAGCAAATTGTAAGATCTACTCTTTAAAAGCCAATATCAAGGCCACTACCCAACAAACTATCATACTGATGTTTCATTAGATTTGTCCTTCATCCTTGAACAAGTCTTTCCTTTTTTCACTCAAAGAAAATTTTAATTATTCTTCAGGAAATGTTCTTGATCAAACTCCCCTGATCATCCCTCATGGTATATTGATAAGTATTCATTGGTAGTTCTATTTCTAAAATTTGTATGTACCTAATCATCTGTTCTTAGCCTTGATTATATGTAGTCCATTATTTAACTGTAGGTGTTTCATACTTTTTTCCTCTATTTTGATAAAATTCTTATAAATTTCATAGTGTAGAAAAAAGCACTGAATCCTAAACACATAAAAAGTATAATTAAACATTAAAATCAGCTTGTACTCTTCTCTAATCTTAGTGTCTAGTAACCCGATCCAACCTATTTGGGGAAAACTTCCAGAGTTACTACGATTCATTTTATGTGACACCAAAGCTTCGTTAGTAGTAAATATTATGTGTAAAGTTAAGCACATCTGATTAAACTTTGTTTTTCTCCTCCATGTTTGGTGTATGGTATTTTAGACAGTTTTCTAAATCATAAGAGAGTCGATTACACATTATCTAGAAATCTCCAGTTTCAGTCGTTTGAAATTTTACATGTAAACTAAGGAATCCTCACTGTGCTAGATATTGCCTTTGTTTCTCAAAGTAAATTCAAAATATTTGACATACTTCACCAATATATATTATGGTTTGTTGTGTTAGCGAAACTCTGCTACTTTCATAAAAGGCCTTATCTTGTGGTGAGTTCCAGTAATTGCTTTTATTATCAAACCACATTAACTTCTAAGTTAAATACAACAAATCTACGTTCAAAATTATTTCTTCATTATTCAGAACTATTTTAGCTGTTTCTATTAAGCTATCAAATACATCCATCACTTAATATATTAGTTTATATTAGTGTAGATTTTTGGTTATAAAATAGTATGTATAAATTATATATCATGTATTGCAACAATACATATGCATCTGTCTCCATTTATTTTGTATACTATATATATATATATATATATATATATATATATATATACAAATGGCATCACTAAGTATATCTATCATGACCTTTTAAAACCAAATGAAAAATGAACAGTAATAGCTACTTTCTCCAACCCAAACTTGTCAGACACCTATGGTTTTGCAACTGAAACCTACTTCTTAGTTTTTACTTCTTCCTTGCCAAATGACTGTCATATCACCTAACTATATTTGGTTCATAAAGGGGTTTCTTTATGTTAATAATTACACTGTCTGAAGGCTTTTTGATGTAGCATACCCCATACAGAATAGAAACAGATTTCAAAAATATATCATTAAAGTTGTTAACTACAGGAGAATAAAACCAAGAAAGCAATCAAAGCATGTATGTTATTATCAATAAATGCAATTAGTTTCAGAAGTGCTTTATATTTGAAACACATTCATTGAGAAAATCATCAACAGTACAAACTACTGCTTGAAGGTAGAAAAATTTGTGGCCTAAAACTATTCAGATCACTAGAGATAACTACTTAGATTCTTTGTTATACATCATTAAAATCAGAATCAAGAATAATTTTTAAATTAGTAAACTGATAGAGATTAAGTTATCCTCAGAATTCTGGCCTGAGATGAAAGCACGTGTATAACAGTTCATTGTTTGGTTGACAACACATGCGGCAGCTTTTTTCCAAAACTGCTCTTACTTTAGTCCTAAAAGAAGTAATAGCTTTTAAATTGATGATTTAGAAATATTAGAACTCATTGTACTACACAGTCTTCTTGAAAAAAAAACTTTAAATATTCAAATGCTCAACTACATAATCTCTGACACTAGAATTTTTCTTCATTTTGGACTTCCAGCTGAGAAACATTCGTATAATGACTAAGAGACATTAGCTTCATTCAGCATTATTAAGATAGTGGCATGCATTGATCTTTCTAAAGCTTTTTCTTTGAAATCCTCATAGTGACAATTTTTTTTGGAAGGGTGTATTTAAACTTTTAAAACTCTTTTGAGAAACATGTATTTGATAAATCACAGTTTAGATGTTAAAAAGTCAAATGCCAAATGGTTAGATATATATTTGAATAAAAAATAAGAGATTAATATATGTATGCTATATTACATTATGATCATCGGAAATAGTAATATATTGTAAAACCTAAAATATTAGGCATATTAAATGAAATGAATCAAATGTCTTTGTAACATTCATAAATTAAAAAATAGACACCTAGTTTACAAATACAGTCCAGCTTTAGAAATACAGTACAGGCATTTGATCAAGAGGTGACGATATCTCTTTAAAGTGACATGTTGCATATTTCCCATCATAACTAATTAAAAACTACAATAAATGATTTGCTGATAATCACTGACTGTCAGAAATAAAAGAAATCCATGTTATCAGCTAGTCCATTAGAAACTACCACAGAAAGAATCTACATACTATATTCATAAAAAAATTGTACACATTGCATTTTTGAAAATGGATACACAATTTAAAGGAGTTAATAGATTCCTTGATGTCAACAACAGGTTGTTATCATAGAGAGTCACCATACCTCCTGACACTCCTCTATAACTAACTGTATCTCATTTACCATGAAAATCAGACCCCTCCTCGCTCACATCCACACATGCATATGTCCTGTCGTAAATATAATTATGGAGTATATGATTGATCATACTTCATTAAAGATCTGGTTAAATTTCACAAGTCATTTTGGGGTTAATATGTAACACTTCCTCATTATAAAGTGTTTTTTATATATATAGTCAAAAATTACCATTTCAGGGCAAATAGTGACATATACTGCATCTTATTTACTCCAAAATAACTACTTAATTTCATTCTTAGATACAGGTGCTATGATGAATTTCTACTGTAATAAAATCTTAAATTTAAAAAGGTAGTTGACTAGCCTGACATTGATTGATGAGTTACTTGCATAGATTATTCATCTATTCTGAAATCTTTGTTCCTTGAAGAAATAGGTAACATAGATGGAAATGGAGAGAAATTAGATGCAGTTTTCCACAAAATTATTGTCCAACTGAGGGGATCAGTGGAGACTATTAAAGACATTTTAGAAATGATGAACAGTTAAGCCCATTAAGTTTCTTGACTGACATACGAAAATGCAATGAAATGGAAGGCAGAAGCTGTTAACGGTATTGATTTCACATCTAATTCCCATAGTTGAACATCTCTGAACTCCCTTTTTCTTTAACTCTTATTTGCAGCTTATATGCATGTGATGCATCACATATGTAAATGTTTGCAAATCATACTTAAACATTTCGTAGGTATTCCTTGGAGCACATGCACAAATATGTAATTCATACATATATATATGCATATATACATATATATACACACACTCATATATACTTTTAATTAATATAAAATGATATGTTATCCATACATATGTATTAGGGCTATAATTCAAAAGGAAAATACTAGGGAATTTATAAAGTTGAATTTATAGCACTTTTGTGAAGAGGATTAACAGTTTAAAAACTTAAGTGAAACAAAGAATATTGACAGTAGTGAGATATGTTATGAAGAAGAATATGCCATACACAGTATTTGCTCTAAATCAAAGCACTGCTATGTTCTCAATAATAAATGTATATGAATATATATATATATATATATACACACACATATGTATATGTACCAAATTACTGACAAAGTGTGTATATGTATATATATATAAAATTTGATATTTTTATACTTGTATGTTCAAATGAAGATAGTGTGATATTTTTATTTTGATATCTGAGGATATTAAAATCTACTTATACTATCAAATCATAAAATAAATAGTATTTTAAAACAAAATAGTTAAAATAAGAAACAATTTGATACTGAAGAGCAATTATTTTCAGGAAAAATGGCATTTGGAAACTTAACCACCACAAAGAGAATGGGGATTAGTTCTCAATTGGTGAAAACACATGCACTGTTTATGAATAGTTGAACTAAGTACTCTGAGTGTTCCTTTTCATTTCTGCAAAAGAATTTATTATCATTTATTATCTATGTTTGAAATCCTTCTGGAAATCAAAGCACTCACTTTTCTTTTTCTTTTCTTTTTTTTTTCATTTTTTAAAAATGTTATTTTAAAGGGAATAAAACAAAACAATGAGAATGATATTGGTCATCAAAAACAAGGAGTAGGAAATCCACAATGGTTACTATATTGCACATCGTTATCCTCTAAATAGATGCTCAAACTTCTGGTTTTAGGTCTGCAGTGTCAAATAATGCAAGCATTAATTTCTTTCTTTACTTAAGTTGCTATCATCTCAGCCTGCATTCCTCCGAATCAGCTGGTTGCCTAGTGTGTGTGTGGGGATCTTCTCTCCCTGCCCGTGTGCCACCTGACTCATGAGGGAGAGGGCACTGCTTGCTGTTTCTCTTCCAGCCAGCGTGACTGCTGCTGGTGCCTCACTTTTCTGTAACAGTGGCCAGTGAGCATCAAGAAGACATGCAAATACAATTGATGAACAGATGATTAGGGTTATTATTAACTGTGATCAACCACAGTTAAGCTACATACATATAAGGAAATTACAAGTGGACAAAGGGCACACAGGCCCATTTGTATGAAATATACATAGATTCATGCACCAACTCCAGTTCTAATCAGGCGTGTTAGGAAAACCCTCTTTGAATCACTTTTAGTAATAATGCAGAATCAATACAGTCAAATGGTTTACACTACATAGAATGCTTTAGGTTTATGATTTATGGTGAATTTGGTAATTGTACACAAAATTCTTTATTTGACATGCGTTTGTTGAATGCTTCCTGTGTAGCAAGCGTAGTACATGGACATGTGGGGAAGATAGCTGATCCTGTTATTTGGAATACTGAATGGAATGTTCTGATCATTTTTTCTGGAAAACACAGGATACTTAGCCCAAGTGGTTGAGCTTAGCAGGGAAGAGAATGTGATCTGAGGTTTGTTTTTATGGGAATACTGCCATGAGCTACAAATATTCTTAGAGTGTATCTTCCCACCAACTCACATTAGAAGTGTATGTGTAGTGGGCACATCAGATTGTCGCAAGTTCCCAAACCTTAATGATCTTCAAAGAATCATTTGCAAGTTGTGTATGCCCTTCCCCCACCAAGCTTAGCCCCTGCCCTCCTGGACAGTCTCCCAGGATGCTCTTGCAGATATCATTTGCTCATGCCAGGCAGATAAGCCATTGAGAGACTCTGTTTCCTGCCACATGTAGAGCCTCAGGAAACTCCCAGCAGCATGGACTCTCCTCCATGGCAGAGTTGCCCCTAACTATGCACATGATGGATCAGATGAGGTTCTAATCCATTTTCTTCCTTCACCCTCAAATTCTTGGAGTCTATTTGAATTGGTTCCCATCACACTGTTTTTCTCAGATGGGATAGGTAAAGAGAAACTTCCAAAACATTGCTTCTTTTCTCCTTCTCCCAGACACATGTGAGGCTCCCAGCCCTCCTGGAATTCTCTTCTAGAAAACAAGATCTAAACTCTATCCCCATTCTTGAGTGCATTACATATCACAGCAGGAATAAATTTAATCATATTAAGACCTGAGTCTTAGGCCCCAAATTAAGTCATGTTCGTATTAACTAGCATTACTTTAATTTGGACATGAGACAACAGAAAGGAATGCATTTGGTTAATAATTCATACACTTGTGTGCACTGCGTGACCTCAAAATCCTGGATACTTCACATTCAGTGTTTATGAGTATCTTAAGAAAATCGTTGAATCTCAAGGATGTCGCTCCTCTGTCTTCCTTCCTTTGAGGAATAACAGTTTGCATATTAAAAATATCCCTTCTTAGAATGTTTGCACTGTTATTGTGAGTAATCATTAAAAAGGAAAAAAAAGTTTGTTTTGTTTGTTTTTGCTTAAAATACTATCCTGTGGCAATACAGTTGAACGATATCAGTAGACAAGGTTTTCTTTTTGTTTGTTTGTTTTTTCATGAAGCAAAACATCCACTTTACTATAATGCAAATTTAGTTATGTCACTATAAACTATGACACAACATGAGTTTCCTGTCGTTCAATACTGTCTTGTAAAGTTCTCTTTCGCAGACTTTGTCTGAGAAAAATTATCTTTTATGGAATAGCACCAAGATGGGGATACTCATAATGTATTTGCCAAATACAGTTTTTTTGAAGCAAGGTTTCTTATTGTGGGAGAAACAACACAACACAGAGGAATGGAAAAGCAAGACCAAATATTTTAGAGATGGACTGGAATATACATGAAAAATGCTTACTGAATATGCATCTTTACATTCAAAAATGCACACATAAGTGTATGTATACATCTACATGTGTGCATATTTCTTAGCTCTGTCAACCAAAAAGACTTAAAAACAGAAACCTTGACAAGGAACAATTAACACACTTAGCATTCCAATCTTTGACTTTAACCCCAATGCCTATTTAAAAAGACGAACCAGAAATCCTTGGAGAAATGTCTGATTCCAGCGATAGGGTAGGATACAGATGATCCAGGGTAAAAGGAAATGCTCCAGGAAACAAAGGGGCAGGTCATTAAGAACAGAGCAACCAAAAGAAAGGGCTCCTCAGCAAATCTAGTACACTTTGAACAGTAAAATAATTCAGGACACTAACAAATTAGAGATTTCAAGAAGGAATCCATGTTTGCATTGAGATAGTAAATACAAAAATAGAAAATAAAAGTAAGCATTTCTGAGTCATAAAACTACATGGACAGAAGTGTTTTGATTTAGTGAATGTGGACCTGTGCTAGTTGTATTAGCAAGCATGTTGCATATCCTTGATTATATCATCATAAAGTTTTAGTTATGAGATGTAATAGAATACTACAAAGTGAAATTAAAAATGGAATCCTAAGTATTATTTAAAGGACCCTGAATTAGGCAAGATATTAAATTGGTGACTAAAGACAATGTGATGTGTTATCCATAGCTCTATAATCTACTTGAATTAAAGTAGAATTAGGTGTTCAAATACTCTATTTGTATTTTATTTTTCTGCAGTTTTCAGCAACACGCAAAGATATACTGGTGGAGTGGAAAACTTCACAAACTAAATTTAAATTCATATTTCCACTTTTCTGTCATTATCCTATTCACTTGTACACTTTGACTAGTCTTTTTAACTGTGAAATGAAAGAAGTAATTAACACAAGTTTTCTTCTGAATTTTAAAATTAAATGAGTCTAAATTTTCAGTGTTTTATTATTTTATATTTATATTTTATATTGATATTCCATTTGGCTCTACAAATAGTGTATCTTGCTATTGTTTCCTTCAGTTCTAAAAGATGCAATTTTATTCTGGAAAATCAAACTCTCTCATCCTAATTAATTGCTCTTGTACACAGTGCAAGTTCCGGGGCCAGTAGAAAACCTGCACGCTGTATCTACCTCACCTACCTCAATTCTTATTACCTGGGAACCCCCTGCCTATGCAAATGGTCCAGTCCAAGGTTACAGATTGTTCTGTACTGAGGCATCTACAGGAAAAGAACAGGTAGGTAAGGGAGTGGGCTTCACAGCTCTCCTCTGCAGGGTAATGCTAGTGCTAGAGAATGAGGAGCAGATCTGATACAGTTCAGAATTTAGCATATTCATTGAGTAACTGATCAGCTATAAAGAACTTGTTATTAGAAATGTTTAATTGAATTCTGGTGGTGAAAAAGGCAAGTGGACAATGGAGCGAAGTCAATAGAGTTCATTCCAAGTTTTAGTTTAAACTCGGGCCTGAGTCAGTAACCACATTTCTATTAAGCTACTTGGTTTCAGACACATTTGAACTTTCAAACCTTCTCCTAGGAAATACTTGTCTTTATATGAAATGGCCTTGGCCAAACTGCTTTTTCATTCTCTTATATTTCATAATAATTCTCTCCTCTCCACACCACCAGGCTCTGACCTATGGTTTTTCACTATTTTCATAAAAGTAGTTTGTAGAAGCCTATTGTCCTTTTGCTTTTAAAGAGTGATTAGCATAGATGCTAAAGACAGACAAACTAGTTGTTCATGTAAAGAGCTAATAAGTCTTCGAGGAGATAATGAAACTTGGCACTTTTACTTTGTGACACATATGACTATTAAGACATTTACTTTCAGATTATCAAATTCCTGTGGAAGATACATACAACTAAGTTGATAGGAAAATGGGCTCAGGATATCACAGTTCCATGTTTTGTGAAGGTTACCAAACATAACGTATTATTCATGTTCCCTTATAAACTGCATGATAGGAGGTTTGATTTTTTTGTTTGTTTTGTTTTGTTTTTTGTCGGTACCAGGTATTGAACTCACAACCTTGCACCTGTCAAGCAGGCACTTAAGCCACTGAGCCAAACTCCCGGCCCCTAGGAGTTTTTTATTTTAAGCATTTTTCCATAATCCTATCCTGAAATAGTGGAAGTCTAGTCCTAAGCTATATGATAAGACAGCACTTCATGAGCTGCTCCTATGTAACCTTATTGTAGCCCCAAATATTGAGTATGGTAATCCAAGTATTAAAATTCTTTGTCTAGTTTTTCTCACAATCCAAGAAGTTATATTTATAATTCCACTGTGGCATTATTGGAATCCCAGTAAGTTAATTCCAATCTACCACCTCCAATGCAATCCACGGCGAGAATAAAGATTCCTAGACATATTCAAGGTTAAGGGCAGCCAAGGGGTCCTAAGTCCAATCCTCATGAGGACATGCGGACAAAGTCCTTGATCCTAGGCCTCTCACAGTGTTTATTAACTAATGAAGCAAGAGGGTGGCTTGAGGATGAGTGACAGTGAGGATGGGGGGAACTACATGAGTAACTTGAGCTGGCTAGCAAGGTAGTGAGAAAGGTATCTCTGCAAAATGCAGATAAAGATATGCAGGGGGATCAATTTGCACAACCCAATCAAGCTAGCAAGTGGATTGTTTTAGGAGGCTGCTGCTTCAGTTTCTGATATGCAAACTTTATGCCCTGGGAACTCACAGCCTGTTTCTCCAGGCTCATCCCCAGTCGACATTACCGGAGCTCACTGGCTCTGCCATCCCGCTGTGCTTTATACATTTTATAGAGATCACTTTGGGAGGAAACAGGGCACTGTCTGATGGCTTTAAAGACCACATACCAGTACCTGCTTCTGATATGTAAACTTTTATGCCCTGGGGACTCATAGCCTCTTTCTTGAGGCTCATACCCAGTTGACATTCCTGGAGCTCACTGGCTCTGCCATCCCGCTGTGCCTATACATTTTATAGAGATCACTATGGGAGGAAACAGGACACTGTCGGATGGCTTTAAAGATTACGTATGTGTACCTCAGCTAGCTTTATTTGCAATGCTTAGAGCCAATTGAAGAGAGAAGGAAATAACATAGTCAGCTCTGTATACATCAACATAAGAAAATAAGTTTCGGTATAATCAAAGTTGCAGCAATTGTTCTGCGTTCAAGGGGACCCACTCAAGTTGTCTCCCACATAACCTTGCTTTTTTCTTAGCTGCTCCCAAGGTATTTTTAACTACTGGTTCTTCAAGTACTGATTCTTTTTCCTTTTCTGTATATTTCAGCCCTTCTATAATGCGTTTCACACATCCATTTAAATAAGTTCAAAAGCAGCAGCCTCCAGGATAAGCATTAGGGTGGGAAACACTATGTAGAGCTAAATGAAGGCTCTTCTAGCAGTTGCTGGATGTGATTTCCTCAATGACCTTCACCTTCCGTTCTTGCCTGCAGTTGTGAAATGAAGCTGAGAATAGTTTCTACCTCCATCACAATATTTTTGGAAAAAATATTGTGACAAAGTATCTGACAATGTCTGCAAGTGAAGAAGTAATTCTGTAGTTTCTTGGTGAATTATTCTATCCTATTACTACATTTGAGGCACAAGAGCAAATTTGTGTTAGTAAAGATTTACAAGTCGACTTCTGCCTGTGAAGGTTTTGATGTGGGTGGAAAAACCTATGCCATTCTACGCATTGGGTGGTGTTAAGAAAATTAGAACTTAATGTGTATAAAAATAGTCTGCTGCTATTTTACAAGGAGTCTGCAGAGTATTTATGGCTCTAGTGAGGGAGTATGTATTACAAGTAGGATTTTACAGCAACTCATTATA
Source organism: Dasyprocta punctata (assembly GCA_004363535.1). NCBI lineage: Eukaryota > Metazoa > Chordata > Mammalia > Rodentia > Dasyproctidae > Dasyprocta > Dasyprocta punctata. The sequence continues at coordinate 59,594 of RJWM01000199.1, read as the reverse complement.
AAGCTAGAGGGTAGTTATGTGACCAAGAGTCTACCATCTAATTCACTGATTGCACAGAATAGCTGCCATTGCTGCTTTAATGTGCTTCCCTAGTAACAGTTTGGCGTTTTGTGTCTCCAGAATATAGAAGTTGATGGACTATCTTATAAACTGGAAGGCCTGAAAAAATTCACAGAATATACTCTTCGATTCCTAGCTTATAATCGCTATGGGCCAGGAGTATCTACAGATGATATAACAGTGGTTACACTTTCTGATGGTAAGTTACAAACAGTGAAATTTTACCTGTGTGTCTTCCATGAAGTTGAAATAGTACTACATGTATGTCATAGATTCCATTTTCACAAGTTCCTGACTAAAATTTTACACAATATTTTGGCATACATTAGATTTGGCTAAGTTGCTCACATTATCTATTAGAGTTAAATTTATATTTTTAAACTTAAGTTTTAATTGAGTCAGGGTGCACTAATCAGTAATCCTCAAGGTGTAACTATTGCCTAAGAGCTCAAATTGTTTCTGTGTCTCTGTTGCTTTCTTTCTAAAAATACTCTAATGCGAACATATATGGGCTTGTATGTGAATTGCTTTAGATTGGACTATTTTATTGCTCATTCTAAGGGAGCACAGATGATTAAAGCTAAAATGATAAATAGCATTTCTATATATTTCTTAATTTGAAAGTAGATCGTAAGAATTTAGGCTAAATAGTCTAGCACTGAAAATATTAAAAATGCATATGAAAATGTATAGTTTTAGTTTTACTTTGCCTAATGAATGAAAGATTAGACATTTTTTTAAAATGTTCTAAAAGAGAGGAAGAGATCTTTATGAAGTAAATGAACCTGGCTAAGCAATAGCAGGGAAAATTAGATACCTAAGAATGATAAACGGTTTTGAATTTTAATACAAAGTAAAAATAAAGTACAGCAGAATATGTAATATGGGGACAATGGAAACTCAGGCAGGTGCAGAAATACAGAGATTACCATCAGTGCATATTAAAATGACAGGAGCTTGCTATTTTCAGCCTAGTTTACCTGTTAGTGTATTTGATTCTATAAATTATTGATCCTTTAAATTAAAATAAATGACTACAGCTTGTGATTCCTTGACCGATCTGTCCTTCTTTAATCTGAGAAAATATCTGGGTGGAATATCAATGGAATAAAGAAGGACATGCAGGTTATTAAGGATGATGAAAAGGAAATACAGGAATGATGCTTATTTGCATTTCAACTTTAAAAATGTATTTCACATGTAAGAGCAATGCAGTATTATTTTTAATGTAATTCTTTTGCCCATCCATCTGATTCTGCTATTGAAGATAGAATAGAATATTTATTGGCAGAATAAATTACTTCACAACTTATAATTATAAATATAAAAGAAAACCAAATGAAAATGAACATTTTACATAATTTATGTAGATTTCATTCACACACTGAACTGTAACACTGTGGCCTTATTCTCCACTTTGGTTTTAAATGTCATAAGTGAGAAAGATAGATTATTAATCATTAGTCCAGAATTATCTTCTGGAAGTGTTACAGCACTCAGGGTTTAGAAAATGCCTGTCACTGAAAATAAAAAAAAAGAACTTCAAAACCTTAACCCCAATAAACATCACAATAGAAAAAAATGCTAAATCCCTTCTACCTGATACATTTGATAGGAGAAAGCAGAGATTCTCTGGTCCCTTTGGAGTGGACCCCCTGACCTTGTCTGTATTCATCTTTACATCAACTCAGTTCTTAATTTTTAACAAAAACCCACACTTTAGGCTTCTATTCTTTTATTACCCAATCTATTTTCAATATGATGCTTTCTTCTCTCTACTGAGGCTGTTCATGTCTAGGTTAATATGACATTTACATGTATTTAATTATCCTTAATAGTCACCTGATTCCCAGTCCTCAATTAAAAGATACTGTTCGACTGTTTTGTGTGTAGGAAGAGGTAGATGTTTTGAAATTAAATGGACTGATTCATGTAACACCCAAAACAATGTGTGCATACATTGGGGTTAATGATCATTATCTTTGTTAATATGTGTCTCTTTATGTCATTACTTTAAATTTTTCTAAATATGAGGAATACTCTTTCTAAATTCTTCTTACTTCCATAAATATTTGTTGCATTAATGAGACAGGTTCAACCAAAACTGTACAAATGTTTGTATGGAAAAACTTATCTTTAGGTCCTACCATTTGTGGAGCTAGTTTGACACATGATTAGGTTGTGAGAGCATCATATTTCTCATCATGTAAGAGGAATCCTGTCACAGAAATCCAAAGTAGGGCTTAAAAATAAACCAAATTAAATCTAAGTAATTTCTTTTTTTAATTAATCCAGTGATTTTCCAGTTCTGCTAAGATGCTTGTAAATATGTTTATCCAAATAAGTTATCATCTTTAATTTAGCTCCACTTTGATTGTTTTTCTGGGTAGGACCATAAAAACAATTTATTCTATATAGTGTACCACTGGTTTATAATAATCCATTTCTTCTAACTGTTTATATTGTTTAATATGAGATCATATCCAGTTTTGCCAGTTTTTATTTCCAAAATATTTTTCTTGAGGTAGTTAATATTCCTAGGTCACTAACAAATTTATGAATGAATTAACAATTATGAGTGATCGTGATGGCTTGCCCTTTGTTCAGATGCAGCAGTACTCAATATCAGAAGCAACCTAAGAATATGCTTATTACTGTTACCTGTGTTATCACTAATATTTATTGATTAACTGCTAGTGCGAGGCCCTGATCTAAGTGCTTTGCCTTAACCTTTTATTCTCATAATAGTGTATTTTTCTGAGCTTTAGAAATGACAAAGATAAGTTAAAGAGGGTTTAAAAAAGCTAGTAAGCAGCAGAAACAAGTCATGTAAACTAGCGAGTGATGAGCCAATATTCAGTGTGAAAGAAACTTTCTCTTATTTTGTCACAAGTGTCTCAGAATACTATCTTTAAAAATCTTATAATTAATATTAGGTTTGTCTTATTTAAGTTTGGTTTTGTTTTTGAGAACGAATTTTGCTATGCAAATTAGTTCAAATTAGCCTTGAACTCACTATATAACCCAGTGTTTTAGTCACTTTTCTCTCATTGCTGAGACGAAATACTCAATGCCCAAAATTAAGGGAAGAAAGGTTTATTTAGCTCAGCTTGTGGAGATTTCAGTCCATAATCAGCTGGCTCCAAGGTGGAAGAGCAACAGTTCACGGGGGCAGAAGACAGCAAAAGCAACAAGAGCAAAAGGGGAGGAGCAAGCTTCTTTTCCTCCCTTAAGGATTATGCAGGCTACCCATCCCAGGGCTGATAGAGCACTCACACCACCAATCCCAGCAGTAGACGGTGAATCAGTCATCAACTCTAGATGCCGTCACCTCCAAAAAGCCTGTGACCCCCATGACCACATGAGGCTTTTTGAGGAGACATCTAGACGCAGACCATAGCACCCAGACTGGCCTAAATTATCAGGAATTATCCTGCCTCAGCCTCATGAGTGCAGAGTATTACAGGTTTGAACATCACACCTAACTAAATATGAGTTACTTTTACATAAAAATTGTGTGTAAGTAATAGCACACTTTGGTAAACGGAGGAGTCAAGTGCTTATAAATATAGAGATTCATTTATGAATGTGGAAATGTGGTCTGCCCCAAAATAACGCCTCACCACCATGTAATAAAGCAGCAGGCTCTACCATGTGGAAAGGAGCCTCCAGACCTACCTCTCATTTTTTTAATGGATTTATTGCAAATGATAAATTACTTTGACCTTCCAAAGACCAACTGCCCTTCCCCTATATATCAGGTAAAACAATGAAACAGGTAAAGTCCAGATCCTTCCCTTCCACTGAATATTTAATTCTATCTTTTGTATTTATCTCTAAATAATATAGTATTGATAGTGAGAAAGGTACACTAATAACAACAACACACTGTAAAAAGAATTCTCCATTTGCTCTGGCATAGCAAGAATAGTCAGTGTATAATCAATGGAGAGTAGGAGAAATTTTTATTGTAGAAAAACAGAGAATACATCAACCCCTTTGTTACAAAGATATTGGCTTTCAATCTCTAATACAGAAAATATTCCTGATGCTTCCAAAATTATAGTAGTTACAAAAACAAAGAACACATATTTGTCTTTTCTTTTAGTATATTTTTGGTTTACTTGAAAAGAGGAGAAAAATTCCATTTATAAATGTAAGTTAAGATGATATTTGAGGGTTACATATCACATGTGAAGCACTATATCCAGATAAAATCATGTAACAAATCTAAACTACCTTCTCTTTCTCCAAAATTCCATCATCTGTCATAAATTATGAAATTATATTTTGACATTATTGAATTGACCACAAGGTGGTCAATAAGAACATACGATGTGTGTAAATATTGCAATATCATGATAAATTTATACTAGAAATCTTTTCCATGCTTAAGAACTAATTTATGTGTTATAATTTCACATTTACATCGTTTACAAACTTTATTTTTAAAAGATATTTTTCATAAATTTGTATAATTATATTACATAGCCTATATAGCATGTCATACCCCATTTTACTTCAGTTTGAAATATAAAATTATCATTAATACTTTAGATGTAGTAGTTATAATTATATAAATTAGCAATTAATTTATAGTAAAATTGCAATTTATTCCTCAATTTAAAAGATGAAATTGCAAGCTATGAATATGAAAGAACATTTATTAAGATTATAACCCTTCTATTAATTAATGTGCCTACTAAATAAGTGTTTATTGAATGTACTCCATGGATTTGAGTTATCTCAAGTTACTAATAATGCAGTATTAAAATACACAAATGTCCTTGTTACTATGCTGGTTACATTCCGTATTCAAACTAAAAATACAATATTAACAAAAAAAGTACTGAAATATTCCTAAATTATAGAATACTTTTGAGAGAATACTCATTGGTTAGATGCATGACATCATAACCATGAGGTAAGTATTTTATCATATTCTATGTTAGATAAAATCTTTAGTAAGACAAGCAGTTCAATATCCAAACCAAATTAATGATTCTAATTTCCATATGTCCAGAAAAGTCCAGGAGCAACATTAAGTAAGGATTCATTTTCTCCCTGAGTCACTGATTTCATAAATATTAATCAAATATCCATTTGAAGTACATTAAGGTAAATCAGATACTGTGTATCCCATTCCCTTATGGCGCCTACTTTTCAGAAGGTAAAATCAGAGTAAGGTACAACTAAATTCAGGGTAAAATATAAACCTATAGGAAAGCATAGATATTATCCAAATTAAGTAAAAGAAGAGTAAACATGAAAAATATGGCCCTGAGATTCTTTCAGTTGCCTCACAGCATAGGAAATGAAATGTTTCATTTCTAATAAATTCACCAATATATTACAAATGAGGATAGGGACTGCTCACTGTATAGATTAATATGTGTTAAGAATTTATTGAATACTGTTTCTATTCCTGTCATGGGAAAGGAAATTTTATTTATTTATGATTCATCTCAGACAGATAGAACAGCTCCTAACATATAACAGTTACTACATGAAGATTGTCTTTGAATGACATGATACTTACCTTTTTGATATCATAAGCATTAAAAAAAGAGTCATATATGTTCTTTCTTCCACATATGATGAGGAAAATTGAAATGCAGGTAAGAGTAATGAAATACCTATAAAATATACAAATAAAAAACTTTTGTTAATAGAATTGGCTGGCTGTAGGCTACTTGTTAATATTTGAACTCATGATACACAGGTTTAATTATTTACAGTGAAAAAATGGGAACTATTTCTTGCTTCACTTTTTAAGAGATAATAATGATTAAAGAGACTGAGGAACTTAGGTGATCATTAGAGTGACATATTTCATCATAAAACCTGCAGATTCTGAAATACACTTCTCTTAAGACTTTGAGACTACTTTTGGAAATCTCCTGTGTGCTTTCATTGGCTTTTCCAGGCAGGACAGCACAAGAAAGCTGTGATTTAGTGCCATTATTAGGCCTCATAGCAGGTTCTCTTTTGCCTAACAGTTTTGGCGACTCATCAGATGGCTAACTGTTCCACTGATTAAGAAAAACTGGACAAATGTGGTTATTTCTCATCTCTCCAGGAAAATCTTGAAGAGCCCCTTGTATTCCGTTGTCTGCATATCATTACAAGATACATTTTCTCTTTTCAATATAGTTTCCCTTTCAAGACTTTGGCAGTAACCATCACACCTTGCTTAATTTCTTTCAGTGCCAAGCGCTCCACCTCAGAACGTCTCTCTGGAAGTGGTTAACTCAAGGGTAAGTCAGCCAAGTGTTCACTACTTTATTACCCGTTATTCATGTGTAGCCAAAACTGTCGCTTCTGCTTTTGAAGCTACTGTCTGAGTACCAGAGTGTGGTATCCACATGGAGATACTTTCTACAACAACCCTGGGACCAGGGTGGATACTACATGTTCTTTCCTTAGACTGGAATACAGTATAAAGGGAATTTATCTCTCTCTACACTGTTGATTTTATAGATGTTATAGTGCTTAAAGGCTACTCCATCAAGAAACAATGATATGTTTCTTATGAATACTTATTAGTAGAAGACAAATCTAGTAAGGTTTTCTATGTGACAATTAGAAGGGCTGGGATAAAGATAGTCTTTGTTTCCTAACAGACTAGTTAGGATCGCATTGAATCATTCATCATGCTCTCTATCCTCCCACATGAATATAGACATCAAAGCCCATTCTGGAGGTCCAGCAAGGCTATACTTATGAAGCAAGTTACACAATCATTGATATTTTTCTAGCATGGAAGTTACTACGACTTTCAGAAAATCTTACATTAGAGTAAGTAGTGCTAATGCTAAAGTAGGCTAATGCCAGGAATTAGTTCTCTAGAAACATGCCAATACTTTTTAACAAGTGTTTCATGATGGAAAATAAACCAAAACCTCACAGGAGATTACTGAAAATATGGGTCTATCTGGCAAGGTGCAGTTAGCACCTGACTACGTACTCTGTGGGAAAGCATTTCACTACCGTGGATTTTGCCTTAGTCATACTCCAGGTGAAAGGACTGGTCTCAATTGTTTCTCTGACTCTTGGAGAAATTCAGGCTCTTGGTTTTAATCTTAACTTTTCCTTTTTTATGTAACTGCATGTGGCCTTAAATTTTCCAACATCATCAAATCTGTTTCAATATTCAAATAATGTGTGAGTGCCTTCCTTGTAGGCTTGTCACCAGAAAGTAGTAGATGTGTAAAGAATCTAATTTGGCATGAATAGAAAATTGCTTCGTCCCATGGAAAATTCCTTGCCATACTTCTGCAAAAGTTTATGATGAAGCCGTATTTTGGGATTTTGATAAGATTTGCCTAAGTCAGATGAATTCATTTTCTTTTGGAGCTAATGAAATGTCTCTAAAGTTGTTATCCTCACATTTTTAAACACTATATTAGATAAGAACTAGTGAAATAGATATACAATTAGAATGGAGAAAATAATTGAACTATGTGGGAAAAAATGAGATAAGAAATAAAACAAGAAATTAACATAATTCTGAAGAAGACACTTACTTGCAAGAATATTCAATCTTTTACATATGTGCCATTCAAATTAAGCAATTGTTATGACAATGATTTACAATTATTATATGTATGCTAATGAATAAAAATTTGAAAACATATTACAGTTTCTCTCATTTGATAACTCATTATTTTTCACCCCACACTTCTTCTCCAGGGTAGAACACAGAAATTATACATGAAGCTAAATTATGTTTGTGTGCTTCTGTCCTCTAAAAGTACTTCAGCAGAGGGTGAATTTTTTTTCTGAAATGTGAATAAGGCATAACTGAATGATCCTGAATCCTGACTGCATTTTAATATGGACTCATTATCTTCCTGAAAAGAGAATTCCTGGATTACAAAATTGATTTTTTCAACTGAGATACATACACACACACACACACACACACACACACACACACAAACACACACATGCACACACATGCATGTAGCACAGCATATGTTCTTTTACAGTATGCAATACTAGCAGCAAACAAATGCAGTCATTCCTACTTTGTCGTGTTGTGTTTGATCTCTGGAACATAGCATTACTAGAATATTTAACTTGTTCATTTGCTTTTTTGAATAACTACAGCAGGGACTGAAAAGTCTCTTATTCTCTCTCTCTCCAACCTCTATTATCTTATTTCTTAGCTTCTAAGGAATTATGAATTATAAATTCTTTTTCTTGGGATTTTATCAAAAGGAAGGAAACTAGATGATCAAAACACTGCTTTTTTCTTCACAATATGTTGTTTCAGAGAAAGCCAAAAATAATTTTCTATTTTGATATTATTCTTTTGTTTGAAATAAAAGTTCTCAAATATAGTCATTTTTACTGCTGAATATTACCATTTCAAAGAGCAAGCTACATATGAAAGGAAACATTGTAGTTGAATAAATATTTTGTATTTTTTGGCTAACTGAATTACAACTTTTGATGTTATTTAATTTAAGATTTTTCTTTAAGATAGAACAGAATCACATGTTGAAAATTTGTTTTGTAACATATTGCATTTAAAGGATATGGTTAATCGGTTTTTTGACAGTCAGTGTGGAAATTTGGGACATACAATATTTAGATATTGGAAATTTGAAGAGGAGCGAGAGTGATGTGAGAAACACAGGAGGGAAGGCCTCACAGAAGCCAAGGTCAGAAAAGTGTTTCCAAAAGATGGGACCTGTACATTCTCTCAAATACTGGCAACAGATAAGGTAAAATATTAGCAGTAAGTGAATTAAGGGTAAGTGCTTGAAAATGGAGAGAAAGAGTGTCGAGGTAGGGGTAGAAGCATAAGTGTAAGGGTGACACTATTCCCTGAGTTTTTACAGTCTAGTCTTTCTATTGTTGTCTAGATTTAATAAAATATAGTAGAAATGACAAATGTTTATATTGCATTACAATTTTTAAAAAGATGTAACGATTTGTGACATTTCCCTGAGAGTAAAATTCTTTTTGGTCTGTAATTTGGGTACAGTCCTGTTTCAGTAATCCATTAGCTTACTTCCTGTCTTAGTACACATTTTTATATTGTGGTAAAAATGTACTTAACATAAAATTTATCATTTAACTCTATTTGATAAAGTTTGTGTGGTACTGGGAATCCAAACCAGGGCTTTGCACATTTTAAAAATATGACCTGCCACTAAGCTACATCCACAGCCATATTTTAGCCACTTTGAATATATTGTTAATAGCAGCAATAGCATTTAAATTTTAATGCTTTTTTTTTCTTGGTACTGGGGATTGAATTCACAACCTCATGCCTGCCAAGCAGGCAATTAGGCCACTAAGCTAAATACCCAGTCCTATTTTTTGAGACAGGGTCTCACTATGCAGTTCAGGCTTGCCTTGAACTCACTTTGTAGCCCATGCTGGTCTCGAACTCGCAATGATCCTCCTGCCTCAGCCTCTCGAGTGTTGGGATTAAGGTCGTGTGCCACCACGCATGGCTTTAATGCAATTATTGACACATTATCTGTGGAACTTTTCTAATCTTTCTGAAATGAAATTCAGTATCTGTTTGACAATAATTCCCCATTTTTTCTTTTACCATCCCCCTGGCAATCATCATTCTACTTTCAGTATCTTGACTTATTTTATGAAAGAATGAGGTAAATAATTCATAAAATAAATTTTGATTTCATTTTCATTTTATTTGAGAAATAAAGCACTTTAAAATTTTAGTTGTGTACTTCTATAAGAAAATGAATGTAATGAATCATAGTAGTCAAAAATATAGGCAAATGTCTTAATTGACTTGGAAGAAGCACCTCACTTCCCATTATTGATAATGGTTTTAGTGTACTTCTCTTATAATAACCTATATTTATGAATTGTTTTTTTAGAAAATCTACTGATAAATCCAGTTACCATATTTAAAAATAGGAAAGCAAAACTATACTCATGGAATTATTCTGCTATAGTGCTGGAAACATAGTTTTGGTCAAAAGCATCAATTTTACATCAGATCACAAATTAGACCAGAGTTCCTGATCAGTAGCTAAATTGATTCTTATATTTTCTTTTAAAGTTTTGAAAAGTTAACAGTTTCAATTTTTAGTGAAATACAGTCAATGAGTAAAGATGTGCTATAGTTTATAAAGAAGATAGAACAGTTTTTAAAAAAATAATCAATTTTTAAGTAATATAAAAAGTATCATATCAATTTAAGTGCATTTTGCAAATAAGTTGAATGAGAGAATATACTGGATATTTAAAGCATACTTTTCTATCACACTATTCCTTGTTTTCTTAGACTAGTTATTCCTAAATTATATGACAGAGAAAACTTGTCTCAAGATACTTTTCAAAGTAAGAAGTTCATGTGTTTTAAAACGTTTTGAGAAATATATGTGAATTACCCTGCTAGACACACTAAAATCTGTAAGAGATATCTGTTTAACTCAGCTGTTCCCAGATTATTGTTTTCTACAAAATCATTTTAGATTAAATAGTGTCTTTACAGCTTTTTCAGTTAATTATCTTAATGTCAGATTGTTCAATTCAAATAAGAACAATATACTACAGAAATTGAGGAAACTCATTCACCAAAAAGTACATTATTATGTGAATTAGCTTGAAATACAGCTATAAATTAAATGAAAAAATACAAAAGAAAGTAGATTTATAAAATTTTAGAAATTAACCAAAGAATAGTTTTTGCTAAATGCCTTTGGTTATAAATGTGTAATAGGGAGTTGAGAGGTCTCTATGATATCTATTTTTAAGATTTAAATAAATTAATAAACATTAAATCTGCATCCCAAATGAACTTTTGAGCAATGTAAATAGGAATTACGAAAATATTTTCTAGAATCATCTCATGTTTTACATTTTAAACCCTTAAAATACACCTTCGTTTTGCAGTCATGTTTTGAGTTTGCTACACTTTGATCTTTCCTAATCTATTGTTTTATTGCCATTTAGTACATTTGCATACACTTTGACAAAACATTAAAATGTGTGATAGAAAATAATTCTCTTTTGAGTCTAGCTTCACTTTAATATCACCTTGTAACTTACACTTCATCACACCAATTTCTAATGGCTCCATTTCTGGTTGGCTCTGCATGCAAAGCTTGCTACACCTTTTCCATGAAGTTTAATGAGATTTCCTTCAAGTTATGCTTTTTTGAAAAGTAGGAGGTTTAATAATGGGTTTAAATTAAATGAACCTACGTCTAGTGATAAGGTCTCTGATTTTAATTTAGCTCATGGAAGTCACTTATAGTAGGAAGCCTTGATTAGTTAGAGGACATGAATAGGTTCAGTCTTCTAGTAGGTGAAAGCATTGGCTAACTGTGATTTGATTTTAGAGACATTGAAGCATTTACTTTTATGCAAAAAATTTATTTTCTAGTGCAGTTTTAAATATTGCTTTTAGGAGAAAACTTAAAATGCAAATACTTTACCTGAATGGCTTAACACATTCAGATGAATACTTATAATTGATACATATTCAATCAGCACCAAGTTACGATTATAATAATGACAATCACTAACTTTTTCAGGAGGTATTCTATGCCTGACAATGTACTGAATTATATTTACATCTTACACAGTCCTATAGATATCACTCATTTAACTCTTGCTGAAATACCAACTTTGAACAATGCATATTGCTGGAAAAGCTATGACACAGGCAATCAAATATCCTTCTGTCCTAGTGCTTGCTTATCTTCTAGTATAGGGAAATATATTTAAACAAATGAATGATTAACCCAAGAAGTTGATAAATTTTTTGAAGAAAATTAAGTGCAATGATGAGATAGAGAATGGATTTGACATTCAGATTTTCAGATATGGACCTTTTAAGAAGACACTAGAGGTGAGACTTCAATCAAGAGGCCAGCTGTGTGTGCACTCCATTAAGCAATGCTAATGATGCTAAGCATGGCTGCAAAAGTTTTGAGGTGGGAATGCCCTTAGCATGATTATAAACTAAAGTGACCATATGAATAGATTTCTGGGTTAGCAGCAAATTATACAGGCTTTTTAGGATGTGATATAATCTGGGATTTCATTCCTCATAAAAGGGGTCTTAAAAGGCATCTGGTACACCTTTCAAAGGCTAGCATAACTACCACAAGGAATATCAAGATGTGAGGCAGAGTGAAAGGAAGATGAGTTAGGAGACAACTGCGTACTCCATGAAAGATGATCATAGTAGGTGTCTGGGATTTGTAAGAAGAGTTAGAGAAGACCTGGAAAAAATCAGGATGTATATAGTCTACAAAGCCAACAAGACAGCCTTAAAGCATTTGTTCTAGGCCAATGGGAAAGAGCATAACCAAGACAAGAGACTAGATTTTTGGTCATAAATCATCAGTGGATTGTGGAATTGTCTAATGAGATAAGGATAAGTAGAGAATAAATTAGTTTACATGGGACAATCAATTATATTTGGGCATTCTGAATATCAGCTATTAGACATATAATTAACCTTGTCAGTTGTATAGGTAATTTGGTGTATAACATTGGAGTTCTGGTGACAGATAATATTGATGATATAAGTTTAAAAGTCTGTGGAAAACACCTATGGAGAAAAGATAGAAAAACAAAAGGGCTGAATCTTGGGACACACAATATTTAGACACTGGATATTTGAAGAAGAGTGAAAATGATGTGAGAAACACAGGAGGGTTGGCTTCACAGAAGCCAAGGTCAGAAGAAGGTTTCCAAAAGACAGGAGCTGTACATTCTCTCAAACACTGATACAGATAAGGTAAAATATTGACAGTAAAGTGACTGTTAAGGGAAAGCACTTGAAAATGGAGGAGGAAGAGTTTTTGAGGGATTGAACACAGTGACTGTTGATGATATGTTGAGATATTTTACTCTAGCAGAGCAAAAAGGAATTGAATAACAACTTTGGGAGGCCGTGTACTGGACACTATTTCATTGTTTGCTTCATTTAATTAATTTTTTCTAGGTTTTGAACATGAGAGATACTAAAACTTCTAGGATAAATCAAGTATAAACCTACTGAAAAAGGAGAATTGAGAAGAGAACCTAGCTATCTACATTTTTCTAATTTCATGTTTTACCCGGAATAAAGATACATTGAATATTCTGTACTTCACAACTCTGACCATGCTAATTTACTCACATCACTATCATTTTCTCTGACAAAACTAAGAAGCACCTCAGAGGAAATACATTTTGTCAAAAAAGCAAAATCTCTAACTCAGTAGATGTTCATAAATAAGCTTAAAAACTGAGGGCATTTCTAAGTGTAATTCTGGTTCTTGCCTCTCAATAAAGTTTTAAAATATATTTGTTGTTGAGAGTTTGGAGGGGAAATTAGCAACACAAAGACATATCTTACCTCAGCCCTCAAAGTTTGTTAGCAATAAAATAAAACCTGTAATTATTTAGCAGCATTGGTCTGGAACCATTGGACAAACATACTGTTTGACTCAGAGAAAATACAAATCATGAACTTGAGAACATATTTTATACTTAAACATTATTAATTTGAAACTAAATCAAATTGGCATACATTAGATAATACAGGAAAAATATTATCAGATTTCTACATGAATATTTTTAAGATATAATTTCTTTAGTAACCATACTGAGTCTGATATATCTTCTATCTGAAGTCAGTTTAATTTCCATGAAAAGCACCCTAGGATCATACAATCTGAATATATAATCTCAAAAGCATTTGAGGTTTACACTTGACTGTTCCATTTGTTATGTTGCTTTTCTGTATAGAAAATGATGATCTCCGTTTGAATTCTAAAACTGTCCAAAATATTACTCAGTTCACTGGAAAACTCTTTATATTATATTTTTAATTTTATTTTAAAGAGAATAAAATAAAACAAAACAGAATAAAACAAATCAGAACAGAACAACGCAAGTTATACAGGACATCAAAACAAGACAACATGAAATCAACAATGGCTATCATAATGTCTCGCATTTTCTTCAAAATAGCTGTCCGTACCATCATACACAGTACAATCAAACAAAACAAAACAGAACAAAACCAATAAAAAAAAAAGAATCAAAGCATTACAGGACTTCAAAACCAGATAACAGAAAATCAACAATGGCCACCATAATGTCTCTTGTTTTCTTCAAAATAACTGTCCATACTATCATACTTAATAAAATCAAATAAAACAATAAAACTACTCAAAACAAAAGAATGAAAGCATTATAGGACTTCAAAACAAGATAATAGGAGATCAACAATGGTTGCCATAATATATCCTGTTATCTTCAAAACAGCTGCCCCTACCATCAGACACAGTAACAAGACAGAATAAAACCAAACCAAACAAAATTATGAAAATGATACAAGAATTCAAAACAAGATAATAGGAAATTAACAATGGTTACCACTTTCCCTCTTTAGGCATTTCCTCTCCTGTCACTTTCATAGTATCTCTTGTACTTTTTGAATCCCACTGATTCCTTCAGTGGAATTTTTTTTTTAATGCTAGGGAGATAACTTGGTGTTCACCCATGAGTCCAAACCATTTCAAACCATAAGCATAATCTCCAGTTGCATCCATTTACCTACAAGAACCTGGAGATATTTCTTACTTTATATAAAATTGACAGACTCTAAGAGTGTCATTTTAATATTTACCAAATGTTCTGTAGAAATTACTTATCATGGTGAATGCAAATAGATTTTCCAAATCCTTTAAAAACCATATGTTAGTAGTTAAAAAGAATATTTATCAACAATTTAAAATTTCAAAAAATTAATGCATGATCATATAGTATAATCCTAGTGCAATTAGGAAAATTACTGTATCTTCTACAAATAATTTTGTCTCAGGGTAAATAGTAAAAAGTCTGTTTTCTCTCTCTGTCTCTCTCTCTCTCTCTCTCTCTCTCCCTTTTTGTCTCTCTCTCCCTCTCCCCCCTCCCTCTTTCTCTTTTCAGTAACTCAATGTATTCTTACCAAAACATTTCACATCTTTCAGAGACATCTACTTGACAGACCTTTTGTGCTTTAGCTGAGAAGCAGCAGGTATTAACTAGATAGTCATCCATCTTATTTTTACATGGATAAAGTTGAAAAGACACACACAAATGGGATTTCTCTGTGAACAAATGCCTCATGCCGACTTTAAATAAAATTCATCTCTTCTTAAAATATAAAGCAGACTGTAGATTTTCATTTTTTATGAAAAGATGAATTTGATACACAGAATCTCATATATGTATATGCAGATCTATAGCTGTTGTATCAATATATATTTCTCTAAAGATATCTCTATTTCAATATTTCCTAAGTGTGTTTTTGTAAGCAAAGCATAGTTGTGTTTCATTTAGATGCTGATATAGATAATTCCCTGGATGAACTACAATACACCAGCATTTAAAGGAAACATTGTTAGTTTAAAAAATCCAATGCTCCTATAATTTGGAAGCTTTGTTAGAGAAAGGCAATGAAGAATTCAAAGATTTCTGTTATAATCTTGGGTTAATTTTTTTACATGTTTACTCGTTTATGCATTCACTTGTTTTTTAATAGTAAATATCCACTGACGATATGGCATATAATGGTTACCAACTAAGCATTTTATCTCCACTAGTTTAGTAAGAGGTCTTCTTCGTTGCTTTACTGCACAGAGCCTCAAAACCTCCAGCAGCAGAAATCAATGGAAAATTGACAAATGACAACACCTGAGATTGAGTAGTTTCTTGGCTTAAATAAAGAATTAACTTCTCTACCTATAGAGTAATAAGGGGACTAGATGCTTGCCCCTTGCCTAGTGCTTAGAGAAGGTTTGGTATTTTCTGACTAAGCTTTAATACAGCCAAGGGTCTTTCAAGGTCATGAGAAAACAGGCCAATGACCCTCAATCTCAGTCGTAAGTAGCAATGCAACTGTTCATTGTTTGCTATTGAGGAACTGAAGCTGGATGCAGCTGGCCCGGCAGGTGGAGACTACCATCTCCAATACTGAGAACAGAGAACTTGAAGACTGAGAGGTGAAGTCCTCAAACTTTAAGGAGCATGCAAATCATTTAAACCAGATACCCTTAAACCAAAAATGCAGGATACCCTTCCCCTGTACTCCAACATATAAACGTCCGATTCAAGGGATCTCCTCAGAAAGTTTGTATTTTCAAAAAGTAGCACAAACAAGATTGTTTAAGGATCCCACTAAAATTAAGACTTGTCAAATCAATGGCTTCTAAACTCCCTTAATACAATCAAATTTACTCTCACAAACAAAGGTGTATGAGCATCTTGGTATCACTTGGAAAAGCAGAGTTTTGTAAAGCAGAGATATTGTCACTGGTCTCCTTGGGATATGACCAATGGTACCCTGGAGTCACTGTGTGCTGGCTCAAAAGAATATTCTGTTAATTAGGAATCTTGTGTGTTCATGATTAAATAGGGACATTGTTAAAAATTAGATTACATAAATTTACAGTTAAACAAATCACATTAAACACAAAGTTATAGCAGTGTTGAAAGTATCGCTTCCTCATCATGCCATTTAACTGTCATCTGTGCCCCTCAAGTTATTTGCATGTTATCTGCATGCTGTGCTGATTTTTTGGCACATATCCTCCCAACTCTGCCTTCACTGGTGTTGCACTGGTAGCTTGGATTAGCCTTGGTGGTTGTAATTAGACCACAGAACTCAGAAAATACTACAGATAAAGTCTTTTTCCCAAATAGCCATTTTTTAAATACGTTGTTGAGGAAAGAGGAGAAAAGCTGACCTACTTATATTTTTGCTATGCACATCAAAAGGTAGAAGTATGCTACAAACAAGGGTAAGTACTGGAAGTGCCCATTTCTTAGCCTCTACTCCAGTTTCCTCAGGAGACTCTAAGGCACCTCAGGAAAACAACACAGAATGTAAAAAGGGGGGAATAAGCTGACCTACTTATATTTTGGCTAGGAACACGAAAAGATTAAAAAACAATCAAGAAGAAAGTCAAGGTTTTTATCATAAGCACACACATCTTACAAATTTTGTCATAGTCAACCTGACATTTTGCTATCGTTCTGTTTTCAGGAAAAACACAACAGTTATTCTGAAAACTGGCTATCATTTTCCAAAACCTCCTTTACATAGCAATGATTACAAAGGTGAAGATATATACATTTATAAATATCTCCAAATTACACCTTGATTGTTTAGCCCAGAACATGATGCCTGCATCTTCAGTGTTGATTAATGACAAGAAGATCTGTACCTTCTGTGCAATTCAAGTGACCAGCTCGCATAATAGAACCACACTTAGCATTTACTTTAGCAAGATTATTTATCAGTGTTTTTCCTTTCTACTGTCTATAACCTATACTTTTGTCTTTAACACTAATATAATCTGATTTGGCCCTGAAGTAGAATTGCTCAGTGCCTTTAATAATATCTTTGTAATGAATATAAATGATCTTATTAGCAAAGAATTATTTCCGCTTTTTATGAATGAAATGATCAGAACTTTGTTATTTAGAACATAATTGTTTCTTCTTTAGGGACTGTAGATAAATTTTTGTAATGATTTACACTCTAGTTCCTGTCACTTTGACATTTATTCATTAATTTGTTTAATTAACATGCTTACTCAACAAGTAATTACTATGCACCTCTTATTTAACAATTGGATACTATCATCCTAAAGAGACTTTATGATTAAGTAATCTGGAATTTAGACTATTGAAGTAGGCTATCTGCTTTCCAGCATAATAAGTGAAGCATACAAATACTCCATGTCCTTTTCTTAAAACTTTGAATTCTATATAAAAGCAGAAAGTGCTTACCTTAAAATCCTCACTTAAAAATTATAAAATATTTTATAATTCTTACATTGGAATGTAATTTAGAATACACGATGAAAAGTATAATTTTCAATCAACTGCTGTCACTTTTTATATACAGTTGATAGTGAACTTCTTTTACTTTAAAGTTTTTAGAAATGTAGTGTTGTTTACTATATTCTTCGATAAAAAGCCTGAATTTTGTTCTGGCAGTATTTCTAGAATCCTGGTTTTTATTTCAGAATGGAATTTTTCTCTCCATACTGAGAAGAACATAGATGTCAAGAACTTTACTGTGGTATACAACTGGATAGAATGATACACATAGGAGTCAGATGTTACCAATAAGAAAACATTCTTACTCTGTGACATGTTGCTCTTGTGAGGAACTGACACTGATGGGAAGTGATGCTCTTTAGCCAAAAGGAAAATCATCTATTCTGCTGTCATATCACATTTGGTTCACACTACATAAACACTTTTGTTATGATACTGTTCTAGGAAAATGTATTTCTGACTGCTATTGGCTTTTTAGATGAGAAGTCATAAATGACGATAAAGTACATAAAACAGTACCTGTCACACTAAACACCTGATAAAAGAAAGTTATGCTTATTGTAACTATCATATCTAAATGTGTGAAATAAGAAGAAAGCCAGTATCTCAACAATACAGCAACCATATCCTGTCCTTCCCTAAATCCAACCATAAGCAAGCCTTTGCCTGCCTCAGCATACGATTGTAACTAATGACACAAGTTTGAAAAGGACGTTTTCATGTGTCAGCTACAGACCTATTTTAGTTCTGGGTTTTATATTTCATGGACTGATTTTCAGAACCCAAAAAATAACATTTATATATTAATTAGATTGAAACTTTCAAATGTAGGAGTCTTCAAATTGTATTTAATCTTCCATATGTTAGGGAAATATTCCAGTATTAAAGATTTCAATTCATTCTACCTTTATCAACCTTCAGTCTCTTCTTATCATATACCTAACAACAACAACAAAATCCAGAATCATAAAGAATTGATCTTGAATCCAAACTGATTCATAAAATATATGTCAAAACACTGAAAGGTCTCTTTGGTCTTCCATCTGATATCTGAGTCTTTCTATAACACCTTCTCCTGGATCATCCCTGAAAGAAACCGGTAACAGGTTTTCATTTTCCTCACTAAGCAGCCGTTTTGTCGTCCCACTTTCAGAACTTTGTATTCAAAGAGGTATCCTTGTATAAATCCCACTCATTCATCATAATTATTTCCTCTAGAACTGCAAAGAACAAATCTAGGGAGTTTAGTGACTTTTTCTTAATGGCACAACTCTGAATATTTGAAGAAGTCAAGTCCCCCTTCCTTTCATCAATTCTTTCCTATGAATTAAATATCTGAGTTTACAAGTATTTCAGGTTTTCTTATCAGTTCCCTGCTTGATATGTCATCCTCCTCTGCATAGTTTACAGATGTCATGTGACACCAAGGGAGTCTTTACAAGTTCCTCCCTTATTTTAAATATTCTAATATTATTCATGTAACCTACAGTTGCATTGGTGTTGCAGGTAATCACATTATTTTATGGATCCTTCGTAGACTGCTTCTCTTAGGAAATTTTTAAGTATTTCATGAATGATGCTGATGAACATCACATCCTTTACCCTATTTGTGTCAGGCTTTGTGGCCTCACATGCAAGACCTCTCCATGTAATTTTGTTACATTGCTGTTTTAGATTGACTCCACTGTCCGAACCTCTCAGGATCTTTTGGAATCCCTGTACCTTTTTCAACATAATATAGATAGATAGATAGATAGATAGATAGATAGATAGATAGATAGATAGATATAGATTTTATATATCCCTGGAATGTGTCAGGCAATGTGCAAGAGTCTAATCTTATGGTCAGTAATGGATACCACATCCAGAGATATTCCTTCCTATTTAAATTTACCTTGAAAATATTTCCATTAAAAATCTTACACTTCAGAATCATCATGATATTATAATTTTTCCACAGATCTCTACTGTTTTCACTCTCAGTGAAATGATTAACCTCATAAAAACTTTCAATTTGATCCTTTATTTATTTATTTATTTTTACTTCATCATTTCCTTACTGTTTCATGACATTTACAAACTGGACCTTGGGGTTGATCATATGACTAACCTTTTTCAGCACTCTCAAGAACTCTTTTCTTACTTTCTATTTTTCTTTATTTCTTTTGATTTTTCTTTCTTTCTATTTTTCTTTCTTTCCTTCCTTCTTTCTTTCTTTATTTCTTTCTTCCTGCATGTTTTACTACTACTCTCAATTCTCTTTATATCAGTCCTGTGAGCTTTACTTTCCTAATCTCAAAGTAAAGCTATTGAGCATTATGGAAGAAAACACTTCAGTTTTGGAAAGCATAGATCTGAAGAACTCTAAGAAGCCACTAAAATTATTTCCACGTAGTCATCATTTGTTAATCCAATACATCTTTAGTTTCCTTAATTTTTCTTTGTGACTTTCATAAAACTAATTCTGGTATTTATTCTACTTCATGCTAAAATTCACATTTTTTTGCCTATGATTATAAGGTCAGGTAACATGTAGGGTTGATTCTGTGATTCAGCCTATTTTTATCCAAACTAAAATCATACCAAGAAACAGTCATGCCATGAATTTTTTTCTAAAAGTAGTCAAAGTTGATTTATTTATGTAATTATTTCAAATTTCTATCTCACCTCATTTCCTAAACTGTTACGGTAAATATATTTGTAAAATTCCCATTTAAAAAATCAGAACCAAAGGAGGTAATAAAGGGAAAAATGGTCTTCTCTCCAATTTACTAGGTTTTCTACTAAATTATATCTGACTTTACTTAAAAATTTCTTGAGACATTTTTGTGAATGGTTCACTAAATGTTTCTCATTCTTTCTAGTCTCAAAACGTGTTTCCCAGTCAGCAGTTTTAAAGCCTCAGGAGACCAAATATCATATGAACACATCCCAGATAAACCGCAAAAATCGTGGGTGTACCCTATGGAAAGAATCACCCTTTTGAACAGAGCCTTATGGTTGCATATTTGAAAGAATATTAGCTACAAAATCACTCCAAAGCCTGATTTTAAAGACCATATAAAACATTGACATGTCCTCAATAAGCAGGTGACACACATAAAACCCACTCATTTTCAAAATTAGTGCTTCCTCTGTTCTATTCTGAGGGAAAGTACAGACTTTCATACACACACACATACACACACACATTCTCAGTGAATTAGTAGTGTCTTTTGTAGCTAACTCGCTTGAGAAAGCAACACTTTGGTTCTTAATGATTGACTTAAAGCTGAAGTTTTTGATAACCAGTTTGTTCCTCTTTTCTTCTCTTCTTCCTTATAAATATATTAATTTTATTATTTATAGAAGACAGATATGTGTAACAAAAGGAGAGTCACATAATTTTTGTTTGACAGACCTCTTAAATGTGAGGAAGGATGCCCTCTAGATAGCCCATTTCCATCCTTTTCATTCCAATGTTAATGATGTTATTTAAAGTTATTGGATGCACAGCATCAAATGCCATTATTTCAAATGACTTCATGACACATGGTGCATTGTGTAAGGAATATCAAGTAGAGGATCTCAAGTGTTTTACCCTTTAAAATGCAAAAGAAGAAATGCAATTACTATTTATTATTTAGTTACCTAGTGCCTGCCCATCATGTCTTTTTGAATTTGGCCCAGTAACTTATAATTAAAAGAATCATTATCCCTGCTGGATGTGGGCAGAGATTCACATTATTTCCTGTGAAGCCTGTCTGCTGTCTCGCTTTAATGAAAATTTAAACCTCTTAGAATGACATGTGGTACCTGGGATTATTTTTCTTTTGTCTGAACAGAGTTATAAGAGGAACTGTCTCTTAGCGAAGTGAGTCACTTTTCCTTCCTACAGACTTCTGCCTTCCAATTATTAATTTTGCTTTTCTTTTTTTTTTTGAAAGATAAGAAAAGTATGAAAACATCCGTAATTTTAAGGCCCATGAGTTACTATAGCAGAAAGAGAACATCTGAACCCCACCTCCCATGTACCTCCCACACCCATGACACAATTCCAACCGAGTTCATTTGATTCTGTGTGTGTATTGTAAAATACACATAGCAACATTTACCATTTTAAGCATTTTACTAGTTTTTGTTTTGGATTACTACCTGTTTGCAATACACAGTGATTGCATTCTTTATGGAGAACTGGTGCATGTACATAGCACAGTTCACTGGAATTAAGTACATATTATTGTGTAGTGGTTACCATCATCTTATCTCCAGAACTTTTTTATCATTTCACAGAGAAAATGAGTATCTATTAGGTAATAATTACTCATTTCTTTTCTCTCCTAGAACCTGATAAATTCTGTTCTACTTTCTGAATCTATCAATTTGCCTAATTTAGATGCCTCACATAAACACATTCATATATTACTTTTCCTTCGTTTCTGGCTTCTTTGATTATCATGTTTTAGAGATTCACCCATGCTGCATTTTATAGTAATTTGTTCTTTTTCATAGCTAAGTATTCATCCATCATTGTATGACTATAGCAAAGTATTATTTATTCATTCTCTTATTGATAATACTTTGTTTCTACTTTGAAGTTATTTTTAAAGAAAGCTGCCACACCATTTTGAACAAGTCTTTTATGACTATGAACTGAATATTATTTAGAAATAAAACTACTGAGTAAAAATTTAAATATATGACTTACTTGCTTAAAACGTTTTCCAGAATGATGTGACAATGCTAAATTCCCCTCAGCAGTATTTGAAAGTCCCACTTGTCTAATCCTAAACACCAATATAATAGATGGTGTCACGAAACATTAATTTTAAAAAATGTAAAGTATGTACACTCTTATCTCACTATGGCTTTTGTTATTTCTCTGATAACTAAAGATGTTGAGTATTTTTCATGTTTGTTGACCACGGCCATTTTATTTTGATCATTTTGAAGCAGTATTATCTACCTTTTAACTTTTTGATTGGAGGAATTCTTTATACATTCCAGAATAAAGTCTTTACTAGATTTTGAAATTGTAAATATTTCCTGACATGTAAAGTCTTTTATTCTTAGTGTTGTCTTTCATTGAGGCTAAGTTTATTTTGATGAAATTCAAGTTTTCAATTTATTTCTTTTATGTTTAATATCTCTTATGACCTGTTTAGGAAAACTTTGTTGTATACTAAGGTGAGCAGATGCTCTTTTATTACCTTTTATATTTATATCTATGATCCATCTTTAATTAATGTTTGTATATGGCTAGTGAAAGTAGGCAAAGTTTTGATTTTTGAGTTTCATTCTTCATGTATTTATCCAGGTTTTTTTGAGCATCATATATTAAAGGACTGTACTGTCCTCACTGAATTATTTAGTAACTTTTTCAAAAATCAGTCCATTTTATATATTTCTATTTCTGTATTTTTGTGACATTTTCTATTCTTTTTCAACTTCTCTAATTGCTTATCCCATTGCTAATACCAAGTTCTCTAGTTTGCTCTATCTTCATTGTTGTTTTTGAAATCTGATAATACAAGATAAGATCCTTATCTGAAATTCTAAAATCTGAAATGCTATGAAATGTAAAACTTTGGAGTGCCATTATTATGCCACAAATGGAAACTTCCACATCTGACCTCACGTCACAGACAAAATGCAGAGGCACTAAGAATGTTGTATCAAATTACCTTCAAGTTGGGTGTGTAAGTTGTATATGAAGCATACATAAATTTTTTGTTTAGATTTGGATCCCATTCCAGTCTACCTTATTACTTATATGCAAAGAATTCCCAAATTGAAAAAAAATCTTTAATATGAAGCATTTCTAGTCCTAAGCATTTCAGGTAAGGGATACTCATTTTGTGTAAGTTTTGTATTATTACTATTTTCCTTCAAGCTAGATCAATATTTATATTTCTTTTTGAACCATTTTTCTCCATACAACCTAATACCGGTATGAAAATGACATAACCAGTAGAGTCAGATCATTAGATTCTCCTTCATAACTAAACAAAGCAAGATCTATGAAATAATTTTCTGTCAAAATTCATACATGTGAGTAACTGAGATAAAGTGGAAAATGGCTAATACTTTTGAGTATTTGTTATATACCTGGAACTTTGCAAAGTGGTTAACATGTCTTATTTATATTTAATAGCAGAATTTCTTTCAGAAACCTATACTGCACAGCAGTATAGGAACAAAATAAGAATCAGAGAAATTGTTGAAAATACTTACCTGGATTTATTTTTCATCACTAATGGTCATTACTGACCAGTAGTCATCCTATGTGATCATGTGAGGCTTCTGCTTTGGGGCTGATGATTAAATTTTAAGCTAGAGACAAGTCTGCCATACTTCCTAGCCAATTGTCACATTGAATAAAAGTATAATCCATTGAGTAGTTTTAATAATTCAGTGGATGCTCTATAAAAATTGTATCTGAAAGTACTTTAAGTGCATATTTGTGAGTGAAATTAAATTCTGATCCTCTTTTTGCAAAACCATTACTGTATACATCAAGTCAAATAAAAATAGTATTTTTCCTGTACCCCCAAAAAACTTGACAACTAAACTTATGATACTTGACATTAATAATACAAAATGGCATATTTAAAATCAATTTAAATAAACTAAATGACCTTAATTTTGCTACCAATGAAAAATACTTCAACACACAATTGACTTTATTTTTTAAATCTGTTATTGAGAATACCTAAGAAGATAAATTTTATTTTTTTATTACTAGTAAATATTTGTGATTTATGATAAATATAATCATCATGTGAAACTGGTACGTGTACTGACTGCATCTTAGTCATTTTTACTTTCCCTTTTGCTTCTGAACACCCCCATTCTCCTTTAAGTCTATTACTTTCTACAAGAATATTTGTAGATATCAGTGGCTACAATTAATTTTATTTCTTATATATGCTGAATATATCTAGTATCTGTAATTGATAATTTTCTTCATTATAGTTATTTTAAGCAAAGTGAATCATATTTTGGAATATTTAGTTTCTGCTCTTTTAATGAATATACTAATTTTTTAATTAGACAATGTGTAGACTTCGCTTCTAAGTGAATCTCGGTAAATTATGCCCTAGTATTATGTAATATGAATGCTTTGTTGAGGATAAATACCATAGTGTGCTGTGGTTGCAGTACAATATTATTACTGTCTTATAAATGATTTTACAAGTATAATAATAACATAGTATTGTTGTTGTTATGCATATTAATTCTTACTCTGTAGCTGAGAACTGAAATACTTCCGTTTTCATTTATGGTGGGAAAACAGAGAGCCATATACAATGAGTATTTGTCTTAGCTTATATAAGAATTCCTTAGAGTAGCAGACACTGAAGATGATATAGACACATGAGGAGCATCATTGTAGCTAAGAAATTCACAGTCCAAAGGATTAAGAAAAGTAGCCAAACCAATAAAATTAAATTTAAAAATGCTACAACAGGTATACGCCAAGAGGAGAAAACTTTCCCCCACAAAATGGGAGGAATTTACCTACCAAAGGCGAACCCTGAGCAGTTAGAAACTAAGTTATTGAAAAGACCTCAGTGTCTTGACGCCATGTGCTGAAGATACACCTAATCTTATTTAAACTTCAGAAAACCCCAGGAAAACTGATTAGTATTTATTCTTCATTTTATTGTTGCAAAAACTAAAGAAAAGAAAATCCCAGAGAAAAGATGAACTGGCCTTTGGAAGTGTTTCCCAATTTTATCGCTTTGTCGTTTTTGTTTTTTTTTTTTTTTTTTTGTTTTGTTTTTTTTTGCGGCACCGGGGATCGAACTCACAACCTCGCGCCTGCCAGGGCAGGTGCTTAAGCCGCTGAGCCAAACTCCCGGCCCTAGTTTTTTGAGGCAGGGTCGCACTACGTAGCTCAGGCCAGCCTTGCGCTCGCGTTGTAGCCCAAGCCGGTCTCGAACTCACAACGCTTCTCCTACCTCAGCCTCCCGAGTGCTGGGATTAAAGGCATGCGCCACCATGCCCGGCTGCTTTGTCGTTTTTCATACCCCAACTAACAGTGAGTCACTGCAGCTTTAACTCCTTTTATTTTTCAGTTATTAATGTTCTCTCCTCAGAGCTCTTTAGTGGTGGCACATGGTGAAAGGGGCACTGAACTACAGATGACAGCTGTTCTTCTGGCTGATGATGGAATTCACAGAGCAAAGTTGGCAGACAGGAGAAATGGACCCACAGAGATACTCATTTTGGATTTTAATTTTTAGCCCCTTGATTGATCTTTTTGACATGATTAACAAATTACTAGAAAATACTTGAGAGGATAAAACAAAGTCTCTAACTTCAGTTGAGGTAGTTGAATATTTTGTAAAGTTAATATTTGACCCCAGGAATCAAACAGTTCTGTTGATTTTTCTTGGTTTTGTATTATAGATTAAGAATGATACTATATTTTATGGAATTGAATTTCAGCTGGGCTATCAAAGTAGTTATTTTATTTTGAATACCTAAGAACTAAAAAAATGCTATAATTTATGACCTTTACTTTGCCAAGTAAAAGTGCTCTGTATATACAATAGTTACATAATATGTTTCATCAGAACTGGAAAAGTAGTACAAGTAAGACTCATTGTCTTATTTTTGTTAAGAGAATAATAATAAAGAAGAAAAACAAAAATGTTTAGACATCCAAAAATGTAAATCTAAGTACAAAACACTATTTTTTCACCAATGTATAATATACAATCAGAATCAGGCATACCACCCCTGTTTGGTATGATAATGAATAGGAGACTACTCTAATTATTTTTGTATTAGATAGTTTTTTTCTGGCAATGATCTTTTTACTTATTTTAAAGAGAATAAAGCAAGACAGAACAAAACAGAACAAAACAGATCAGAACAAAGCAATGCAAGCAACACAGGATTTCAAAACAAGACAACAAGAACTCAACAGTGGCTACTATAATGTCTCTTGTTTTCTTTGAAAAGTTGTCCATATCTTTGCACACAGTGAATTCAAACAAAACACAATAGTATAAAACCAATCAAAGCAAAATAGTGAAAGCAATACAGGCCTTCAAAACCAGACAATAGGAAAATCAACAATGGCTGCCATAATGTGTCTTGTTCTCTTCAAAATGGCTGTCTATACCCACACACATCTTGAAGTCAAATAATAGAAAACACACTAAAACCAATCAAAACAAAGAATGAAAGCATTATTGAACTTCACAACAAGATGATATGAAATCAGCAATGGCTACCATAATGTCTTGTTTTCTTCACAATACCTGTTCATACCATCACACGTAATAAAATCAATTCTTGTAAACTCTTTAGGAGAAGTTCTAGGCATGTATAAGCCTATACATGGACATCTATCCTTGCTGTATTAGAGCGAAAAGCAAACAAAACAAAATAAAATACAAGAAATAAAAGAGACAAATAAACTATAATAACAAAGAGCCCAAAAAAATAACAATACAGGCTTTCAAAAGTAGGTGGCAGGAATGTAACTAAGGTTGTTATTTTGCATAGTTATCTTCTGAAGTGTTACTCAGATTACCCAATATAAACATACAAAATTGCTCTAATACTATGAATATTAACTGTTTGTTCAAGAACAAATAGAAATAGTGATACATTTTAGCTTTCTTAAGTGTATATGTACAAATTTATATCTTTTTTTCTTTTCCCTTCCTTCTTTTCTCCTCTTTGCTGAGTTATTTTTTCCCCTTTGATCAGTTTCTTACCCTTTCACAATATTTATTGAAGATTTTATATCTTATTTACTCTTTCAGGTTCTTACACTAGGGAGGCAATATTGTATTTGTACATGTGAGACTGATTTATTTCAGTGATGAGTATGTTCTCAAGTCGCATCCATTTACCCATAAAACCCGCAATGTGACCCTTCTTTATAGCTGAGTAGTATTCCATTGTATAAAAATACCACACCTTTTTAAACCATTTCTCAGTTAATGGGCATTTGGATTGTTTCCAAGATTTAACTACTAAAAATTGTGCTGCTATAAATATGGCTGCACACATATCACTGTGGTATGATGTTTTCAATTCTTCTGGGAAAATGCCCAGAAGTGGAGTAGCTGGGTCAAATGGAACTTCCAATCCCACCTTATTGTGGAGAATCCAGACTGATTTCCACAGTGCTTGCATGAGTGTACACTCCGACCAACAGGGCAGAAGAGTTCCTTTTTCCCCATAGCCTCTAGAGAATTTGTTATTGTTGGTTTTCTTGTTCCTGGTCATTTTTTCTGGAGTGAGCTGGAATTTCAGTGTTGCTTTAATTTGCATTTCTTTAGTGACCAATGATGCTGAACCTTTTTTCATATATTTATTTGCCATTTTTATTTCTTCAGCTAAGAAGTCTGTATTCACCTCAGAGGCCCATTTTTGGATTAAGTCTTTGAATTTTGGGATCCTGATTTTTTTTTAATTCTGTATATGTTCTAGATAGAAGTCCTTTGTCTGAGGGACAGTTGACTAAGATTTTTTTCCCAATTCATGGGTTTTATTTTCAATCTGTTGGAGATGTCTTTTGACATGGAAAAACTTTTTAATAAGACAAGATCCCAGTCATTGATTCTGGGAAGTATTTTCCATGCAGTTTGACTTTTTTTTTTCATGAATCTTCTGCCTACCCCTATATCATCAAGATTTCTACCTACTTTGTGCTCCATCAGATTTAATGTTTCTGTTTTACTAGCTAGATCTTTGATCCATTTTGACTTTAGTGCCTGGTGATAGGCATGTATCTAGTTTTAATTTTTGGCATATGGAAAGTCGGTTTTTCTAGCATCACTTATTAAAGAGGCTATATCTTTTCCATTGAACATGTTTGGCCCCTTTGTCACAAATAAGGTGGCTGAGTGTGTTTGTAGTTGTGGTTTTTACCTTCTAATCTATTCCATTGATCTTCAGTTCTGCTTTTATTCTAGTACCATGCTGGTTTTATCATAGTAGCTTTGTAGTATAACTTCAAGTCAGGGATTGTTATGCCTCCTGCCTTACCTTTGTTGCCCAGAATTGCCTTTCCCATTCTAGTTCTCTTCTGGTTCCAGATGAATTTTAGGAATGATTTCTCTAGGTCTATGAGGTGTGGCAATAGTATTTTGATTGGGATTGCATTAAATCTGTATAACAATTTGGGGAGAATGACTATTTTCACAATGTTTGTTCTTCCTATCCATGAACAGGGAATATCTTTCTATTTTCTGAAGTCCTTTTCAATTTCCTTTTTCAGAGTAATGTAATTTTCACTGTATAGATCTTTTACTTCCTTTGTTAGATTGATTCTTAAGTATTTCATTTTTTTTGGATGCTATAGTGAAGGGTGTGGTTTCCCTTATTTGTTTCTCAGTGAGTCTGTTGTTTGTGTACAAGAATACTATTGATTTTTGACTGTTGACTTTGTATTCAGCAACATTACTGAATTTGGTTATTACATCTAGAAGTCTTTCAATGGAGTTTTGGGGGCTTTCCGTGTAGAGTATCATGTCATCTGCAAATAATGATCATTTAACTTCTTCTTTTCTATCCTTATTCCTTTTATTTCTCTCTCTTGTATAATTGCTCTGGCTAGTATTTCCAACACTATATTGAATAGGAGTGGTGATAAGGGAAAACTTTGTCTTGTTCCTGATTTTAGAGTGAAAGATTTCAGTTATTGACCATTTAATATGATGCTGGCTGTTGGTTTGTCATAGGTGTCTTTTATCATATTTAGGCAAAACTATCTTTTCCAATTTTCCATAGGGTTCTTGTCATGAATGAGTGTTGGACTTTATCAATAGGTTTTTCAGCATCTATTGAAATGATCATGTGATTCTTATCTTTGGCTCTATCGATTTGGTGTATTATGCTTTTAGATTTGTGTATGTTGAACCATCCCTACATTTCTGGGGTTAATCCCACTTGGTTGTGGTTTATAATCTTGATGACTTGCTGCATTCTGTTTGCCAGTATCTTACTGAGGATTTTTACATGTACGTTCTTTAGGGAGATTGGCCTGTAATTTTCTTTTTGGTTGAGTCTTACTCTGGTTTTGGTATTAGGGTAATACTTGCTTCCAGGAATGAGTTAGGGAGAATTGCTTCCCTTTCAATTTTATTGAAGAGTTTTAGGGGTGTTGGAATTAAGTCTTTCTTGAATTTCTTGTAGAATTCAGCAGTGAATCCACCAGGACCTGGGCTTTTCTTTGTCGGTAAGGTTATAACTACATTTTCAATTTCATTAATTGAAATTGGGTTATTCAGCAGTTTTACATCTTCTTGATTCAGCTTTGGTAATTCATAGGTTTGTCAGAATCTGTCCATTTCTTCTGTGTTATCAAATCTATGACAGTAAAGGTTTTCAAAGTAGGTATTGATGATCTTCTGTATTTCCCAAGGTCTATAATGATTTTGCCCTTTTCATTGCTTATTGCATGAATTTAAGTTTTTTGTTTCATTTTTAAAATAAGGTTGGCTAGGAGCTTATCAATTTTTTATTCTCTCAAAGAACCAATTCTTTGATTCTTAAATTCTTTGTGTTGCTTACTTTGTCTCTATTGCATTAATTTCTGCTCTGGTCTTTGTAATTTCCTCCCTTCTTTTGGCTTTGGGCTTGACTTACTATACTTTTTCTAGATGCATTTACTTAAGCATATTTTATGGGCTAGTATATGGTCTATTTTAGAGAATGTCCCACGTTAAGCTGAGAAAAACGTATATTCTGATGTTGTTGGGTGGAATGCTCTGTACACGTTTAGTAAGTCCATTTGTTCACAAGTTTGATTCATTTCTGTTATTTCTTTGCTGATTTTCTGTCCAGTTAATCTGTCTCTTTGTGTCAATGGGGTGTCAAGGTCTCCTGTTTTAATTGTGTTATTACTTATTTGATTTTCCATTTCTATTAATATTTGTTTTATGTAGCTGAGTGCTCCCATATTTAGTGCATATATATTTAAAATTGCTATCTCTTCCTCTTGAAGATTTCCCCTAACTAGAATATAGTGACCTTCTTTATCTCTTTTGATCATTTTTGGTTTAAAGTTCACATTGTCTACAAACAAAATAGCTACCCCCATTTTTTTTGTTTTATTTTATTTTTTGGGTTCATGATGTATGAAGTATTGTTTTCCATCCTATGACTTTCAATCTACGAATTTCTTTTTGGCTTAGATGCATTTCTTTTTTACAGCATAAGGTTGAATGTTGTTTCTTGATCCACTCTGCCAGTCTGTTTCTTTTAATTGGTGAATTGAGATCATTTACATTAATGGTTATAAGTGATATATATTGGCTTATTTTTGTCATGTTATCATTCTGTTGTTGGTTCTTTACCTTTCCCCACTGTTAAATTGTTTGCTTTGACTAATAATTCTTTTTTTCTGTTGGTGTTCTTAAATTGCAGTTATTTTTGTGTCTATCTAGAATATCTTTCAGTATGCTTTTTAGGGTTGGTTTGGTGGTCATGAAGTCCTTCAGCTCTTCTTTGTCATGGAAGTATCTTATTTCTCCATCAATTTTGAAGGACAGTTTTGCAGGGTACATCAGTCTGATTTGGAAGTCATTTTCCTTCAGGATTTGAAATACTTCACTCCATGCTCTTCTTGATTTCATTGTTTGTGTTGAGAAGTCTGCTGTGATTTTGATGGGCTTTCCTTTATAGGTGATCTGTCTCTTTTCTCTAACAGCTTTTAATATTTTTTTTCTTATGTTGAATTTCTGGGATATTGATTACTATATGTCTGGGTGTAGATTTATTTTGGTTATGGCTAATTGGAGTTCTATGTGCTTCACTTATCTGTTTGTCACTTCCTATCCCATGTTTGGGAAATTTTCGGCTATTATTTCGGTAAATAGTCTTTTCATCTCACTTGTGTTATCACCTTCTTTTTTGTTTTATACCTATCAATAGTATATTGTATTTCTTTGCATCATAGTGCAACTGTTGAATTGTCACTTCCTGATTCCTTGTTATTTTTAAAAGATCTTTCCTGTTCACTAGCTGCAGTCTTGTCTTTGAGGTCTGAAAGTCTATCTTCACATTCACTGAGGCAGTTTGCCAGCTTTCAATGGAATTTTTGATTTTCTGGTTATCTCTTTGAATCTGTTTCATGGATTCTGTTTCTTTCTTATATTGCTCATTCAATGTTTTCATCTTTTTACAGTGCTCCTCAATTTTTTTAACTATGTCTTCTTTAGATGTGTTCAGTATTTCTTTTATTATGTTTATCATTTTTTCTTTTACCTGGGAGATTATTTCTGATCTGAGTTCTTTTATGGCTTCATTGAATTGTTTGCTTACTTTAGTTGCTATTATTTCTGAAATTTCAGGTATATGGCCTACACTTTCTTCTATGTCCATGTCTCCTAGGCTTGTTTAGGATGGGCTGGAGGTTTGAGATTGCATTTTGCTCTTTCATCTTGTCATTTTGTTGTATTCCCTGGAGAAGCCGAATGAAAGGTCTCAGTTCCTTCCTGGATGGAAGTTATGTCTCTGTACTGCAGGGAGTTTCCCCAGTTGAATGGGGGTCATTAATCAGGCTTTACCAGGTCCCTACTGGCACTTGAAGTCTCCTTCAACATACCCCACATCACACTCCAAAGCTCCCCGGCTACTTGATGTTGCTGAGTGGGACTCTACTAGGTTCTGAATGGTGTACCGAGGCTGAATCACTAGATGGGGTATGCTGTGCAGGCCTTCAGCTCATGCCACATAGCACAAACAAAGCTCCCCAGCTGCTTGGCTTCCTTGCATGGGGCCCTACCAGGTTCCAAGCGAGGTGCCAAGGTTGTACAGCTAGGTCAAGTTTGCTGTGCAGGCCTTTGGCTCATGCCATTTAGCACAGGAGGTTCCCCTGCCATTCAGGGTCACTGGGCAGGGTCCAACAAGGAACTGAGTGACCTACCCAAGGTTCCCTGGCTGTTTGGGGATGCTGGGTGGGGTCCTATCAGGTTCTGAGCAAGTTGCTGAGGTGGCATGGCTGGATGGAGTTCACTGTGCAGGTCTTTGGCTCATGCCACTCAGTGCAGGACGTTCCCCTGCCACTCGGGCTCACTCTGGCAATGATTTTAAAAGAGAGACAAATAAAATAAAATTATGCTAAGTGGTAATCTTGGAAAATAAATAAAATGCAGCAAAAACAAATCACAGAGAGCTCATTACACTGAACATCTCCCCGTTTTTAAGGGT
The DNA here is from genome assembly GCA_004363535.1 of Dasyprocta punctata. Taxonomy (NCBI): domain Eukaryota; kingdom Metazoa; phylum Chordata; class Mammalia; order Rodentia; family Dasyproctidae; genus Dasyprocta; species Dasyprocta punctata. The sequence goes on along the minus strand of RJWM01000199.1, from coordinate 26,543 downwards.
GCCTCAGACCATCCTGCATCATATCCAGAATTGTGAGACCAGCAATCCTCTCTGAGGTTGCCATAGTTACAGTCAATGCTAAATGAATAAAAATTACTAATTTGCGTTTGTTGCTGAGTGAATGATGGGAATCTCTTAGGAAAAGTCTTGGCAATTGCCAGTTTCCAGGCCTGGAAGGTCACACATTCTTTTAGTCAGCAGCCAGATTCCTGAATGGGAAGCAGGTCTGTAGATCTCCTACCAGGCTACCAAGAGCAGAAACTTCCTAAAACTTACCCAACCTTCCCTTCCCTTCCTTTCCCTTCCATTTCCTTCCTTCCTTTCCTCCTTCCTTCCTTCCTTCCTTGTTTGCTTCTTTCCACCCTCTGTTTTTCTCCTCTCCCTCCAGATCTATCCCATCCTTTCTTTCTGTTTCCCCCTTCCTGTCTCTTCCTTCCATCCTGCCTTCCTTCCTTTCCTGTTCCTTCCTTCCTTTTTTACACCCTTCCTGTCCCCCCTTTCCCTTCTCCCTTCTGCCCTCCCTGCCTGCCTTTCTATTCCTCCCTTCCATCCTTCCCTCCCTTGACTGCCTCCCTCTCTCCCTCCCTTCTTTCCCTTCCCTGCCTTCCATCCTTCCTTCCTTCCTTCCTTCCTTCCTTCCTTCCTTCCTTCTTTCCTTCCTTCCCAAGACAGGGTCTCACTATGTTACAGATTCACCTCAAATGTACTTGGTAGCCAAGACTGGCCTCATAATTCTCCTGCCTCAGCCACCCAGAAAACTGGGATTACAGGTATGTGCCATTGCCCCATCTTTCTGTTTTTTCTCTTTTCTTTACTTGCAGTAAAATTCTTAAAACAGAAGCAGGGTTCTGTTTTTTGTCTCTTTTTTTCTGTTTATACTGAAGAAAAAACAAAACAACAGATTTAAATGGTTATTGTCTTGTCGATATAGCATGGTAAGAGAAAATTACTGTAGCTGTACAACTTGAAGTATTTTAAATCTTTGTTTTAGAAAACAAGAGAGTAAATCAGCAAACTTGTACATTTAAGATGACCTTTAGGCTTAGTAGAACATGTTGTTAATAGGGAAGGCTGGAGGCTGATTGTTTAGTTGCTATAAAATGCACGTAGAATTAAATGAGTTGAAATATATGAAAGCATTTAGTGCATCATCTGAAGTATATAGTATTTGCTCAGCCAATAGCTGTTTCACTTTCCCAGAAAAATGGAGAATGGGTAGATATAAAAATGATTTAGTTAATAAATATATACTAGAAATTTATGCATACTTTATCTTTGATTAAAAACAATTATTATATAGGAAGGCTATGTCCTATAAATAATATTTAAACTTTTTGAAGAGGCAGAAAATTCAAATTTAACTCCATCATGGTGATAATTAAGAGCCAGATATATGGAAGAAAGAGTGACACACTTTCCTAGTAATCTGTAGTCAGAATTAAGAGTTTAATTGCTCTACAAAATATGCTTAAAAGGCCTCTGTATACGTCAGTATCTGGACATATGGACTAGTATCTTATTTTGTTGTTTTTCAAATATTGGTTTGTGTAAATAAATACAATCATCTTTGTATCTTAGCTATGTCCACACCTATCCTTTGGGATGGAAGAATGGCAAGGTCTGTGTGTAAGTTTTTCAGACACTTACCATCGGCCATGAACTTCCAGATTAAAGCTCTTAATTTGTATTGCTCTTTCTAAAATGTGACAGTACTATAAGTGGTAAGGAAGAGGACCCACATCTATAAAAGCTGTCTGACTGCTAAGCAAGAAGGAACATTTTCAAAGTGTTAAACTGATGTGACTCAAAGTTATGGATATTTCTGGATTCAAAAGAGAAGCAGAATGATAATAAAAGCAGTCCTGCTTAGATAAATGTGATGTAGATGCCAGTAGTGAAGAAAATGTCACTTGAGTTGTCAAGAAGTTGGGTCCTCATTAGGAGTGTGAAGATGACTTCTGACTGTACTGTAGGTTTTCTCAGAGATTCTCTTTCTTGAAGAATCAAGATAAAGCACAACTTATGGAAGACAGTTCAGCAGTGACCAGTGAAAACATATCATTCCAAATCCCAAGAGTTCAGGAAAGCATAGGTATATGTCTTTAACAATCACACCTTAAGGATATTCTTGTGCCTGACACTGAATATTATCTGAAATGCCTACCAAGGAGACATGTGTTATGCTCTCAGAAACTAGAAGGTAACAAATGCAATGTGGCAGGGACTAGTTGACACTTTGCTTTTGAAACATTCACTCTAGCTTCAAAATCAGTTCACTCAAAGGATATAAATCTGCAAACTCAGGGTATTCTTTGGAAAGAGAATAAGTTTGTGGGGCATCATGTGGTTTAAGAAACTGCAACAAAACTTGAGGTTCTCAGTTCTTGAAAACAGAATTTATGCTTGACCTTTGAGCTTTTCATGATATTTCAGCCTTACAGTGTTCTTATATGCAACATGTCATTCAACGTAAATGAAGGGGTGAGAACAACAGTTCTGACTACAAATTCAGCTGATTTCTCTGAGGAAATTGAATACTAAAAGTATTCTCTTTATTTGTGTTAGACCTTGAATAAATTTGTCACTTAAGTGAGCTTGTTATGCACAATACGAAAAGGTGAGTTCTTCTCAGAAGTTAACTTGTCAAGTACAATGCTCTAGGATTCTCAGCAGACATCAAAATGCATCAACTAGTCTCCTTGATGATTATGAAGGATAGAGTTCGTTCTTATGTGATACACAGTTTTGTATCATTGAGCATCAGGTTATTATGCTCCAGTAGATATAACAAGCTATAAAAGCTTTTTATTCAACCCACTTTCTACTGTCACACTGGGTTGTTTTTTCAACTATAGGAAGCTCAATGTTCTTCATGAGATGTTTGATACTTTATTATACTTTATTATTTCAATTTCATTTTAAAAACTTGAAACATATTTCTCTTTCAAGTGTGAACCATTGCAGAGGATTGGCTCTAAGTTTTAATGTCTGCTATTGCATGAAACTATATTTGTTTACACAACATGGAGTGCCAGGATTACTGCTGAGCCCTGTAAATGAGCAAATACATGAGTAATAATCAAATTGTTGTAAGATAATTAGCACAACCAATCACCACATTAGTGATAACTGATCATCACAATCATTGGTGAGATATCTGGGACTGAATAGCTCTATATGAAACTTAACATTCTTTTACATGACATGAACAAAACATATTACTACAGATATATTTTGATGATCTACTGTTTACAACAAGCCACCTGTCTTAGTTACTTTTGTTGTTGCTGACACAAAATACTTGACACCCAAAACTAAGGAAGAAAAGGTTTATTTGAGCTCAATTTGTAAAAGTTTCAGTCTACAGTTGGCTGGCTCCAAAGAAAAACATCAAGGCAGAGGGGCACCACAGAGGAGAAACAGCCCATGGCAGGCAGGCAACAGGCAGCAGCCAGTGAAACTACCTGCTTGGTTTTCCTCTTATATTCCATTCAGGCTATGAGCCTATTGGTGCTGTCCACACCCAGGGTGGGCCTTCCCATTATCCACACCCAGAACTATGCTAAACCAATCAGTTGGCTGATTTAGTTATCACACAACCTTAATCCATATTCACGCACCCTAGATCAGTCACCTCTAAAAAGCCCCACCTACAAGTGCATGAGGTTTTCAGCTGACATGTAGATAAAAGCTGTAACACCATCTCAAACTTGGTAGTTTAAAACAGTAACCGTTTGATTATCACTTGTGGATTTGTTCATTTACTGGACTCTGTTGGGTGATCCTAGTGTTTCATGTGGTATAAACAAGGAAGGTATCTGTGACCTTGACAGGAATATCAAAAATATCTTATGTTGCTGATAGTTGAAAATTGGTGTTTACTTTTCTGGAATCTCAGTCAAGATGATTCCCAAGTATCCTCTTCTTCACATGATACCTCTTGAAGCTTGGGATTCTTACAGAATGGCAGCTGAACTGCAAAAGGGAATATACAAGTGTGATGATTCCTCGATTTCCATTTTAGCAACTAGCAAAAGTATTTGGAATCTGATTTACATCTTCCCAATTCATATATTCTCCTAAATCATAGTATGTGATATTTTCCATCTGATACCAAAATTGAGGCTGCCTGCACTTAAGCAGTTCACTTTGCCTTTAGTTCTGGAAGCAAGTGATCCTATGATTTTAAGTGGTTGAAAAATTTAATGTCATTGTACATATGGATCAGTATTGGTCGTGATTTAGATACTTGAGACAGTATTGAATAGTTTTCATACTTCTGCCTCAACTTCACTATCATGACAAAATGTAAATAGAATTGTACTTTGAGATGCTGGATATATTATATCCCATAGCCATGAGGAAGAAACTTAGAACTCATCTAATTCAGTCATATAGTCTTGCAGAAAAAGAAACAGGACCTGTAAGATTATAGCTTGTTCAAAGACATTTTCTCCATTTCAATTAGAGTTGTTTTTCTATCATCTGTTTTATATATTGTATCCTAGGTATGATTTGATATGAAATTCAAGTCCAGTAAAATAAAGCATGAGAAAGAGACACTGAACATTATAGAAAGTAGCTAAAAGCACAGACTCTGAAGCCAGACTACCATGAGCTGGGACTGTAATCTTCTGTGATTCCCTTTACTCATTTGTTAAATGGGAGGAAAATATCAGTACTTTCCTAATAAAGATTTATTAGAATTTATGAACTAGTATTGGTAAAGTGTGTGGAAATCTTTGTAAAACAGAAAAAATATTATGGAAATATTATCTAAAAAATCAATTGACCTAGAAGTAAAGAAAATTTCAAAAAACCTCAGATATAACAGCTCCCTGTTCATACTTAGGGTTTTAGGAGTAGGCCTATGTCCCTGATAACAATAGGTTTTTAATCCTGCAGGTAGTATCCATAAGCAAGACTATATTAAAAATTATAAATATCCTCACTAATAAACATATTTAATAGTAAGTTTTGAGTAAGGGTGTGCCTTATGCTGGAAACAGCAGAAATCTCAGTATCCTTATACAATCAAAAGTTTTTTTTTTTTTGTTTTCTACTTTTATGCATGCCTCAAAGTCGTATCTCCTATTGCAATCTCCGATTGTTGAATTTCCATAGTCACTTTATATCTTCTTTTTTCTAATCGTGCCTGGAGTTGTTTGACCATACTGGAAGCCATCATGGTCTTTCTGCATAACAGTTCTGCCATGGATTCTCAGGACCCTACCTCTTACCATTTCTACTACACAAATACAGCACAGTTATAATATTCACAGTTCTCTGTGAGGCATGCTATCATTATGACCTTCACCCAGGTCATTTTAGCCTTTCCCAACTCTTACCTCTTTGCTCATATCCCCAATGGTACACTCTCTCTCAGACACCCCTTCAACCTCTAGCATTTCTGTCTCTTGTCCCTAATGCCCCAGAATCAACTCAGAGGCCAGGTTCAAGGTTTCTTTGTGACTCATTAAATGCTCTCATCTTTCTATTTCAACTCTAACAAACTTTATTATTAAGCAACAGTTGCTCGGTTATTTACTTACTTTCACTTCAATTTAATGTCTATACATCTGTGAAGTGGTTTGTTGAGAATTTCATTCTGTCTTTGACATCTAACTGTCTTCATCTCTGCTGGGGAGGGACGAGGGCGGTGATATGAAAACATGGTTCCTTGGATGTGGTCAAAATCAAACAAGGAGATGCAATGGTAAATATCACTGCTAATATTTTATGATTCTATATGGACTTGAGTTATAGTGGAAAAGCTAATAAATAGATAAATTAAAAATAAAAGAGTTAAATAAGTCTGACAATAATATAGATAAGGCCTCAAGGCTATTTACGCTCAAATAAAAAAGCTGTGTAGAACTATGAACAATTCAGAATTTTTTCAGGGCTGAGCTGGTCTAGGAAAGTTACAAGAAAGTGGGATTTTCTATGTGTGTCATGAATGTTGAATAAGAGTTACATAAGAGTACAGGACCTCTGGGAATGAAGATGTTTTCTGATGCATTTCTTCTAGTGGAACAGCAGAAATGATGAAAACACTGGTAATTGTTTTAAAGTCTATTTTGACAATACCGATTGGAACAGTTACCTGTATGCAGATAAGTAGAAACTGGAACTCTAAAGGCTGGTAGAAAAGATTAGGCTTAAAGTAGCATTTAAACTATGGGTGGCTTTCAGAAGGTGGGGGAGTCAGGGAACTTCAGGGTCCTAAGCAAAGGAGACATCAGGGATACAGGCAGAAAGGTAAGAGTCTGGGAAGACTCAAAGAATAGGGAAAATGAATTGAAGAATATATAGTGGAGCTGTAACAACCCAGGTTGAATGTGTGTCAGGAAAACCATATATTCCCTGAAAATTGGACAGCGGCACAAGTTACTTCTAGCAATCAGACTTGGAATCAGGCTTTCTCTTCGGCCCACATTCCATTAGTGAAAGAACAGTCAAATGGCATATAATCTAACTGTAGGGGAAGCTGTGAAATATGATCTCCCAGCTACCAGACAGGGCGGTGTGGTAAGTAATATGGTTTAGACTTTCTATTAACTGTTGGAATCATATTCTGTGAGAGGAAGAAAGGTGAGGCATTTCAAACAAAAGCTGTAATCTTTCTGCGCAAAAATGGCTATTTCCAGGAAAATTATGTGCCTGTAAATAGTGCAGATTATTTTTACAAGTTGACATTAAACTTGTCTAGTTTCATACTTTAGTCTCACAAATATGAAATGGTATAGAAGAGCACATGGTACAATATAGGCTTGAGTAATAAAAGTTTTTTTTTTTTAAGTAATGTCATGCACACCAGCAATTGTTTTGTTTGTTTGTTTGTTTTTGTTTGGGGGGAGGATCCTATAAAAGACAGGAAAATCAGGTTGATTTGTTGAGGCTAACTCAAGTCATATAAACTGATAGGGTTTTTAAAATCATTCTGTCTGAAACTTACTGTCACTCTTTCATTTCTTAGAGATTGTCTCCCAAAATTGCTTTGCTTGGGAATTAGTCACATTAATTTGATTTTCCTTAGCAGTTAGGGGTTCCTTTAAAGCCTATGAAACTACAGAAAATTCCCTTTGTATTCCTAATACAATTGCCCTAAACTTGAGTGCTTTAATATCCATCTGGAACCGGGCATGTAGTGCATGCCTGTCACCCCAGTACTTGGAAAACTGAGGCAGGTAGATTGCCATGAGTTTGAAGACAGTCTAGGTTCCACAGTGTGTTCAGAACTACATAGTGAAACTGTCTCAAAAATCAAAATACAAAACAATATGCAAATATCCCACCCAATACTTTAGTTTCATAATTTCTTGACTTTCTCTAATCCAGCCTTGTATTTCAACACTTCCACTGTTCTATTGTTGATCTTTTAGTATTATGTGTTTTAAGAGTTCCAAAATACAGTAGATGCTCAGTAAGTGTTTACTGGTAAATAAATGGATTAATTTTTAGCACACAATAAAGAAAAATGTATATGAATTACTATTTGTAAACCAATATCTACCTCATTATTACCTCTCCTAAGAATACTTTGATATTCATCATATGTCTACCCTCCTCCTCAGCACTTTCCAGTGGGAAGATGTTGAACAAAATGAAGTTTCAAAAATGCATCCCAATTAGTTTATGACAGTTACGGTAATCCTACAGTCCTGATGGCAAGCACCTCCATAGTTAATGATCCTGGGAATAGATTCTGCCAATGAGATTAGAGGATTGCTAGAGGGCTTTAAGCAAATTCTTTCCTGTTCTTCAAAGGAAGCAATGGAAGACCACATTTACTCTCCCTCGCTGGAAGTGATCCAGAAAAATGTGACCCCAGTTGCTGCCCATTGTTAGCTTATTTGTGATCTTGAAGAATGTATTGAGGATGGCTTTGGGACATAATCCCAAGACATAATCCTGGGTTGCATAAACCTAAATGTTGAAATCCTTCAAGATAAAAATCCTTGAGATCTAAAATCTCAAATGTAACTCTGAAAAAAAATAAAAATTAAATATATATTTATATTTTAAAATATATTCATATATATATATGAATACTATCCAACCATAAAGAAATATAAGATTATGCTATGTGCAGTAAATGGATGAAAACTGAGACCATTATAGTAAGTGAAGTAAGTCAGACATAGAAAATTAAATATCTCATGGTTTCTCTTATATGGGAAACCTAAAACATTAATTAATTAATTAATTAATTAGTTAAACAAGGAAAAATGGTAGTAAACAAAAAGATGGATTTGTTGGATATGGAGAAGAGAAAGATGGAAAGTAAAGATCAAGAGGGATCGAAATAATCAAGGTATGTTATATCTGTATAGCAATCCCCAAAACAAATGTAACTATGATGCATTGAAAGCATACACTAGTAAATTAAAAAGGAGTTTCATTTGAGAAACAGACAAACATGGCATATTTCATAGGTCACTTCCCCTTTTAACAGTTTCTTGTCAGCAATAATCATACTTTGCAGGCATAAACACTCAGGTATACTGACAGCAGCTGCATAAATTTAACAGTTCTGAACTGATGAACCATATTTGTAAAGAAGTAAGACAATGTATAATCACTCATTGCTAGGGTTGGTAATTGTATGGTACCCATCTGGTGCTGTTTAAAATGCTATGAACAGATGACCTAAGGCTTTTGAAAAGACCAATCAAAAACAGTCACCTAGGTGGACCAGTTATCTAAATCCTGGTGTTTGAAAGTCTACAAGCCTGGATAACTGTTGCCCAAAGTAGCAGAAGAAAACTGTCATGCTTCAGAGACAGACTAGTTTGCCTTGCTTATTTATTCTCACCAGGACCCTCAGCTATTTGGATAGTGCCCTGTCACACTGAAAGCCTATCTTTCTTGCTGAGGCCACACACACTCACACTCTGACCTCCTCTGGAAACACCCTCTTGGGCACACCCAGAGATAATGTACATCAGGATCACAGATACTTGCTCCACCGGACATGATGTGACTGTTCAGTAAACAACCAAGAATATACTAATGCTTTCCTCAGATTTTAGCTTTCTACTTCTTACATAGTCCCCACCCCTTTTTTCCATAGTGAGAATTGTGGTTTATGGAATCTCAATTTTCAGGACTTCAACATTTGAGGGTTTAATATTTTGGGGATTATAATTCAAAAATGTTTTAGTTTACAGATTTTGATCTTACAGGATTTAACAAAAGGGGATTATGATGTGCAGGATTCTATCTTTTGAAATTATTATTGGCAGCAATTATGAACAAAGTCTCTTTCTTGGAGCATAACCAAGCCTGGAATATAGCCCCAAAAGGAAGTAGGAGTTGGGGTTCTATCACATGTGAAGACCTCTGCCCCGCCTCTACTTTCAGTTCTGTGAGCCTGCTAAGCTGCTATTATTTATGCCACATTAGGCTCGCTGATGCTTACCATTACAAGCACCGTTCTGATACAAAGTGCCTAGTCAATTGGAAAAAGTATATTCTGACTATAAAAATGCAAAGGGAACCCTTCTTTTTCCTCATTACTCCACAGGGATTGACAATATCTTTTATCTATGTAAAACCACCAAACATTGGCTGTTTGATAGGCTGTTTCTTCTCTACAGTCACACAAAAAGGACAAATATCTAAATAATTAAATTAAATTGGCAATATATTGCATTGCAAAATAAATACCTTGCCCTAAAAGTTCCTATCTAATCACATGTGGATAGAGCATCAGGGTGACTGTTCTTACCTCTTTTGGACATCTATTGACCTCAAATTTTATTCCATTCACATGAAAAATTTCAGCATGGAAATTTCACTGGTTTCCGCTGTTTCATTTGCAATAGGACACTTGGGTCAGGTCCTGTGTGGTTATTCGCTTTGGATTCCCAAAGTTTTTCAAGTGTTTTAGGAATTTATAAAATTTACTCAGTTGGTTCATTATATCTTAGAGTTTATTGTAGAATTTAATGAAAACCAAGTTTTCTCTGTTTTTCTTGTTTTGAAAAGACGATTTTTATTATATTATATGTAGTTTAAATAAGGAAAACCAAATTGCCAAGCATATAAATTGGGTATTGTTATGGTGTGTGTCTGGATGTCTACCCAAAGCCTCATGCAGTCATAAGAGTGGGCTTCAAAGTTTGTGATTGATTTATGATTCAGTACTAACATTATGGGTGTCAGTGCTATACCCACCCTAAATTGGGTAGCCTCCAAACAATATAAGGGACAGAAAGAGTCTCCCCTGTGCTCCTACCTTTTTGCTCTTGTTGATTTTGCTGTCTTCCACTGCCATGTACTGCTGCTCTTCTGCCACACCACCCTGCCTTGAAGCCAGCTGGCCTGAAGCCTCTACAAACTGTGAGCTTAATAAACCTCTTCTTTAACTTTGAGTGTCAGGTATTTTGTTGCAGGAATGAGAAAAAAGAGTAATCAACATAGAGTTTGGTGCCAGAGTAGTGGGGTCATTGCTGTGACTACACCTGACCATGTGGTTCAAGAGCCTGTGGGAATGGCTTGTGGATGATTTTGGAAATGTTCAGAGATGTTGACCGAAAGAGTAGAACTGGAATGCCTTAGGTTGTTCTGTACGAGAAATTCTGGTCAGAGCTCAAAATATTAGAATGCTGCTAGGAATCCCACTTGTAAAAACCAAGTTCAGGAAGGTTCTGTGGGAAGAAGAGCTGCATTGGCTGTTGAACTCCAGATGATGTGTGCTATGGCTTGATAAAACAATTTGTCTACATTTTGCTCACATCCACAGACTTTGCCTAAGTCCAAGATTAAAAGCAGTAGACTAATTAAACTGGCAGAAAAAATTTCAAGGCATTCAAATGTTGAGGTGGTGGCATGGCTATTGTTGGGCTTTTTGCCAGACTTATGCTGCCAATCAAGAGCAAAAAACCCAGCAGAATGATTTAAATTGTTGTGAGTTTGGTCAGAAAAAAAGGCTCCAGTAAAACTGTGGACTGCAAAGATAGAGCTGAGGAGATCTTGACTGCTGAGAAGGAGCAAGAGAATATAAAAGATGAATTGAGGGCATCACAAGAAGCAACAAATCTTCACCTTTTGCAACCGCAAAACTGCAAAAGTGAAAGACTTTGCTTTGAGGAGAAAGTCACAAAGCACCATGATCCAGAATAGCAGCAGCCACACCAGATTCCAGAATGGAGATGGCATCAAGAATTTGTTTCTTAAAATCAGATTCAGAGTGCTCAGCAATCCCGGGACTCAACCCTACAACCAAGAGAAAAGAAAGCCTGGCTACTGCTCCAGCTGGCAGCAGAACTTGGCATCATCCAAGTGGCACTGGTGTTAATTGCATACAAAATGCAAGAGTTGTAAGGTTAAGAAGGCTTCCACCTTGATTTCAGAAGGCCTGGGAGATCAGGGAGTGCACCACTGAGGTCAATGTGTGAAGTTGTGATTGGAAAACCAAAAGTACAGTGGGGACCCCAGAAGTTTGGAGAAACCAGGAACATGAATTGTCTGAGGAAACCTGCAATGGGGGTTCAGAGTGGGCCCAAAAGAGAAGCCACAAGAGCTCCAACCATCAGAAGTGCCACAGTGGCAGAGTCACACAAGCCCATTGGAGCTCACAACTTACTGCAGATTGCTTTGAGTGTTACACATGGGACTACAGGATTTAATGTTTGCCCTGCTGGATTTTTGAACTTGCTTTGGCTCCATTCTTTTGTATTCCCCTGTTTGTACCTTTTGGAATGGTAATGTTTATCTTGTGTCATTGAATGCTGGAAGTGTTTAACTTTCTTTTCACTTGTACAGGGTCTCACAGCTAAGAGTTTGCCTTAGATCACTGAGGAGAATTGGCACTTGGACTTTTCAGCAGTGCTGAAACTGTTAAGACTTTGGCAACTCTTGGAGATGGACTAAAATGTCTTTTGCATAAAATATGTGCATCAGTCTTTGGGGGACCAGGAGAGGAATGTTATGCTTTGTGTTTTGATGTCCCTCCAAAACCTCATGCAGTCATGGGGGCATACTTCTAGAGTTTGTGATTGATTCATGGTTCAATACTGGGACTATGGGTGTGAGTGCTACACCCACCATAGGATGGGTAGCCTACATACAACATAAAGGACAGAATGAGTTTTCTCTTGAACTCCCCCCTTTTTCCTCTTGTTGCTTTTGTTGTCATTGGCTGCCAGGAACTGTTGCCTCTGTGCCATGCCACCCTGCCTTGAAGCCAACTGATTATGGACTGAAATCTGCACAAACTGTGAGCTAAACAAACCTTTCCTTCCTTCATTTTGGGTGTCAGGTATTTTGTCTCAGCAATGAGAGAAAACTACCCTGCACAGGTATCCTTCTGAGAAGAGGTCTTACATTATCAGTGGAAGATTCCACCAAGTCACTTGTTTTTGACATTTTCATTAGCTTCTCATGACAAATCAAGAGCTATGTCTACTATTTTAGGGTATTTAGGAACTGTTTCATGAAAGAAACAAAAATTAAAATGTGAAATTAAGATAAATTAGGACAAAACCAAAGATTGGTAATAGGAAGCAGAGAGATAGATCTGCATATGTGAAGGGGACCAAGATAGGGAAGGAAGAGGAGGGACTGAGAGGAGGGGAAGAGGATATTAAAAAGAATAAAAATGCGTTCTTTACATGTATCAACTCTCCACGATGAATACAATCATTATGTAGTGCAAGCATGCACTAATGGATAGTTTTTAAAATTTAAAAATAAGGTAATACCTTAGAAATATGAAGTAGAATTAATTACTTGTCCACAATTTTATTCCATGATTCTTACTATCCAAGGCAAAATGTAAACAATAAAAATGACATATTTTCCCTTAAATGTTATAGCAGGAAACATAGCAGCAGAATGGAATGTTTCAGTTTCCTAAGATACAAACATTAAAAGAAATTTATTATGTGGATAGATTATTTATAGGAAAATTTCAGTCAAAATACAACTGCTTAGCTATCTGGTCAGAACTATATTGATTTTCAATAAAAGTTAATGGCATTGTGATTAATTGTAAATCTCTAAAACACTGGTAAAGAAGTTCAAGTAATGCCTTGCAGGTAAGTTGTTCTCTTATGATCAGATTTTTTACAGGCATAAAATCAAATTTAACTTTTCATTATAGAATACTCTGCTTGAATTTTAATTGGCTTTTTGATAGGCACCATAGAAAAAATTTTGAAAATAAAGTCCCTTACAAGAATCTGAAGCTCAGATATTCTATGGTATTAAGTCCTTAATGTATCTTGAAGTTCAGAGACTTTGATGGAATTCTCACCATAAAAGGTAATTATTCCATGTACAAAATGACATGGTGCAGATATGAATTTTCTTCAGGAAGTAGATCTGGGGCATATTGCTAATAAGATTAAGTAGTTTCTGTTCTTACATACTTTTCCCAAAGTATCAGTGAACAATTGCTTTCAGAACCCACATGGATATGAAGTCTTCAGATGCTCAAGTCTCTTATATGAAATTTTACAATATTCTCACGTAATCTATGTATTTTTCCTATATACTTTAAACGGTATTTAGATTGCTTATAATGCATAATCCAATATATACGATGTACTTTACTATATTGATCAGGGTACATTTTTTCCAGTATACTTTAAATCATATCTAGATTACTTATGATACATACTCCAATATATATGGTATGTGTTACTATATTGTTCAGAGAGTAGTGATAAAAAAAAAACCTCTATACATGTTTAGTACAGATATTTTACTTTGGGGTATAATTGATCTGTAGCTAGTTGAAACTACAAAACCTGAAAATATTGGGAGCCTGAAGATATAGGGAACTGTACTTCCCTAATAATGAAACAGTGGAATGTTAGGATTCTAGATCCCAAAGGTAACATATTGTTTTGCTATAAAAATCTTCTATTTTGGATTAAAAACAAATGAAGAGAAATAATCTAAGGGCAGATAATGAATGCAGAATGCTGTGAGATAAATTATAACATCCTGGGGTCCCCATGGTTGGGTTGCAGCTCTGCCTATCCTTAATCCCCCAGCACAAATGTTGTGACAGCCAGCTACTTCTGACAGATTCACCTCTCCTAACTACCTGAGAGCCCTCTGCACGCTTTCCCTTGAACTGGTACCAACCTAGTCCTAAAGCTTGTACAGGATCTGCCTCCATTCGTCTTTTCCTTCCTTGGGTTTCTGGAAGGCACACTTTTCCTTAATGTCATCTTTTTCTTATGTTCCTTCCCCAGATTCCTCAAAGATCTCACTTCAGATAAACTCTCTGTCCTAACTCTTTAACCATTCTTAAGTGGCCTCTTGGACTATAACTAACTTTACCATATTAACAGAAAGGTGCTTTACTTTTTGCTCTCTGCTCTTTTCTTTATAGTAATATTGTACTGTTCAAAGTGTTGTTTCATTCAGATCTCTACTCCCATTATCTCCTTGCCTTCTCAAGTCCAATGATTAGGCTTCTGCTACATCATTATCCTAAACCTGTTCTCATCAAAATCATCCAGAAACTCTTGCATTCTGAATTGATAAACCTAACTGTGCAGTTTAACCTTGCTAGTTTTGACTGTTTGATCTTTTATCTAGTTTAGGGTTTGTTTTATTTTGTCTTGTAATCTCTGTGTCCTAATTTCACCAAACAGTGCCTTAAATGGGGACATCTTGGTCAATTACAGAATTTTCTCCATCTCATTCCCTGATCTTGATTAGATTCTAAGACTCTATCTTCTCTGCCTACAGACTCCCACTGCTTTCAGATTGATTTAGCTGAAACACTTCTTCAATTGTATCAGTTTTCTGCTTAATTCTCTATGACTCCCTATTGTCTGCAAACTGTTCTTATCCTTACAGAGTAAGATTTGTGATCATCAGCTTTTATCCCCCCATATAAGACCTGTCTTTTAATGTTCCTTCTTTCCCATTTCACATTGAACTTCCCACTCTGTGTGCTTCTGTATCTTTAACTAGAATTAACTAATTTAAGTGGAAATAAGTATCGTGCCATGTCTTGTAGATATGACTAATAACAACATAAACATAGATATCCTGAATCTATGTGCTGAATAATCAAAATTTTGCTTAAATCATTCCTGTGACTTAACTTTCAGCTCAAATAGACATTCTACTCTTTATCTAAGCCCTATTTTCTTTTCTAGCATAAATCTGAATTTCTGAAATTCAAATTTATGCTGAATTCATATACAATTAAGACATTTTTAATGTTATATACAATTTTGCCTACTTTGTCCGTTTTTGTATGTATACAGGCAAACACTTCACCAATAAGTATGAGGATGACTAATAATAAAAAAGCTATTCAGTGTTATTAATCATCAGGAAGTACTGCATCCCACCATCCTCCATGATTTTTTATCTCCATGCTATTGAAACAAATGAATAATTGCATCTCCTCTAGCTAGTCCTCTCCCCACACCCAGCTATCATACAGCAATAACTGTATCCTGGATGTCACTCTCTTTCTGTTGAGGGAACTTTCCCTCAGCCAACTGGGCTACATCTAAGATAAAACCAGAAAGACTGTGATCCCACTTCTGGAATGATGATCATACATATTTTTCCACAAAGATAATCAAAGTAGGATCTAAAAATAAGTTGTAAACTTAAAGCAAGATATTGTACCTAATGAAAATTATTGACTTGCTTCTTCTGACCTCTCTTTACTTTATTTGACCTTTACTTTTTGCAAAGAACTAAAAAAAAATCATAAAAGGTATGGAATTTGGGTTGTTGTGTACATTTGCATTCCTATATTTATATGTGGCATAGGACTTGAGAGAGTGTACAATAAAGAGAACAACAGAATGCAAATAAAGTGTTAGAACACAATAAAATTAAAGGTTAAAACAAGAGGAAGAATGATACCAAGAAAAGAAGAACTTAGCCACTATGAATTTTAGGTGGTTAATGTGTGAGGGTGTTCAGAGAAAGAAAAGTAGCTGTAAAGTTGGGGTTCATAAAAATGTCTTAAATAAGAAATTTATTATCAAAGTAACACATGTTGTCACAAAATTACATAATAAAGCACAAAGCAGGAAATTTAGAGAAAAAAAAAGTGCGATCTTAAAAGATTCAATAATTCTGTGAGAAAGGATGTTATTTTGGTAGATCAATGAAAGTAATGATGAAGTATAATGTGTCTCCAAATATCTTTTTGGGGTCACTCTGTGCCCAGAACTGGAAGAGCTAAAAACACCCACCCACCCACCCACACACACACACACACACACACACATAAACAATATGATCATTGATTTAAAATCTTGACTTATCTGACCATCTGGAGACAGAGGCACACAGAAGACACCATTTTAATGTTGCGAGATCAGACCCCAATTATATTAATAAACAATTTGGATAAAAATCATTTATTTTAAAAATTCATTTGCATTGTATTTTTTATTGTGTCTGATGCTCTTATTTTGCTTTGCTTTGACAAAATGAAATAAGAAAACTAAGGAATAAAAATATAGTCTTCTGCCCCAACGTCATAGAACTCATGATAATAATAGGATTAGCACCTAACATTTTCTGATGCCTAATCAACTACTCAGTTTATTCATATTTGAGTTCTCTGTATTAGTTAATTGAAATCATCGCTGTATTTCAGAAAATAATGTAAAGACAGATATTCACCTATGAAAAATAAGTATAAGTCAACCACAGACAGAAATGATGAGAGCCAAGACAGTTAGGAGGGTCCAGAATAAATACACTCATGTCTTTATTTTGTTTTTGAAGTTGTGATGGCTTCCTTTCATCCACTTTTCCTATATTAATAGCCAGTGTTTGTTGAAAACTTGCTTGTTGCTAAGAATGATAGTGTGTTAAGCATTTTATAGGTATTTCATTTGATTCTCAAAAAACCCTATAGGGTGGAAATTGTTATTTCTATTTCGCTGATGAAGAAATAGAATCTCGTTAAAGAACTTATCCAAGGTTATCCAAGAATTGGAGATCAGAATCAGAGTTTACACTCAACCTTCGCCTGAAAATGTCTAATTCCAAACCCAAAGCCGTGCTGCCTCAAATAAGTTATAGAGTATTTTGGTCTAATTATTACAATACACTGTATTATTACTCTTTTCTAAGGTGTTGAAAAGTGTGCTGAAGAAATTAGGTAATTAATCATCATGTCAATTGTATTGCATCATTTCTGTTTTTTAACGGAATGGGATTGTGAACTCTATGTCAGTTTAGTGGAAGTTTCGGTAAAAAAATGTGGAACATATCTCCCACACTGAGAAGTCTCAAACACAGACTTGATGAGTTCGTTTGAAGTTAATTATAAAGCCATGGTATTTTTATTTACCTCAGTATAAGAAGTTATCCCATCCCCCAACCCCATTTATGCATGCTGTCCTACAGGACTAATGAGTTAATTTGAGAACCAATGCTTCATCTGAGACAGCGTGATGAAGGATATGTAGGAATCAGTATAAGATGGCAGGTGTCTAAACAATGCCTGATTAGATGAAATGTGTTTTCCCTCAAAGGTATTAGCATAAAATGTCATATAGCTTCAGAAGTAAAAAACATCAGGAGAGCTGTAAAAGCTAATGAGTGGAAAGTATTTTCCAGTGTTCCCTCTTATAAGAATGAATGAAAAAAGAAGAACTGGGGAGGGGAAAGGAGAAAAGAAAGAAAGGAAAAGATTATATGTATGTAGCTTTACATATATACATGTATGTATGTATATGTATAAGATAAATAACTATACTACTAATCTCTGTTCATCAAAAAAGACCAGTTTATGCTGTCATTGTTTGATCATTTTTATGCCTAGATCTTACAAACTGAACAACTTCTAAAATAACAATATGCAATATATTAACTAGTGTTAATTTACTATATTTTAAAAATTCTATATCATTTCTATCCTTTTTTCTGTTCTGCTTTTTAAAATAAAAAAACAATGAATGATTGCTTACTGGACAGTCATATTTATTTCTAGTATCTAGCAGATATCCTCACATTAGCATTAAAAATTGACCTAAAAGATTTACTCCAAGATGTGGTTCTTTGTTCTGGAATAATAATATATTTCTAAGGAAGTAGGAAATACATTCAACAAATGAGAGAAAATGATGTATTTTCTCTTTATAATAAATTTGCCTTTTAATGAGGTACTGTATGGTACTTAGATGTATGTATACACCATGTAAAGTAAAAATCAGTTTAAACTTATCTGTCTCCTTAATTACCATTTCTTTATTACAAGAACTTTCATCTGGGTGTGGTGGTATGTACCTGCAATCCCAGCACTGGGGAGGCTGAGGCAGGAGGATTGCTGCGAGTTCAAAGCCAGCCTGGGCTACTCAATGAGTTCAAGGCCAGCCTGAACCACATAGTGAGAACCTGTCTAAAAAAAAAAAAAAAAAAAAAAGAAAGAAAGACTTTTCAAAATACTGTTTTCTAGCTTTCTGAAATGCACAGTACATTAGTGTTATCTATAATCAACCTTCTTTATAATAACATCTCAGAATTTCTTGTGCCTACTTGCTTGACCTTTCCCTGTCTCTCCCTTTCCCCCATAGTCTCCAGACTCTTATAACCACCATTCTACTCCTAACTTCAGGAGATACTGTTTTAAAGTTCATATATGAGTGAGATCATGAGATACATGCCTTTCTGTGCCTGCTTTCTGTGTCTGGCTTATTTCACCTCAAATAATGATCTCTAGTTCCATCAGTTTCAAGGGACAGGATTTCACTCTTTTTATGGCAGGGCAGTGTTCCATTGAATATATGTACCATATTTTCTTTACGTATTTAATGGACACTTTGTGTGTTTCCATTTCTGGCAGATTGTGTTGCCTTGGATATATACTAAGTAGTAGCATAGTGGATCAAACTGTAGTTTAAATTCACTTATCACTGAATTGGTAATAAATAGCATGTGAGTTCTGTCTCCAAGATGGCATAACTCCCATTTGTATTATACTTCCTCAAATAGCTTCACTCAGAAAGGGAAACCCAAGAGGCACCAGCACCTGAATCTAACTAAAATGGAAAATCTACATCCCCGCCAGTTCAAATGAATTAGTCTTTCACTGTAAAACATGTAGTCTGCGTTTGACATTGAAGTCTGTCCCATGGACATGCACATCACGTGTACCTCATGGCATACTGGAAAAACTTATCTTTTAACATTGTGGGTAGCTAGTATAAGTTTCATAATATTCAGTATTTTGGACCTTTCTGGACAGGCATTTCAAGCTTAAATGTCTGATTCTAAAGATCTAATATACTTTCAGAAGAAATAAAGTTTACTAAGTTTTCATGTATGTATTTAAACATATGCTGAGCATAATTTCCTGGGGTGTGACACAGCTCAAAAGGTTGCATAATTTACTGGCATCTTTTTATAGGCACAAAAATGAATCATGAAAGATAAAAAAAATGCTTTGGTGCACAGACAATATCCTTTACTCCTTAATCAGAAGTTTACTAGTTGTTCTGAATTTTAAAGAAGAGTTAAGGACTTTTAATGGAGAGTTGAAAATGACAAATAGTCACAAGTATCTTCAAGAGGTCAATAAATTCATTATTCTACCATCTGGTAAGATATTGAATTCCATTTCTCCCTAGAATGAATCTGATATTTACAGAATATAAGAGTTGTTCATTTTTTACAACAGTTTACAAGTTAGATGGTGATTTTGAAAAGTCATTTAAGAACACAATATGCATATCTATGGATTTTTTGGTGTGTCATTGTTCAACATTGGAAATGAAACTTTTCCATTAAGAACTGAATGAGGTAGAAATATACGGCAATCCTATCAAAAAACGGGGGAAATGTGCATATGATTAATTATACCTGCTTTTATGAATGAATTGTCATACACAGCACATCATTTTAATATGTATGTATCTCCATATTTTAATGATTTAACCCTTTATCTATTTTTTAAAATGAAGAAAGAATGAAAATGATACAGAATTTCAAAACAACATAATAGGAGATTAACAATGGTAATATATTGTATATCGTTATCTTCAAAGTAGTTGCTCGGATTACAAGATATAGGCATGAAAAAATTAAACAAAGCACAAACCTTTCTTTTTGGTGAAGAAATTAGTAGTATAATTATCTATCATTCATACATACATATACGAAAACATATATGTATGTATGAATAATAATCTTTTCCCTTCATTTTTTTCTCCTTTCCCTCATCCCAGTTGTTCTTTCCTTTTGAATAGTTTCCTCTCCTTTCACTTTTATAATAGCTATTATTTTTGAAATTGAAATGTTATGGGATTCTCAATAAAGGACTTACATTTCATTGGCTTTATAAGCAGAGGTGGATATTATGATAGAGAAGAATGTGACCACCACTAATACTTCATTTGAAATAAGGATTATGAACCACCTGGTGTTTGGTCTAAAGTTTCTTACATATAAAGGACCTGTTTGGGCAATATACTTTTCATTTTGCATTATAACCTTTAAAATGCATTCTAGCTATCTGTTAGTAGCTTTAAATGTTACTTTCATATTTTTATTAATTTTATACTTCATGACATGTAGTATTTTTATAATTTTAAAGTAAACTCTCTGCCTTCTAATATCTTATATTTCTTAATTTATAGCTGTTCCTTATTGCAATTTTTTATTCATAACTTTTAAAGGGAGAACTCTCAAAATTGACAATGGTTTAAACTTTTTATAAAGAACACAAATTTTACATGTAATATGTCTCACAACATACATTCTCAAAGAATAAGTAAATGTAATTTATTTAGGAAACCTTATTTCCTACACTGTATTTTATGTGGTAGAATCTGGAGAGCCCATCATCATGGGAATCATTCTGAAGATACTTATGGTAATAAAACTTTGTCCTAGTATGTCATAAATTCCTTTTACCATGAAATCATTTAACACAGAATGTTGGGAATGGTATTTAAGAAAATCACATCTCAGGGACATTACAAGTCAATCCCCCTGGAATGCCCTTGGCTCAGAGTCTCACTGTAATTAACTGTGCATTTGAGGTAGCCTTTGGTGGAACCAATGGCACCTCTGATTTTCTTCTAAATTTGAGAAACCTGATACAAGTTTTTTAGGTTTAGCAGAGGAAGACTTGTTACTCAGTACTTAGCTCATTATGAAGTAGATGTCAGGTGGCTCTTACTTTAGCTCAATAATTCTCATCATTTAAGAATGAAACAAATGAGAGCAATATTTCATAAAGCAGAGCAAAGTGAAAAGACAATCTGTCATTTCCGGAAAAGGAGGTGGCAGCTACTATCAAAGATTCTTGGTAACGACTGTGTGATATTTATAGGAAAAAAGAAAAGTGTTCACAACTTTTATTTCCAGACTTTTTTAAAAGTAGGAATTCTATCTTCAGTAAATAGCTGTTTGTTGAGTGCTTCTTATTCATATAATGCCCAATATATGCCCAGAAATGAACAAGGAAAGCTATACTCCAATCACCATTAATGAAATGGATCCAAGTTAAACACAATCCCTGCCAAAAGCAACTGTTGATATTAAGGATACAGTCTACAGAAAATATTGTGTTTTTTCCAGAATGCTGACTGAGAACCTACCACACATCCTTGGCCTTATTAGCACTAAGTTTTCTGAACTATAGCCTAACTCAGTATTACTAACAGAAGTGACAGGCTGTGAGAAATTAGAAGGGAAGGGTGAGTCTTCTGTGTCATAAATAATGTCTAAGTGATAATTTGGGTACTAAGGGTACTACACATTGACAAATCTACTGGATCTCAAGGTAACCTAGAGCATAGTCTATGTGTCATTATGAGATACCTGGAATATGTGATGGCTGACAGCACCGGAGGTTTCTTCTGCAGAACAGAACAACGCTTTGGGAATTTGGAGACTGCTTTTATATTTTCCCTCTCTGTAACTGACAACAGTCACTTGTTTTCCTAAATCTTGGCCTATTTGATATTAACCTATTTTCTTAACCTTCCAATATTAATGGGGAGTGAAAAAATTAAAAATGTTTACATGTTGTATAGTTCCAAAAATGAACATACCACTACAAAATGCCCAGGTGAATATTCAGATGACTCTTAATAGACATGCTCACCTCTCACCAGTCCTCTGGAATACTGATGGATGTGTAGGGTCATTACCATCACATTAAACCCCGACTTTCAAACCTGGAACTGTTACCAGAGTCCTATAACATAGTCCTGAATCTTGGGATCCCAGTAATTCGAGTCTGGTCACTTACTCCAAAACAGCAAACAGGAAAGGTAACGGTGAATTAGGAAAGAATTGTAGCCAATATACAAGCAGGCTTCAAGGGTACTGAAATGAGCTTTAAATTTAAATGTAGGAAGAACTGGGGCCAGGGCCAAGAAATGTGTCTCACATTTATGGTGTTGATCAAATTGGTTGGTACTTGATCATTATCTCATTTCTGATTGTGTATGATGACTCCAAAGAAGTCCTTATTGCCTGATGGTGGTAACCTGGTTACCATTAGATGAAGCCTCATTTCCTGTGAGGGGGTAATTGTTGCCACATAGGAAAATGATCTTCTGGTGAGATGATCTGTCTGTGAGGTTCTTCTTTTTCTGGAATTCAAGGTGAAATCAGGTTTAGAGAAATGATTGAAGACTTTCCAGGGGGTCTGGAAAAAGAAGTTGTGAAAGTTGACAGTCGAATGTCCCTGCACATCTTGAAAATACCTAAGTTACACTTACTTTGGTGTCCTACTTCTGGAAATGGGATTGGGTAGGCTAGGTAAATTTAAAGCTAATAACCTTTTGTTACCAATTTTTATATAGGCATGCCTTACATGATTAACATACCTACGTGCAGAGCTTAGGGGGAATCTGATCTCAAGTTTAAGGTAGTAAAGGGCACAGACACAAAGCGAAGGTAGAGATGGCAACGCTTCTCCTGCTTTTATGCACCCATTGAGTATCTGCTAGCCAAATGAAGAATCAGTTCTTTTTAGCAACAGCAACCTATTATATTCTACAACATGGGAAAAAAAACACTTACTAATTATTCTTCAAGTGATGGACATTGAATTGTTTTTGTTACAATAGTACTATAAATATCCTATTACAAGGTTTTGTATGAATATATGTTTTTGTTTCTACTGGGTAGTTACCTAAGAGTAAGATTGCTGAGTCTTATGATAATTCTGTCTCACCTTTTGAGAGATTGCCAAAGTTTTTGAAAGCTGAATTTAAATTCTCATCGCTAGTATATGAAGATTCTTCTTTCTCTACATCTTTGCCAATTTTTATTATCTATTTTTTAAATACATTTGTTCTAGCAGGTAAAAAGCTTAATCCATCTCATTGAGGCTTGGATTTTCATTTCTCTAATGGTTAAAAGTGCTACTGTCTTTTGCACACTTACTTTAAAAGTAGGTTTATTTTTCCTCCCTTGACTGATGGTGTGTTTTCACCTAATACCCTAAAATGAGTATTTCCCCCACACCACAAAAATATCTTGGCTTGCTTTGCAAAAGAATCTTTAAGGACAGCTACCTTCATTTACATTATCATTTATAATGTACACTTAGACAACCTTGATTAGAATATAGATCCAACCAAACCCAAACTTCCCACCCAAACTCAGCTATAGCCAATCATGAGTGCATAGATTCTTCATGTAAGTGCTGTAGACTAAATAGAATTCTGGTCACACTTTTCTTATTCTACACTTGATACATAACTAAAATTTGTTACTTTATTCCAAACCATGAATATTGGAATCTTGTATTCCAAGCATATATTCAATATTGCTAATAGGAATAGCAATAATTTAGGTTTGGAACTTATCAAGTTGGGTGGACATATCTCAAACTCATTTAGCTCTGTGGGCAGCTAATTTCCAAATTGTGGCATGTCATAAAATTTAAACCTGGTATAGATTGGTTGCATCTAAAGAAGATCCTTTTATGGCCACACACAAAATTATTTTGCAGTCATGAAAAGTAAGCACTTAAAAGCACTCCAAGATTCTCTGTTGTGAGCAACTTATTACAGACATATTACTTTGAGGATAACTGAGCTCTCCCATTATATCTATAATATTTGATTTCCACTTGAACTTAGCCAGCAAAATGAGTTTGTAGAATGTCTCTGAGGTGAATTTAGTCAGAAACAAGACTAATAGTAAACATTGTCCCTGGCTTGCTTTCAGAGGGATTTTTTTTCTCGGTGGGGAGTATTCCAAAACATCGTGATTTTTACTGATTAATCAAAAAATTTAGCACATCAAATTAAACTTAGTCTAATTTACACTTACTTATGTAAATAGACCATGTGATAAATCTGCTGAGTTTAAATTAGCCTCCCACAGATTTGGGTAGAAAGAAAAACATGTTCTTTCACACATAATAGAATTTAAATTCAAAAGACTTATCACTATATTAGTTCCATTGGTTAAAATGAAGAAATTTTCTCTTCCTTTTACCCTGGAAAATATTAAGCTATAAAATGCCTTCTCCTGTATTTAATAAGCTTTTCTGAAGAATATATCTGATCAGGATTTGTCAGCTTTCAATCTTCTCATTTGCAATGCCATTCTCATTCTTCCCTTCTTCCTTCCTTTGTTCTTTGGCCTTAAAAAATGACAAGATCCCTATCTCTGTCCAACTGCTGAACTCTCCTAAGTTTAAAATGGCAGTGTTTTTTATAGGAGAATCATGTTCTGTCATCTTGATTTCAGGAAACCTCGCTTGCGTCTTGTCCTCTCAGTCGTAATGATAACAACCTGTTCAGAGCGAGGGACCACAGATACTGCCACAGTGTCAGCCAGAGAGAGCAGAAGCCTGCTTAGTCTGTGGGGAGATGCAAAGAATGAGGATAGATGAGTGGTGGAGGAAGCAGGACTCCAAAGCCCACCTATGTGATGGAGAGAAATTGCTCTGCTATAGAGTGCAGTCTCCAGCTCATTTACACTAGAAATGTGTTACTAGAGGAAACAATGTAGTCCATTAGAAAAAAAAATGAAAAGGCATCTGGAGGGCATTCTTGCTCAAGTTCAGAGTTCATTACAAAAATATCAATTTCTTTTTACCCTGTTAGAGATATACATGTGTGCTCATGTGTTTATATTCACTTACACACTTGTATATAGATAGATTAATATTTAGTTTGCTTGACCAGTTTGATAAAATACTTGCTTTGGTCATTTATCATTATAAAATAAAAACTATGCTTTTTGTAACCATCTAAGATCTTAATATTGACCATTGTATGTAACAATACCATATTAATTCTTCTTGCATTTGGCAAATTGAAAGAGGTTTATGCTAGTAGTGTGAGTTTAATAGCAATGTTCCAGAAACAGTTCTTATCCTTGTGCACAAATCTATCATGCTATTCAGGTTGGGGATCCTAGGGGGAGGGACAAATAGTTTTACAAATAGTAGTAAACAACCTCATTTTAGCAAGACAGGAGTAAAAGAGTTGGAAACAAAATTTCCTGTGGTTTTATTTGCTATTTAAGACAGATGCAAATTAACTAGTGTGGTCATTGGTCTCAAAAGAATTGTACCCATCTCTCTTTGACTCCAAGAATGTTTTTGCTTAAGCCTTTTAGGACATTTGAGAGATTTCATAAGTTGTCATAAGATGTTTTGCAGATGTTAGTCTGAATATTTTAACTATGATAAAGGACTATTACTAGAAAATTATGTGATTCTTTGCTTTTTATTTAGAGAAAGAACAAAATGCCAAATATATTTTATGTAAGAAAAATAAAGTATTTGAAATCATTTTAAAAATTTAATTATATACGATTAGTCATATGATCGCAATTCTAGACTTTAGGCGTGTCTTATATTTAAAATGGCCACTTTGGAGATTCATTAAAAGAGATCGCTGTCAGCCTGCTCCTCAGGATTCAGATACTGGGAGGTTTTATACTAAATGAGTAGAACACAAAATTTTGAAATAAAGTATTTCCCTACTTCTTATAATTTTATCTTAAAACTACAATATAAAAAAAAAGTGACATAGAAAATATTATTTTCCAAAATAACATATGGTGCATTGGTACCATTTATTAACCTTTAAGGATCATGTCTCATGACTCCAAGTCCTGCAGATTTGAACCCTGTAGACTTATCCAGAGAAGTTATTCCTTAGATTTTAGGCACATTACTGAGGCTTTAATTATAATTTGCACAAATTATCATGAGAATTATCTTCAGAATTTGAGCTCAAATGAATCCAAACAATATCTTTACAGTGCTTACTGTGTGCCAGGTATTGTTATAAATGCATTAAATTTGCTTAATTCTCACAATATCTTATGAGATAGATAATGTTATGTATTTTATTGTTGAAAAAAATGAGGCACAAAAATGGTATTAACTAGTGCAAAGGAATATAGCAATTATATGTCAGACCCCATTGCTGAATCAGGCAGTTTGGTAATAGATACTTTACTGTTATAAGAAAAAGATTAATCTTACATGTTGCCCATATATTGAGCTGAAGTATTGTACTTCATATTTATGAGCACATCCTTGTCTGCAGCATAGCAAGCACTGTTGAATGAATTTTTTCTGAGCAGTTTCCCTTCATGCA